>JAOTQH010000050.1:1615125-1625318 GCA_025631255.1 Cornus kousa
CATTACAATAGCTTATGAGTTAGCTTCTGTCACTACAGAAACCAACCTGAACTAGAGTTTAAAATGCACTAAATGTAGCACACAAAAAAGCCAATAGAAGAGGGGAACTATAGGTGAACTTCCTTGTGCAAACTAACCATTTACCAACACAATAAAATATAGAACATTAAAAAAATACTTACATATCATCTTCTGGCCACCAAACTTTAACCTTTGAACCAACCAGGTTCTCACCAAGCTCTACACTATCAGATGCCTGACATGAAAGAATAGTCAATTGATTAGAAATTGATTCAAAAAGTATAGCAAATTATTAACAATGGCTGCAGCTACAACTTAAGCCGGGTTAGTAGACACCCTGAAAGCAACAGCGGCCCTTCTCCAGTGGATGATGTCAACCTGACAACAAATCTCTTTCAGCAAACCTCAATTAGCTGGGTATGATTGGGTTACTCCAAGCAGGGTCACGTTTTGACTGGGTTCAAGCATGTTGGCCAACCTTCCTATGAGCATTCAATATCCTCTCAGACCCAATCTCTCTATTTGTAGTATTTATATTTTTCTCTCAAAAGTTTGAAAAGACTAGCCCCTCCATGTTCCTAATGTCCTTATAAACTATAATTATCCATCAACTCCACCTAGCATAAACAAAACCCTATGGTTCCGATAAGGAAATATAGAGAGAAGATAAATGAAGTGATGGAGAGAGAGAGAGAGAGAGAGAGAGTCATCTAGGCAAGGTACTAGAGAGTCAAGAAGAGTATTTTCAAGACAAGAAGTTGCTGGACTCTCTGTTGCAAAGGACCACTCTGCAGTACAATTGGTGGCCAGGCTTTTAGATGAAATTACGGGTTACGGAGGCTTGTAAAGCAAGTCATTCCGTGTTTGCTCTACATGGTACCAGGTCACAATCAGCCAATAACAGTAATTCTTTATTTCAAACCAAAACATTAGAGACGGATTTCAGTTGCTTAAAACCAGGTTGCCTCACACCCCAACCTGGGACTAGTCCAATCGGGCCAGGCCAAGTTAAGAACTATAATCCAACAAGCATACAGTTTATTGGCAAAGGTCAAGTAAATGTTTTTGACAGCTGGTCAAAGGTAAACTGAACCAACAGGCAATACAAGCTACATGAATGTATAAGTTCATGTTGGATGTACTTTTGACCCCACAATAATTCTAGTTTCAGCTGACATTTGAACATAGGCAAAGAAAAATGAGGATGCAACAATTGGAGTACGCTTACTCTTCTACTTGTGTATATAAAAATGAAAACACAAGAAGAATTCACAAGCCAATAATTACCATTCATCAGAAAAGTGAATAATGAAAACACTTACTTTCACTTTGCCTGGAGTCCGCTTTCTCTTAGAGTTCGTCTTAGGGATTTCCTCTATGTGGCCATCATCTTTAGCTAATTTTGTGTTAGACTTTGATGGAGAAACCACTTCCTATAAAATACAAAACAAAAACTTTGTTAGGTAAAGGGTTCAAAGAAAAGAAATAAAAAGGAAGGATGAGCTCCAGCATTAACAGAACCACAAAAGAACTTTTCAAGTATGGCAAAAAATTACTTTGTCAACATCCATAGCAGAAGATTTCGTTTTATCCTTCTTCATAGGAGCTTTTGTCCGTCCACGCCGTTTCCCATCTTCCTTAACTGAAGATCCATCTTCCAAATTATTGCTTGAATCAGTCTTCTTACCCGACTGCTTCAGTGGTTTTGCCTCTGAATCACTTTTGGTCCCAATTTCATTCTTGGACTTATCTTCCGAAGCTGGTGTCTTAACTTCATTAGTAATCCCAGCAGGAATCCTCTTTCCAGCACGTTTCTGTTGTTCAGAAGCTGGTGTCTCTTCAGATGCCTTCTTAGAAACATCTGCGGATGGGGAAGCTTCTTGAATCATGTTCTCTTTCTTCTTTGGCCGTCCAGACTTTTTTGGACGACTCTCCTCAGGGAGGCTCCCATTTGGGGATGCAGAAGCAACAGTTACAGCCTTGCTCTCTGATGCTTGCGGTGAGGACACCTGAATACATGATCCTTTACCATTTTCTGAAGTCAAAACTGCCTCAGCGGATGGATCCTCACTAGCTGAACTGTGAACTTCCTTGCGACTTTTCCGACGGTCTGGCAGCCTCTCAGCTTCTTTCTCACTATCACCTCGAACAGAAGGTTCCGTTGAAGTGATTAAGGAGCTGGGTTTCCTTCCTCTTTTCCTGAGAGTTTGTTCTGGCTTAGTTTCTGATTTAACTAACCTATCAGTGTCCAAATCATCAGGTCCATCCTTGCTCATTTCACTAGTATTTACAGACTGACTGGCATTGTGATCATCCACCGGCTTGTTCACGCACTCTGGATCCACCGGAGTGCTTTCATTCCCAGTCTCGGTAACACCATTAATCATAGCTGACTTTGAAGATTTGTCCATAGGAGGACTGATTTCTTCAGGTGAAACCAACTCTGTGACTCTCTCTTTAGACACCTGATAAGGAAAAAAATAAGAGAGGGAGAGAGTTCCAAATGATTAATTAAGGTTTCAGAGATCAACAATATTTCGAGAATGAAGTAGAAACAAAAGATACAAAAGAAATATCATTAAAGGGCATGCCTGGGCTGCCTCATCCGAAGAAGCTGTAGCCAACTCGCTCTCATCAGCCTGAAGCATGTCGATCCAACAAGTGACGTTATACACAGAAGCAAAAGTGATGACAAAGAGGTATGTAATAGATAGTTTTTAAGGTGGATAAATCCGATATCTGTGCATTGAAACAGAAACAACTAGGAAGGGGAAAAAACTGAACTGAGTGACATGCCTGAGCTGCCTTTTCTGAAGATGCCTGAGCCAACTTGCCCTCAACAGCCTGAAGAACAATAATGCAGTGAGTCAAGAAACCTAAACCATGATTCAATAATGTCCAAATGACATATCATTATCAGCAAGTGGGAAGCGATTATGCTGAGAAATGATGGCACTAGAAGCTGGGGATGGGTGCCAGCATGATGGTAGATTCATTGCAGTTGTGCGAGTTGAGGTGACTGCGCAAGGTTTCTATAACAGTGGTAAAGTGGGCTGCTGGCATAGGGGATGGGGGTGGCACATACAGCAACATCGGCAGCCACCAAGTGGGGGCAGCAGCATTAACCAGCTATTATCTAATTTAATTTTTTTTTTTAAATGTAATACAAAAAGGAGCAAGCTCCTCATCTCCTATTAGCTCTCTCTCTCTCTCTCTCTCTCTCTCTCTCACTCTCTCCAGAGCCTTGGAAATTGCTCTGGCGTCCTTCGTGGCTCCAGTTATCTTTTCTTTCCTCTTTTCATTTGTTTTCTTCCCTTAACTACCTCTCCAAGATGTTCTTCACTTTCTTCTGTTCCTACTTCTATCTGTATTCTTTCGTATTTTCTTTTAAAGAAACCCAATGGAAGACACCAATGTTCATGTTCAACAGAAAGCAAAAACAAAAAAAGAAGGAACGCAATAGATTCAGTCACAATCATATTTATCTCCTTGATTCAATAATGAAATTGCAAGTAGTGCTCCCAAATAATGGCTTTATGGCCTTAGTCAAACCCATTACAATGGCAGTTCAACAATGTAAAGAGCTAAGAAAACGCTAATAAAAATGACTCGACAAAAACAACAATGACGTCATTAAAGATATGCAGCAGGTAGTTTATTAACCAATTGCAATCAAGTAACAAGATAGATTCTGAAATGTTTTTCAAATACCAGTTCAAGGCACATGCCACAAATTAGGAAATCAAGCACAAATGTATTATAGATTTCATCGTGCATGTGATGTATTCATAAAAATAAAAATGGGAGCCTAGAAGGAATCCTGGTTGATAAGCTGTGTCGCTATATCAAGCATGAGCAAGTTCAGACACCTTAGGCTTTGATTACAAGTAATGCCAATAAAAAGCGACAAACTAAGCAGACTTTCTGACAAGTATCTAAAAGTGTCATTAGAAAAAGAAAAAAAAAAGATGTTAAGTTGAAATCAAACAAAGCATACCGACTGTTCTACCAAAGCATTGTCGTCATTATGCTCAACTGCATCAGTTGTTCCTTCACATATAGAAGCTAATACATCACTGTAGTCATCTAAAGAAAGGCCCGAAGATCCGACTGCTTGTGTCAGGCAAGTTTTAAGCTTGGGTCCACAGTTTTTCAAAACTTTCTCCCCCAATTTTCGAGCAATTGGCAGAACTTCCTGAAAAAACAATAGAACTGGTCAATGAAATTCATAATGAATAAATGAAGCAATCCATTCTCCAAATATAATTAACCTCGTTGTCCTTTTTTACACTAGCTAGGATGGGGGTGAGTAGCTCAAGAGAAATATCTTCACTTTCTTCTAGTACAAGAGTCATAATTGTCTCCATGGACGAAAAGACATTCTCTGGGTGATCATCACTGAAAGACGAACAAAAGCAGTTTGTCAGATGTACAACAAATAACCTGTTAGGGGGGGGGAGAAAAAAATCAAGAAAAAACAAACTGTAGGTAGAGTTATTAAATAACAAAATCCAAATTAAGAAACTTTTTGAAATTTCTGGCAGTATTTCATGCAGTGAAGTCATGGTATTATACTTGATAAAAATATATATATATATAATAAAAAATATGGTATCATGAGCTAAATATTTTCTCATGTTACATAAAGCTGCTTCTGAAGATGCTGCCACAAAAAATCAAATTTACATGAAAAAACAACTAAATCCACAAGAAATCGCCATAACAAATTATAATCAACCTCTTGCAAATAATAATAATAATAAAAACAAAAGTAAAATAGCTCAGAGTAGACTTCAAATATACCATTCCTTGAATTCTAAACTCCGTTCTTCCTACAACTATCGTACCAATCTTAAAATTAGTTGGATGGTTCCATCCTTTATCTGACTTCCATATTTTCAATAAAGTGACACCAAGAAGATTATGAAATAAATGCATGTAGCCATGAGCTTTGGTTGACATAATAAAGAGGGCGATCATTCTAATCGCAAAAAAAAAAAAAAAAAAAACCAATTTCGTCAAACCATTGATTTTTTAGTATATTTATCTAGCATACATATAGACTTGCGGGCAACACAAGCCCATTAGTCCAAACCATATAGATTGGACCATATTTATCTAGAACATATGTACAGTTGCAAGCAATAAAAGCATGAGTAGAACACAGCTTAGGTCCCGAACTAGTAACTCATAAGAATACACATCAAAGAGCTAGTGGAATCAATCAACAATATCTGAAAACCAAATCATGCCAACCTCGTAAGTCGCCAAGGACAAACAAGAAGCAAAAGTAAACATATCAATCTAGTTTGAATATCATGTTTGACATTCAAAAAAATAAATATCCAACTCCAAAATACGTCACAAGAATTGGACGACCAGGATTATTTCCAACACCAACAAGATCATACCTTATTGCTTTCAGAAAATGCTGAAACATCTCAACAATCAGCCCTTCACATTCCAGATCCAACATAACCACACATGACCGGACCTTGGCTACAGTTTCGAGAATCAAGGTCCTTTTATTGTAAGATCGACTGGACTTGTCAGATAAATTTTCAAAGGATGATACAATCAGATGAAAGACGTCCTGTATACCAATAAAATGAAGAGTTAAAAGAGAGGGGGAGGGGGCAAAAAAAAGTACATGTAAAGAAAAGAAAATTCAGCTACCTTCATCTGGTCATCACTGTACGGAGCCTCTGGTGCTGTGATTCTTGTTATTTCACTGATACATGAGGCAACTGCAACTTTCACATCAACATCTGGATGTCTCAAAAGTTCATCAACAACTAATGCCTTGGTTGATGGAGAAATTGCAGCTTGCATCGGTTTGGATGGTGACTGCTCCACCCTTGATAGAAAATTCTCAACTCGCTTAAAAGCACAAGAAAAAGTAAAAGATTATGCATGCATTTACCAAATAGATTAAAGAATGTAACAGATTTAACAAATTAATCCATTTTCCATGACATTAATCAACTCGAAGCTCAATCATTATAACACGGTCTCATGGTTTGTCGAATGAAGTTTGCTAAGTTTATTTAATGATATGCATACAACCATAAATTTCAAGATAGACACCAAACAGAGAGAAGACTTACTGGTCTAGTGAATGTGAGCAAAATGTTATGTGCAGTTTGCAAATAAGAAAATAACAGACGTAATGAGTCGAGAAAATTGCACGACAGTATGCAGGTGCAGAAAGGGCCAAAAATGACAAAATAAAAAAGAATTTTTTGATTAACAATCATTTCACCAATTAATTGAAACTGTACAAACATAATATAAGATTGAAATTTTATTTCAAACCAGTACATAGGGGAAAAGAAAGCATGTAAGACTTCTCTGTGTAACAACAAAGTTCACCAAGTTTCACAAATGAAAAAAAAAAAAAAAAAAAAAAAAAAAAAAAAAGAAATAAAAAAAAATCAGCCAAATTTTTCATGAAGACACTCCATATAATTTCTAGAGCTCTACCGGAAATATCATAAGAATCTTCCTAAATAATGATCCATCCGCATTACATCCCAACCTTCTTGTTGTCATCATAAATCAGTCAGATAAGCTTCCCCAACTCTCTTCAAGGAGAGGCCAGATCAGGTCATTTCTTAAGATGCCAATTATTTTATGCTCATAAGCCTCATATATAAAATGCCATTTATATCCTCTCACTTTCTATGATTTAAAGAAAAAGTAGTGCATCTAGTATCTCGTGATAGGCGTCTCCAACTAATATTGAAGGGAAGTTCAATAAAAACAAAAATTAAACAAGCTGTTCAGTATGGAACAAAGTGCTAGGCATCTAAGAATCCATAGATGCATAAAATGAGTGTAGCACGAATGTGAATGTTCAAATGAATGTGCGGTAAGACAAGAAAGGGCATAATTAGAAATTAACGCATCCTTGAGATGATTGAAGTGGCACCAACTGGTGATAAAATGAGAGATCTAAAATGGTTTAGAAATGTGCAAAAAATGACCACTTAGTGAGCTGACATGGTCCGCATTGAGGGTAATGCTAATGGTAAGGAAAGGGGAAACCAAAGTTATAATACAGACATGATGACAAGTGGCTTGTCCAAGACTATGGACTAGGATAGAGCATAATGAAAAAATAAGATTCGTAAAACCAACCCCAAGTAGTTGGTAAAAGGGCTTTGTCGAGTATATGTGCATATGCATAAAAATCATCATCCTTTTCTTTATCCCATAAGAATAGTTCTATAAATAACCAGTTCTCCAGTTATATTTAAATTTGAAGTCATTTTTAATGATTTCATCCTATATTAGTTTTGGTTAACCAGTCATTTTCTACACAAACTAAAAGGCGCTCAAGAGGGGAGCGCTCCCAAGAGAATACACAAAAGGCCGAAAATGGCCAACTATAATTTCATGCTATCAACAAAATCCCCTAGTGATGTACAATTTTTCCATTTAACCCAAAAGAATAAAGAACTCAAAATAAAGTATTTGAGAGACAAAATAGAAGTCCCCTCCCCATCGAAGGATTTCCTATTTCTCTCACGCCACATACCCCACCATAAACAAAGGGGATTGGCCCTCCAAGCATCTTTGGCTCGGCTATCCACTATACACCCTCTCCAAGCCTCGATCATGTCCACCATGGAACCAGAAGACACCCAATGCATACTGAACACAGCAAAAAACATAGACCAAACATCCCTCCCCACCAGATAATGGAGAAGAAGGTGATTCCCCAACACCTTTTACTTAAACTCCATTGTTTTTCTTCTTTTTTTTATTTCTTTTTGCTTTTTGGTTTTCCACATACCTTAATCACAAACATTCAAATACATAAAGAAATAAATAAAGTAACGTAGAGACACGAGATTCTTAGATAGAAAGCCTACCCTTGGTCCAAGCAAGAAAAGTCCCTATGAGAAAGATTTACATCTAGTTTACGAGACTCCAACTGAAGAATTTACTTCTGACCTAGACCCACACCAAACACTCCTTTAGGAACTCTGCCACCGCCAATGAACAAACTTGATCACCCACATAATTGTTCTATAGTTGTTCAACACCTTGTTCTTTACAAATCACGTGGTTGATCAGTCTGATGAATCTCTAATACGATAGTTGATTTGAATTTCAAATCATAGATTGGTTCTAAAAGCTCCCTCTGAAAATACAAATTATCCTAATAATGTCTAAAGAAAAAAGAGATACTCTAAACTGAATATAAACCCATATTTATAGTCAATGAAGGAATTCAATAAATAAATATAAAAGAATAAAAGCCTTTCAGAATTCCAATTTGAGACAGTTTCTAAAACTAATTAGTCCTAGTGATCGTTCGAAATAAATTTTGATCTAGTGAATATGTTGACCGGTAGGTTCGACGGACTATAGATCGGGGTTTGCTGGAGTGGTTTCCGTCAATTGAAGCTCACCGTTTGCAACTTCTTTTTTTGTTCAAACTTTTTGATAGATCCTTCATATTTTCATTAATCGAGAAGCATAATTTTGAAAAACATGTTTAAAATTTATTTTGATCCTTTCTAAAGATCAAGCCTAGGTCACGGGAGATAAATCTATCTAATAGATTATCTCAACCTAAATTCCTAAGGCTCAATTTGCCTTCACCAAATTCTGTAATTGAGCTTGACAAGAATATCAGTGTATTTTTTCACTGTTCTCCAACTTCATAAACTACTTTGATTCTAGACAACTTGTTCAATGCATTTTGTTTAATCTTACCGCCCTAGTTTAGTATAAGTAGTTAAAAAATAATAATAATAATAACTCAATATTGTAGCACAAGCTGATATTCCTCTTCTAATTGGAGCATCCACAGCTTATGTTATATACATCCATATCACTTATCTACTTTCTTTTATTTATTATCAGTAGGCACCACACTTGCATGTTAATTATTCACCTTATCTATTCTAGTCAATCCAATCATCCATCTCAGCATGCCCATTCATTTCACCTACATGACTTTGTTCTTGTTTATTTCTTAACGTCAAACATTCTGCTGGCAAAATGTATTGTTTGATTTTTCCCTAAAACACTTTCCAGCTTCTTCTAATCAAAAACCTTCTATACCTTTTTAATGACAAACAACGCTAAAAAATTCTCATTCATAATTTTATGTCCGAACACATTAGTCTAAGTTAGGTCCAAATCCACTAATTATTTTAGCCACCTAAAAAACCTAAGACTACTAAGGTCTCACTTACCTTATGGTCTTACCTTAATCTTAGAGCACTTCAACGCTCTTCCAACTCTAGCTTCCAAACTTCACATGATCTTATAGCTTCTACGTAGATTGGTCAAAACGCAGACTTAATCTTTAAAAGAGACATATTTTGTTCAAAATTCAAACTCCATTTAGAAACTCGACAACACTCTAGGCATGTGTTAACAAGTGTTCTAGCAGTGAAACGCAATAGAAGAAATCAATATTTAATCCTCAAGGGCAAAATGGTACACCACTTAATATCCCTTTCCTTCATTCTTCACTTCCTAACCAAATAAACCATACTCAGTCAAGTGATGTGAGGTCCCTTTCCTTCATTCTTCATTTCCCAACTGCTCAGCCATACTCAGTCAAGTGATGTGGTGAGGTAAAGATTCCTTCTTTTTCTAGTTATACCTCTTCCATCCCTTTTACCTTCCATTCAATTATTCCTTTTGTGTACCTATAATAAGGTTTTTTGAAGTATTTGTTTGTCTTGCACATCATGAATTTGTTATTCTAACTTGGCTGGAAATGAACTTAATTTAGATTTCCTCCTCACAATTTTTATGAGATATAGGTCATGTAATTTTGATTTTTATGTGATTGCCTCTGTTTACAAAGTTAAGCTTAGACAATTAGTGTTGCATGTATCTATAAAATAACTCAAAAGATGTTTCGTAATGAACTTAATTTTGATCGTCCTCTCAATTTTTATGAAATATAGGTCATGTACTTTACAGGTCATGCATCCTGTTGATGTTGATATGTAACAGTCCATTGTTACTTATGCTTGTGATTGCCTCCGTTTACAAAATTGAGCTTAGACAATTAGTGTTGCATGCATCTATAAAATAACTCAAAAGATGTTTCGTAATTTCCGAAGATGAAAGTGGGGTGACCATGGTTGAAAACTTCAATTTTTTTAATTTTTTTAAATAAAATCAATGTTCCTGTAGTG
>JAOTQH010000050.1:1629320-1661517 GCA_025631255.1 Cornus kousa
AAAATAAATAATTTTATAAAATGATCGAAAATAACACTATTGGAAGAAACGCCCCTCACGTGCAAAAAAAACCTGAAGTTTCAATTTGATACAAATAGGCCCTTCTGACAAATTTAAACCCTAAATTAACTAAATTACCCTTATTAAACCATTTTATAAAATATATAAAAAATAATAATTTTGTAAAATGACTGAAAAGGACAGGCAATGGACAAGTAAAGATAAAAATAAAAAATAAAAATAAAAGTATAAAAGTAAAGAAAAGATAAAAATAAAAATAAAAAATAAAAAATAAAGTGCAAACTAAATAAAATAAATATGCTCTAAACTCCGAAAACTAGTACACTCTGATATTGAGATTTTTTTCCTTTTTAAAAAATAAAATAAAGAAAAAAAAGTAGAAAACAGTAAACTGAAATCTCAACAAATTCAAAACCTTATTCTACAAATTCTCAAAGTTACAAAAAAAAAAAAAAAAAAGAAGAAGAAGAAGAAGGAGGTAATGTGTACATAACACCCCAATACTATGAGATTAATAGCATATATACCCCATTGGACACTTTCGAAAGAGTAAAACGGGTATTACATTACCAATTTATGTCAGAAGGGGTATTTTTGTAAAATGTGAAAATATTAGGGGTATTTTTTGCACACTTTTTTCAAATAGGGAGTAAAAATACTACGCAAAATATACTTTATGAGTATTTTCGGCACTTGAGTAAATAATTCATTAATATATATATATATATATATATATATATAAGAAATGAAATACAAGAGCATATATATTTATTTGGTAATTAATATAATACACCAACCATAATTAATTCATTAAAAATATATATAACTAAATATAATAAAAAAATCAGTCCTCTTCTTCTATTGGGAGCCTTAGGGCGACCACCTGAATGCCCGGTTGAGCACTTTCGTTTTAGAGGCAAGTAATATTCTATTAGTTTTTAAATATGTTATTCATACAAATGCGAATCTTCTCATATTTTTTTGGGGGGGAGGGGGGGGGGGGGAATTTGAATCTTCTGAAATTATTAAGGAAAAATTCAAATTTAATGAAAATGGGGATAAATAAAAATCTAGTACAGCACTGATTACAATGTACTTTTAATAACACTAGCCTAGCCAAGTTCATTTTGCAAGTGCTTTCTATTTTTTATTTTTCGCAAATAACTTCCACAAGAATACTCTTGAAGGGGCACAAGTCAAAATTTAAAAGTTTGGGTTAAAATAATATTGAATTGAAGAAAAAGAAAGATAGTCAACTTAATTTATATATACTCTCAGAGTCAAACGTGTTGAAACAACATCATCTATTTCATCTGTTCATGGTGGTACAATCATTTGACAAAGTTGTACTTAGTTTTTTAATACTCATCATTTGTCACTTATCACCGGTCACAATCTGATAGAGTCAAAGGTTTTGTTAATTTGACACATTTACAACACATCATACAACACAGCACATGCACATTTTTGGTAAAAAGATAAATTATTACATGGACATATCATGTCACACAATACAACACATGCACACTCTTATCAAATGAGAAATTATTACTTATCATTGACATAAAAATAAATATGACAATTAGTGTTTGACTCGAGCCAATGGTTCTGACTCATGCAATAATTTTTCCTTATAAATTGCGTTTCTATGCACATATCTCAGTTTGGAGAGCTTCTTAATGTCAAAAAAAGTCATGAATCCTGTCAAAGAATTCATCAAAAAAAAAAAAAAATGTGCTTTTAACATTTAAATTGTTTTATTTTTTCTCGACAATATCACCTCTTATTCTTGACAATTATTGCACACCCATAGAAAAGTGTAAAAGCGGCAAGGCCAACGGTAGAAGGCAATAGTTGTGTCGTGTGATGGTGGAAGACGATGACGGTGGCAATGCTTAGGACTGACTAAATGCGAAACTTTCAACTCTAAATAGTAAATGATTCGTACTCAAGCTACTTGCATATCAGATGATCGGTTTATTATACACCACCATTTTTATCACTTCCGGCGCATATTTACACAAATAATTAGCACCTTTCAAAATAGAAAATTAATAGTTCAAGTTCCGTTAAGAGCAAATGAGTTTCTTGACAAGCTAAAAAATAAAAATAAACGGAAAGCTGAGTACATTATATTTCTATTACAATGATCCACATAAAGAAATGTAGTCACCTATAATGAGACTCGCAAAAAACAAAATCCCCAAAAGCGGGAAAACTACCACACTGCTTCAAGCAGCAGTTAAAAGCAGCAATAGTGGTGGCGGTGGGTGGACTAAAGGAAGACCAAGAGAGAATATATGATAATCTTATCAATCTATGAAAAAATGATGGACAATTAGTAAAATAACAAATTTATTTTAAGAAAAAAAAGACAAAATTGACTACCTAAAAGGAGGTTCTAAAAGCAACAATTTTTTTATTTTTTGGAACTTCTTTAAATATAGTTAGTTGCACACAGCTATAAAGTAACAGAGTAATACGCAATGAAGGGCTTGGATAGGTAGATGAAGGAACTAGTTCAGCAGAGTCCCATGGATAAACCAAAAGAGAGTCCTATAAATAAACAAATGGGCCTCCATGACTGATTTAAAGGCCATTCCAACAAAGACCCTTGTATGCACATCTTATGCAGGACAAGGTTCACATGAACCATTCTGGCAACTATTAGCTACCAAATTATGATATAAGAAGCCAAGAGAAGGAATATTAAAACTCAAAGCAACATACCTTGCAATTTCTATTTGTTTCCGAGAATTCGGGCATCGGATCAACTGAAAAGGCCAATCTGTACCGTAGGCGCTTGCAGAGGCGATACTGTTTATGCCTTTTCAGCTAAACTACAAAACTCCAGTGCATGCCTTTCCATCTTTACATTGACCAAAAAGAGAGAGACTAACTTGACAAAAGATGTGATCTAAGATCATAACTAAACAACCCAATTAATAACATAAAATTTCTTCAACTCGATGCATAGAATTTGGAAAACAACAAAATCTAGCTTTTAACCTACATATGCACATGTCTCATGTGAACTATCAGTTATTGACAACCATATCATCCATGGCGGTATTGTTCTCCATTTTCTTGATGATCAATCTCTTCTTGGGGGGAAGGTCTTTAGCAGATGGGGATGTGTCAGCATCAACAACAATCGAATCTTCTTCGTTAAAATCTCCCCTTAAGATCCCCATGGCAATTTCATTCTCAACCATCTGCTGAATCACCCGCTTAACTGGCCTTGCACCAAAGTTGGGGTCATAGCCCAGTGTTCCTAGAAGATCGACAGCTTCATTTGTATGGTGAAGATCAATTTTCTTTTGTTTGAGCCTGTCTTTCACACGATTCAGCTGCAACACAGACGACAAATGATTTTATAACGTAATCTAAAATCCCATTATTGCAAAAAATAATATACAAGAACACAACTACCATTGCCTAACAATCATAATACTCGGTCGATTTTACAAAAGTATGAGCAGACAGATACTGCATCAAAAAGGAAAGATATGCAAATAGAAAAATCTTAGATGCTAACAAGCTGAACCTCTAAAAATTATAAGGGGCATAGAGCGACATCTGATTCTCAACCATGCGAAGCAACTCTAGAAATGAGTGACTGAGCAGTCTCTTCCATAGTTTCTGGGCGATCGTTCTAAGTTTCTACTTTCAAGTAGGTTTGACAAGTCCATAGTTTAAGTTTGACCAGGACTGTGGATTCATTATACAATAACCGAAAAGAGTTACTACTACAAAATCATCTGGAGCGGTGTAGCCCAGATTAACTTGTAATCCACTCAAACTACAGAAAAAACAAAGGTCACCTGCCATGTGGAGTACAATCCTGTGCTTGGCATCCTCCACATTAATATTTTTGACAGTTTCTGTGCATAAAGCAGCATAAAATTGCCGTAGAGGTTTTATCTTTTGTGGGCACTCATAATGCATGACAAAATTAGAACCAATATTCTTGCCTAGGACTGTGAATGGGTCAAATTCGTTGCAGCAGATTCCACAAGATCCCATCAGAATCCAGCAATATATAGTGAGATTGAATTTTGGATCCAAATCTGACGGATCCTTCACAATGCTACCCGAGTTCAAATTCAATTAAGTATCCCAGAAATCCAAATTTGATCCTAATTTGAAATAAATATAGAAATATGGATTTTTATTGATAGACTAATGACATACTATATAATATCTTAAGAAATTATTAGAATATTCTCATAAAACATAGATAAATTAAATTATATTTGTAAACATAGCAAGCAATGGCTCCAATCTACATGAATTTGAGTTCAATCCAATTATGATTTTATATCTTAAATCAGATATAATAAAGGAAGGACTACGATAATCATAGATCAAGGCAGTATGGGTTAAATGGAGGAGTGCACCTATTATACTATGTGATCAGCATGTTCCGTTAAGATTGAAGAAGTTCTATAGAACAGCTATTAGACCAGCCGTACTTTATATGACAGAATGTTGGACAGTTAGGCAACAACGTGTGCATAAAGTGTTACAGAAATGAGAATGTTGAGATGGATGTGATGCAAGACTATAAAGGTTAGAATTAGAAATGATCACATTCGTAAGATGGTTAAAGTAACACAATTGGACATAAAATGAGAAAAAATTGGTGAAAATGGCTTGTGACCTTTTAAGTGTGCCAATCATCTAGGGTAATACTAGGGGAAGAGGAAGACCGAAGTTAATGAGGGTAGAGTTAGTAAGAAAAGATATGAAAATACATGGTTTGACTGAGGCCATGGCTTTGGATAGAGTGCAATTTAAAAAGAAGATTCATGTAGCTGACCCCAAGTAGTTGGGAAAAGACTTCGGTGGTGGTGGCGGCGGCGGCTGCGGCGGTGGTTGCATCTTAAATCAGATATCTATTGGAACCGGTGGATCTAAATCATAATCATAACAAAATCTTAATTGGAACAATCCGGGTTGGGAATGGATCTCGCTTCGCCCTATTGACAGCCCTATATCATATAGTCACCGTAATTTGTAATTTTGTTCACCTTATGAACTTTCTGGTCCATGCAATGGATGCTTAACACATTTAAGTAGTCAGTTAACGAGAGCGAGTATACAGAAAACAGAATGATTAAACACAAAACATAAACATAATATAAATGACGAATCATTTTTTATTTTTCTTGGGGTCTGACTTATGAGACAATATAGTTACCTGGATCTCAACAATTTTTCTGATTTCTTTGGAGTCCAAAGGTTGGAAAACAATATACTCATCGATTCGATTCATGAACTCTGGCCGGAAAGTTTGTCTAGCCAACTCAACAACCTGCTTCTTCATTATCTCATAAATTGCCTCCTTGCTATCATGTGTATTATTTAGGGTTTCAAGAATAAAGTGGGACCCAATATTTGATGTCATTATCACAACACAATTTGTAAAACTAACATGCCTTCCTTGGGAATCAGTTATCCTTCCATCATCCAACAACTGTAATAAAATGTTGAACACATCATGATGTGCCTTCTCAATTTCATCAAAGAGTACAACAGAGTAGGGCCTTCGACGGACTACTTCAGTGAGTTGCCCACCCTCTTCGTAGCCAACATACCCGGGTGGTGCACCAACCAAGCGAGAAACTGCATGTTTTTCCATGTACTCACTCATGTCTATCCTCACAAGAGCATTTTCTGTGTTGAAAAGGTATCCAGCTAAGGCCTTTCCAAGCTCTGTCTTACCCACACCAGTGGGGCCCATGAACATGAAGCTAGCTATAGGCCGATTTGGGTCAGCCAATCCCGCCCTTGACCGTCGGATTGCATCAGCCACTGATTTGACTGCCATATCCTGGCCAACAACCCTCTTGTGGAGAACCTGTTCTAGCGAGACAAGCTTTTCCCTCTCTGACTGCTGAAGGTTTGACAGTGGAATGCCAGTCCATTTGCTTACAATTTCAGCAATATCAAGATCCATGACCTCTTCTCGAAGCAAAGAACTGCCGGACTTCCGGTAATCAGAAAGGTTCTTCTCAGCTTCTTCTAGTTGGCGCTGAAGGGACATTAATGTACCATATTTGAGCTCAGCAGCACGATTTAGATCGTATTCACGCTCAGCTGCTTCCATCTCTTGGTTGACTCTGTCAATCTGTTCAAGAAAAATTGAGCAGATAAATCAGAAGAAGGGTTAGTAACAGTATGTGAGGGTAAAAGATAAAATCAGCAGAATCTATGCAAAAAAAGATTACCTCCTCCTTTATTGACCGTATCCGAGTCATGAGAACTTTCTCACGTTCCCACTGTTCAGCCAACTCCTTTTGTTTTTGTTTAAGCAAAGCTAGATCATTTTCCAGCTTGTGCAATCTCTCTTTGGATGCTTTATCAGTGTCATTTTTCAGAGACAGTTTCTCCATTTCTAATTTTAGCACAGCCCTGTCTATCTCATCCAATTCGGTTGGTTTAGAAGTAATCTCCATTTTCAGCTTTGCAGCAGCTTCATCAACAAGATCAATGGCTGAAAAGGGGAGGACGGAATTTATATGATATTTCACCGTCTCAAGGAAGAAGCACAATAAATATTAAAACTAAACAGAGACTGTTCTGGGAGTTGCCACCATAGAAGGAGCATATCTCTACTGCAATCTGGAGAACATATTATGTCTGCTAATTGCCATTATGAATGCCAACCTAATTAACCTAATTTGTTCACTGGGTGTACGGAGGTGCTCCCCTCCCAACTCGCAGATTGGCGAGTTGAGTGCGAATTCTGAGTCAATTTGTGAATATAATTTTTGAGAATCTGCAGATTCTTGACTGTTTCTTCTCCATTACAAGGTAGCATCCGCCAACTTGTAAACAAGCTACATGAGATTGCTAGCAAGCAGAATTAAACCTGCGACCTTGAGAGAGGTTCTTGCCACCCATTTCGTGTGTGTGTGTATTTATTATTGAAGACATCATTATTACAAAAGTCATCCACGCTGTTAGGTCACGAGAGCCTAGTATGGGAATACTTCTCATCTTAGAGGCCAGCGTTTTTAATTTTTGGTTTTAGTTTGTTTATTTTTTGAATGTTAGTTAGGTTAGTTAGAGTACCTAATGATCTAGGGACTTTAAAATGGACTACGCAGATTATGACGGGTGTAAAGGTAACCCACAAATACATAACTCACCAAACACTAATTTACATCATGTTTACAATGCATTATATATATATATATAAAAAGTGCTAGCCTGGTGCACAAGGCTCCCACCATTGTGGGGTCTGGGGAGGGTCAAATGTACACAACCCTTCCTCCAGGTGGAGAAAATGCATTATACACACATATGTGTATATATACATTAGAATTCATATATACAGCTTTTGAGAAGTTCAAGGTTTGAAGGAATGGAGTTGGATTGATCGAAGAATCTCTTCCCTGTTTTTTTTGATAAGTTCGAAGAATCTCTTCCCTGTTGAAGTATGATTGATCAAACTGATGGTGGATCTGACAAACTTTGCAGGAAAAAGTTTCCTATATTTCGTTTTAGAACTATAGAACCCTAATTCTTTTTCTCAGAAACACTATATACACACCCTTATGGCTCTTAAACAGATTAACTAGGGAATAAAACCTATGTATAGTGCATATAGAGATCACAAAGGCTATCTGAGAGCATGTTTCTTTCTTTTAATCATCTAGATTATTGCACTGGATGGTAATAAATATTAAGGGCGTGGACTCCACAACATATCTAAAGAGCAACAAAGAGTTCAACACGAAAATTTTGATTGGACGGCTAGTAACTAAGATCGATTACAGTAAGAAGAGAGCATCCCATTGGTCAATGGATTTGTAGATCGACAACAAAAGAATAGGAGGTAGAACAATGTAGGACTGGATACGAGGTAAACTAGGTGGCTCTATAGGAATAGAATCTGATACACAAGCTTGTGTTACCTCTCTTTAATAGGATTTGATCTCCCTAAACTAAGGTCCTGTGGTTTTTTCTTTTTCTTTTTCTTTTTCTTTTTTTTTTTTTGTTAAAGAGGTCCTGTGGTTTTTTCCCTATAAGATTTTCCACGTAAAATCTTTCAGTTCTATGTGTGATTGCTATAATTTAATATTTGTTCTATTTATTGATATTAATGATTTATGCATTTACTTGAGGGGATTAAAGTTTGAATTCTAGGTATTCATAGTTTGCTTATTTGAAAAACCTATTAATAGGGATGTCAACAAGGCATGAAGAAAAACCAACTCCAAAACCTACCTTGCTGTACAATTCCTCGTCCCACTTCGTGTTTGGAGCGCCCCGCTTTGCATAGCTTAAATAACTAAATTCAATTTTAAACAAGTCCAAGATAGGAGGTTTTGTAAATAAAAAAATAAATTAAATTAAAATAAAAATATATATTAAATATGAACAAATACTGAACGAAATAATAATAATAATAATAAAAATTGTTAGCTCTTGTAGTTACAAATCTAAAATATCATGAAACTAAGATAACAAAACTAAAATATTTATTTATATATGTCTTTAAACTGATGGGGGTGAAACAAGTTCCGACTCTTACTCCCAAACATTTTTATCCACTTGAAAACCAAGAGGGAACTTTCTCTTAATCGTTGTTTAACATAAAGAGGAAGAAACAAAAACCTAACTAGGGTTAATTGAGAGAGAGAAGTTTGAATGAAATTGATATTCTTAACATAAAGTATGCAATTTTGGCCATGGGTAATTGTAGTAAATAGAAAGGATAGGTCATTTATGTAATTTGGCAATACCACTAAAAGTGATTTTAATTATTGTTTGCTGAAAGGAAGTTTTTTGGTGAGGAGATATTTGGCATGAAAATTAATTCAAGAGAATAGTTTTAAATATTTTATAGTACAGGGGTTTCTTTTTTACAATTTACCATTATATATAACTGAAAATAAATTGAATATGCACTTTTTTTACTTTACTTTTATTTATGAGACGGACTCTTTTGGTGTTTCATTCATTGGCCCACTTATGCACAAAAATTAGAGCAATATCCCCTAGATAAATTAGAATGCATGTATAGATTCCTTGAACTTTATATTCGTAAGAAACAAGTCTCTCCGTGTATTGTTCAATAGTAAATCTGTATAAGTTACAACAGAACTAAAAGCCTAAAGTAAAAGACTAAACTACCCATAGAAAAGGTAAAAGACTAAAGTACCCATAAGAAAACAAAAAAGATAATTATTCTCTAACAATATTCAATTATAAAATAAAAAATTAAATGCAATATCAAAATGTGTTGAAAAATTAAAATATATATTATATGTACCCTAACACATGTAGGAACATTGAAAATATAATATATATATATATATAGATACACATATCCACATAAATAAATGTATAGGAAACACATGTACATGCGCTGTTTTGAGCAATTTTTTTTTTTTTGCCGAGGTAATGTGGATATCAACTAACTGCTCTCCCAATCCATAAGAGGAATTTCGACCTATGAGCACATCTCCATCCATTAAAGCATTGTGGAGATGATCACATAACAGCATTAAATGCCCATAAAAAATATAACATGTTTAAAACATGATATTTACAAAATATAATGACGAGCAAATGCCTGATACAGAAGAGAGATCATATTTCTTTCATTTCTTTTCCTTTGTAAAATTCAAAATTTTGCGATCGCAATTTTGTAAGTGAACTAGTTTACCCTTTAATGAAAAAAATATATCTAAAGTGAACTCCAACCTATTCAATCCGCTAAGAATGCTCTCTTTCATTTGATTGGTGTGTAACTATTAGCAAATATGAAAGAAAAGGATTTTCCTCTTAGACAAAGTGTTTAGAATGGTAGATTGGATTAAATGGAAGTGTGTTTTCCCCATAAGATTGAAAGGGAAGTTCTATAAAACAACTATTAAACGAGTCTTTCAATATGGACATGGCACAGAATGTTGGGCAACAAAGAAACAGGGTATGCATGAAGTGAGTGTGACTGAAATACAAATGTTGAGAACAGTGTGCGGCAAGACAAGAAGGGAAAAGATTGTTAGAGCAATACTAATTGGAGACAAAAGGAGAGAAAATCTATTAATATGTTTTGGGCATGTGCAAAGAAGACCACCAAGTAGGAATAGTGACAAGAGGGAAAGATCAAAATTAACATAGGTGGAGTTAATAAGAAAATATATGATAACATGTGGTTTGATTGAGGCTATGGCCTTAGAGAGCGAATAGCAAATTTAAGTAATTGGGAAAAGGCTTTGTTGATTCAGTAGAGTACACAAGTATTGATTTCCAAACATGAATAATATGCTATTGTTTACCTTTGTCAGGCAAAAAGCGCTCTGTGATGTACCGATCTGCAAGAATTGCTGCTGAAACAAGAGCACTGTCTGATATTTTAACCCCATGATGCAGCTCATAGCGTTCACGCAATCCTCGAAGAATTGATATCGTGTCTTCTACAGATGGCTGGGGACAAAACACTTGTTGAAATCTACGTTCCAGAGCAGGGTCCTTCTCAATGTACCTCCTATATTCATTCAACGTGGTTGCTCCTATACATCTGAGCTCACCTCGACCAAGCATGGGCTTCAACAAATTTCCTGCATCCATTGCTCCACTTGTAGCCCCTATACACGGCAAAGACGAGAAACACATTAAAAAACATTAAAAATTTTAAAATTAAAGTAATACTATGTGATAAAAGGCATAATATTGGCATGCCAATATGAGTCTGCACATAAACAGTGAATATATACATACGCATACATGAGTTTTTTTTCATCCTCTTCTTTTTATTTATTTATGGAGGGGTGGTGGCATTGATGGTTTGAGTGATTGTATGTTTTACAACAATTTTTGCTTAAATACCAGATCAAATATTTAGTGCAGTATCAGTATTATTTCAAGTCACCAAAGGTTGCTTCCATTACTTGTAATCTTAAATGATCCTTTCTTTCTCCAATAACACAACATACAAGAGAGCAAGTAGATTTTATGAATCACTCCCAAAGATTTATCATAGGATTTCCAAATCAAAATTCGGTTGATCTTATCAAAACTTCTGACAATTGTTCATAGTAATAATTGGACATCAATGAAGTTAATACGAATAATACTTATTAGTTGTACAAGTGATCACTGATAAATTAAAAATGGAGCTGTGCTTATCAGTTAAGCTATTTGTTTTCTAAACATCCTTAAATATTTCTTACCAAAATATAGAATTACATTTATCTTTTCATAATTTTCTTCACTTCATGCTTTATTAAATGTTCGTATAACTTTTCTTTTGATCTTCCTTCACTAAGACTTGATTTTCTTAATGCCCAAGCACTGCTGCTAGGGTATGTCTACAAGTGTGTGTGTGAGTGGTGGTGGAGAATATTGAGCACAAATTAGAATCAACATTTAATAGATCAAGGTAATAAATAAATGATTCCTCTTAAAATATCTCCAACTCTGATTCTCTGAGATGCTAACCAAAATTTAATAAATTGATAATTTTACTAGTGTTTTAACCAATCACGGTATATGCGGGAACAGATAAAATCAAGGAATTTACCTGGGAAGAATAAAATCAAGGACATAACATGCATCTTCTCCGCATTAGGATAATGAATCTAAGCACTATACTAACCTGCACCCACTACAGTATGGATCTCATCAATAAATAAAATAATCTGCCCGTTTGAACTTGTGACTTCCTTCAAGACAGCTTTTAGCCTTTCCTCAAAATCTCCTCGGTACTTAGCACCAGCAAGCAATGAACCCATATCCAGGGAGATCAACTGTACAGGATAAACGAGAATGCAAATTACAATCATGACAATGAATACAAAATGAAGAAAATTTGCATTAAAAACTCAACTTATAAAAGTTGTCAAAAGGTCAAATTCCAATGGATTAGTGAAAATTCCAGATCAGAATAAATAAATTATACTGAGAGCTAAGGTCAAATTTATATCCAGCATATGCTTCTTTTGAAGTTTACACTCAAAATTAGGGATCAAAAGATTATAAATACAGATACAAACCTACTAATCCAAAAGTTTAATTAGATCTAAGATTATAAATACAGATATGAACCTACTACTAATCATCATCATCATCCTTGCCTTTATTCCATATGAATGGGGTCGGCAAATATACCTACTAATCCAAAATCTTAATTAGATCTATTTAGGTCTGACTGGAAGAATCAAATATTATAAAACAGATTCAAGTTTGGACATCTATATCAATTGTAAAAAATTAGAATACTAACTCGCCTAATTCAGATCACGCCCAAATCATCAGTAAAGCTCTAGGATGAATGGACTTCATGCATTTGCAGCAAAAGAGATGTTTTTGTAAGACACTATTTTTCCAAAGAACATGCTTATCCATCATTTTCCTTAGCTTAAAAGGAATTTAGTCCCCACACAACTGTCACAAACTCTAAATTTAACATTGTTTTAAAAATTGCTATATAAAAAGCCAATGCTCAAGAAAGGCAAGGATAGCAAATATTGAATTTACCAACACATTAACGGTGTTAAATCTATTATCTAAGCTATTAGCACCTTCTCTTCATTGAATAAGTTAATTATAAATTAATAAAATAAGTGCCAAAATAGAAAAATACTACCTTTCGATTTAGCAGAGGTTCAGGAACATCACCACGAACAATTCTTTGAGCTAATCTGCAAGACATGTGATTTTTTTTCTTTAAATTTATAAAGAAGATAATATAGAGTACATGATGATTGCACAATGAAAAAAATAAGAAACAGCATATAAGGGAATTCAAACAAATCTATTGGAAATATATCTTATCAAAGCCTAAGAGTTAAGACTTGAATCAATGTAGAGAGCAAGTACCTAAAACCCTATGACTTAAATAGTTCCTTTATAGTTTAAGATTAGTTTATTTTTAGCCTTATTTTATAACTTCTACCTTATTTCAAGGATTATTATTGAAAATCATAAGGCTTACTTCTTTAACTATTGAGTTTTTACCTGAGTTTTGTCCCTGGACCCAGGTCCCTTCCCCTTCCTGTCCCCTTACTTCCACCTTCTCCTGGTGGCCACTAAAAGTCTCAAAGCTTCTTCCAGAAAACACTCATATACCACCAAAGAAACTACTAAACCCTTTGACTCTGTTAAGAGTCAGGTTAAGATCTCCTATCTGAATCCCCAACATATTTCCCTCCTTGCCTGAGGCAACAACACTGCAACAAGGATTCCTCCACATCCAAAAATCTTCAACACCACCATACATTCCTCATTCAGAGCCTTCTGCACAAGATCCAAACTCTAGATGATCTCCTTACAATCCAAATTCATGCCGTCTGAGCCTTTTACTCCCCAGTTCTTACAAGTTCAATATGTTGCTTACTTTTATTCCTATACCGCAAACTCCTCACATACTGAAATCAAATAACTATGATAGTTATGCTAATGGAGGAGTTATTATGTGATATAGTACATAAATCTGATATTATGTGGTAAGAAGCACATCCCACTCTCAAACATTTCACTCGGAGTAAGTAGTGAGCATGAATTTACAAAATCAATGACATGGCAACCAACATTATATGTCTTGGGTAATATGAAACTAAAACATGAAGAATTTACTCTTACCAAAATTAATAAAATAGTGAAAACAAAGTTGTCTGCCAGCAGCTAATCTGTCAACTTAACATAAAATATAAGCCTATTTTAGATAAGCAATTAAAGAGATTTTCTATTATTTTTATTTCACTCAAGAGTCCACCATAGCTGCAAGACAGTGGTTAACGTAGAACAATCTATTCAGATAAGAAACACCAAAGGCACATATATCTTCTATAAAAAAGTTACTTAAGACTTGACTTTCCCAGTTTTAAACGTCATACCCTTCAGCAATTGCAGTTTTCCCAACACCAGGCTCACCAATAATAACAGGGTTATTCTTTGTTCTCCGGCATAATATCTGGATGCAGCGCCGAATTTCATCATCCCTACCTATAACGGGATCGAGTTTTCCACGCCTAGCAAGTTCAGTCAGGTCGTTCCCATACTTGTCAAGCGCCTCATATTTACCTTCAGGGTCTGTATGAATAGGCACAGCACGCATAAGTAGGTAACAACTTGCAAAAATAAGCAACCACAACTTAAAGATGGTATAAATAAAAGGGAAACACACAATTGCATTAAAATGCTTGCTTGTTGAAGTAAAGTTTATTTAGAATCACAATGAATGATGGTTTATCTAAAGAAAGAACTTATAGCAGTCAACTCAAGTTCGGCTACATGAATCCTATTTTTCCCTGCATCTTGATGAGCACATCCGGAAGTTGATGCAACGCATCATTTAAGGAGAATGCCCAAGTATTTACTCCTACATTATTAAGTTCATGTTCATGTTCATGTTGACAAAAGTTTCACTCTCTGTCAAGCTACCTAACATAATCCTCCTTTTTCCGGGCCTGGCTGTGTAGAAATAACGGGAAATGTTTTTTGTTTTCTATTGTCAAACCTTAAAAAGCAAAAACAAAAACAAAAATCATGTTTAGTAATATGTTTTTGCTTTTCGAAAAAGGAAAATGTTCTTCATTTTTGTGAAGAAAAAGAAAAACATCTTTTTTATGTTTTTATGTTTTTGACATTGTAGCATAAAGACATTTTCACTACTGTTACTATACAGGAACTTTTCATTTCAAACAAAATTCATGTTATATACTAATAAAAGAGAATTATCTATATAAGAATGGATTTATTACCCTTCAAACTGTCCAAAGTGACTTATTACCCTTAAAATGGTATGAAATTACAAAAAAAAAAAGCCTTTGTTTCATGGTCAAATAAACCCCTCTCTCTCTCTCTCTCTCTCTCCACCCATCACTGCAACCTCCACCAGTCCCCCCTCTCTTCAAAAAACAAAAAAATGGAAGAAAAAAAAAGCACACAGACACACACACCACCCTTTTTCATCCTTTACATTTCTGCCCATTGAACAACGTTAACGGCAGATTCCCAATAATCCCCCTTCCACTCTATAGGAAATCCCCATAATTGCACCCAAATATCAATTGTTTCCATCCTATAGAAACCCTGAGCTCTTAAGCTATAGATTCAGCAAAATGTTTACATCATCTTCTTCTACATCTGTCAATTTAAATTTCTATCAATTTCCCTCATCTTATTCACATCACCACATCTTTTCTTACTTCCCATGATGAATCATTCTTCCTCCTCCACCACCTCCTCTGCCAATGGCTTCTACAACTTCCTCACACGATGCCTCAACAATCTTGAATACTCCTTCCCATAACTTCATGTCAATTTGGTTCTTCCAAAGAATTCTCTCGTCACTCCAATCCTTCCATTCTCAATTAACCGTCACGGTTCAAAAGCTCAACTTGCATGTTGGAGAGAATTGGCTTGATGAGTACATGGATGAAAGCTCTAGGCTCTGGAAAGCATGTTATGTGAAAGCAGGCACATTGTGCGTGGAAAATATTTAACTTTGCTGGAGCCAATTGGGAGGTTAATTATTTGGGAGCTCCATTTACCCATATACTGAAAATGAAACCCCACCATCGATTTTCCTCACAATCTCCTTAAAAGTTAAAAATTGATATACACACTATATATATCTATATATGTATAGATAGAGAAATAGTTGGTAATCTCAGTTTGAGATGGAGAGATGATTGTGGTGATGGCAACGGTGGTCGAAATAGTGAGAGGGGTGACACCGTGACGGCAGCAGAAGAGATGGAGAGGAGAGAGGGAAGAAGAGAGAGAAGACAGGTCAGTGATGGTGGTGGAAATGGAGGGAGGAGGGAGCTGTGATTGGGGGTGGCGACAGTAGGAGGTGAAGAGAAGACAAATAGAGGTAGTGTGGTGGCGGCAACAGTGGGGGAAGCGGTGAGAGGAAGAGTCTGTGGTTGGGATTAGAGAGAGAGAGAGAGTAAACGGATAGAGGAAAGAAAAGAGGAGAGAGGTGGAGCTAGTGGTGGTGGTGGTTGTGATGGTGGAAGTGGAGGGAGGAAGTCCCCGTGGTTGGGGGTGGTGCCATGGTGGTGGTAGGAGGTAGAGAGAACAGAGAGCGGGAAGAAGCAAGAGGGGTAAGATATCTCAGAGGTTATTTGATATACAGTTGATAAAAAGTCGATTTACTAGACCAAATATTTCCTCCATTTTATTATTATAATAACAGGGGTATAATAGTAATATCATACACAAATTTGAAGTTCATAAGTAGTGAAACGTGAATGGGGTAAGTGCAACTTTTCAAAATATGATGCCATGTGTAATTTCACTTAACCTTAGAGGAGATCAGTGTATTTTACCCTAAAAAATTATCAATCCATAATTTTCAGAAAATATATAAAAAAGAACATTTAAATATCTAATAAAATTCTGCCATTAAATAACCCACCCAGTTGATTGTAACAACATACTTTCCAGTTAATAACTGATCTAAAAATTGAGAGAATAAATTGGTGAGAACAACACAACTCCCAGTTAGTCACTTAGAGACCCGTGAAATTCAACATAGCTCCAAGCACGAACATGGATGTTCAACAAACATGGGCACGAGATGTCATTCTATGAACCACTTATACACAACTTTACAACTTGTAACAAAATTCTTCACATTTTCCATTAAAATGTTCTTTTTTACTAGAATCCTTCTATTTAGATTTTAATATTTAGCATTATCTCAAACTAACAATACTCATGCTATCCGGCAGACGCTTAGTTTAATCTTTAGCCAAGTTCAACTTCTATTCAATGCAGACTGCGGAGTATCTCTTATTGTGTTTATCATGCTCATACTCGTCATGGACAATGCTACCTGGACTCGGGTATGCGTGTGTATCCACACATCAGATATTTCAAATCCCCACATAGAAGGACACATGGACACTGCTAAAATTTCATCTAATTTTATTTTATTTTCTAGAGTAAAATAATATCCTTTGTAACATAGTGTCTGATATATTTTAATCATTTTGAAAAAATATATATAATAAAACTGAATAATTGGATGTGTTTTTTAGGTGCATGTCCAATGAAAAGTGTTAGACACATATTCCATACCCATGTCCAAGTATTGTGTGTCCGACACGAGTACTGCATCTACTTTTGAAGAGTCCATTTAAAGTCCAAACTTATGATAGATAGAAGTTGAAAACTGCCATCTGGGGATCAGGTAGTGTAATGGCTTGCTCCTTAACAATTGCATATTTCACACACTATATGCGTCAGCCTTTGGCTGGTAACGGAGATGCATTCTAGTTCAACTCCAATAAAAGGGAAGATACAACTGTTTTGACCTGAGTTTTCCAACTTTTGTAGAATGATTCTAGGGGACTTCATTCTATAAAAATCAGAACAATTTAATCGGTTGCATACCCTTTGGCATTCTCACTTCTAAAATATTTCTTATGAGAAAATAAATAAATTAAAAACCAAACAATTAAGAATATGTAGTGAATCATTTATTGCTTTTATTTTGCATGCGTAGGCAATATTTCTGCCTATTGAGATTCAACTGCTGTAATGTGATTACATACACAATAATAATTGGCATATTGTTTTGAGAATTTAGTCAACTGGAAAGAGGAAAACTTAGGGAGAAAAGAAAACTGGAAAGAAGAAAATCTATACTAAAACCACACAACGATTGCTTAACAATTCAAAACATGTTAGATTTTTGACAGAATCACAATAAAAAAAAGAAAAGAAAAGAGAGTGAATGTACAAAATGCTATATTTGTATACAATTAAAGATAATATTTTGAGCATTGAGATAATCTCTTAATTATGTTAATTATAAGTTACTTTGCAGCATCTGTTTTGAAGGAAAAGCTTTCATCCCTTGGTGCATCTGGAATTTTAGCTGATCATCAACTTCAAACACAACTGCAGGAGCGTCATTCAAAAGGGTGAGTTGGGGAGGATGATTTATTTTTTAGTATTGATTTTGACATGGGAGAATGCATGTAGGATTCTAAGCATTAAATACCAAAATATTATAGTGTAATTGAGAGTAGCGTGTGGAAGATCCTGATGGAGATGTATATCATTATGTAGAAAACAATCAGGAGAACCAGACTCTTATCTCTAAGGATCACCCAAGTTGATTTTCCTTAGATCCAGATGTATGCCAGACTCTTATTATCAGAAGTTCAATAACTGTGGATAATTGAATTGGTTTCTACTTTCTACACAATTCGCCCTTCTTGTAGTGATTGTTTTTGCCAAATCTTGCTCTTCTGAGAACTCCACAGGGTTAGCAAGTCATTATAGTCCTTACAACAACTAATGTCTTCAGCTGATTATGAAAATGATGGGAACTTCATCACTTGTTGCTCTTTAATAATGACCAATGATGTTCTGAAGACGACGCATGATGATGATCACACACTAGTTATCTATGTTTGTTCAATCTTACATATGTGTGATAGATAATAATAATAATAATAATAATAATAATAATAATAATAATAATAGTAATAATAATAATAATGATTTGAACAAAAGAAAAATTATGTGGGATAAAATGAAATTTATACCAAAAAAAGAAAAAAAAAAAGAAAAAAAAAAAAGAGAAAAGATTTGTTTGCACATGCATTCACATGAGAGATACCAAAGCTATGTATGTGTGTTCTCTTCTTTAGTACTGACGTATCTTGTAGTAGCTTAGAAAATTATTTTCTGGCATCTAGAAAATTTTAATCTATAGGATTTTTGCTTTATTGTAAGCTAAGCTTAAATAATGGAATATTCATTCCACTGAAAGTCTTTGGAAGATCTTGATTATTGTCAAAAAAAGACACTGCAATCCAAATGCTCTACCTTCCTTTCCAAAATGACTGGTGACACTATAAAGAAGAGAAAGCTATCTTATTGTAACGTGAATAACAATTGAAGTCCTTAATAGTTAATATCATTGCATACTGCTCAATTGACATGTTGGCTGATTCTATTAAAACACACTGCATCCCTGCTGGGATCTTTTTCCTGATCTTCTTTAATCTATAAGCATCCACTTTAACAATTACTTGGGCCTATATCTTATTTATCAGGGTTTGTATCAAAACTGGGGGTCGAATTGGTTGAGTACTTCAAAAGGCTACAGTTGTTGATCTTTAGGCAGCTCATATTACTGTATTAAAAAATTTCAAACAACTTACAATTTTTTGACTGTGAGAGTGAATGATTCTTTTAAAAGCTGAAATGTGCTTTGCATTTCATTTTGAGTTGTGTATCTGCACTCTTCTAAAGTTTGTTAGGGTCAATGTAGCTGATTGTGAAGTAGTTGAAATTTCTACATTTAGTTGAATTGAATCGTGAGTACATGTACACAGCTTGTAGGTTGATTTAATTATAGCTCTTTTGGAACTAATGATGATATGCCTGTAATCATGGTTCTTTCTTCCCATGCTCAAAGTTGTATTTCTATTTTTATGTTTTATTTTTCCCTTTATTTGTAATGTTGTTTTTTTGATTTGTATTTATATATGTTAGTATGACTGATGACAGTTTATTATGCATCATGCAGCCAAAGTCACCTTACAATATCAGACATTGCACGGAAGGCTTTTCTTTACAGTGTATGTACCTTTTTGTTGAAACTAGTACTCTCGTCACTTATCAAAAAAAAAAAAAAAAAAACTAGTACTCTTGTTGTTAGAAGATCTTCTTAAATATGCCACATGGTAGTATGATTGTGAATCATGGTCTTTGAACTTATCAATGTTGAGGGTTGGCATGCGGCTTGGGCCAACTTAAACTGAAATCTAATTTAACCTACTTGATGACTTCATCAAATTGTTCAATGACACTCAGAACGTGAGATTAGCTAGAGGTTGTTTTGGTATGATTAATTGTCACAACTTATTGATGAATAGATATATATATATATATATATATATATATTTATTTATTATTTATTTCAGGGGATGTCAGTGTAATTTACCCTTTATTTGTTTATTTATATACATTTTTATTTTTCATTACATATATGAAATCTTCTAATGGAGCAAATCTTGTTAGAATCAAGGTTTATTCTGCACTTTTGGGGTGAGCTAATTCATTACTTAAGTTGGTGGTTTGGTATGGTCAATTTTATTGTTGTATATGTACATGTTTATTCCATATACACAGAATATGTCATTATAATTGTATACTTCTAGGCTTAAGAATAATTTTTAATCAGCATCTTTGCCTTTTACTAATTTGGAAAAATAAAAATAAAAATCTTATAATCAGAGGACTAAAGATAAAGACAGAAACAACAATATATGGAATTACATTTAAAGCAGAAGGAAATGCTATCGATGTTGAAATCAAATGGTAAATTAGTAATAAATCAAAAAAACATAAAGATCTACTTTCAGCATTAGTGTGAACCTAAGAAGCACGGACACAGACATGGGACACGGGTACGATACGACACAGGCACGGCGATACGGCAAATTTTAAAAATATAGGACACGGACACGGCATGGATACGGCAATAAAATAATATATATATATATATATATATTATATAAATTTTTACTCAATTTTTAATCTATAATTATAAACACATATCTCAATTAGGTCTACCAAATAGCGCATAAAATTATGGGACCAAATTCTACTAAAATAGAAACAAAAATTTTATATATTGATATCCAATAGTAGAATTGTTATATGTGTAACCAAACGTCTTTAATATATGTTAATTGTAGATATGTTGATATCCAATAGTAGAATTATATCTGTAACCAAACATCCCAAAAGAAAAGATAAGATTGCAAAATCTTATCTCCTCTTTCTCTTTCTCTTCCCACTGTTTCTCTCTCCACGAGATGGAGCAATCATCCTTTTGGGAATGTCGTCTGGCCAAAACAGAAGCCTCTTGGAGTTGCAGAACTTCATTCAGATCCTATCAACAACCAGAGGATGGGAATCTATTGTATTCTCCATCTGACAATTCATGGCTATGGTTCTTCTCTCTCTTTCCAGCTGTTCTCTACCATTAACTCAATTTCTTCACAAATTTAATCTCTAAATCTCTTATATCACTTCATATGTCTTCGTTCAAATGTATACACACAAATATATTCTTCAAAAGAAATTTATCAGCTGTGTCGTCCACTGTTTCCAGGCGTGTCCCTCCGTGTGTCTCCGGCGTGTCCCCAGCGTGTCAGAGCTGTCCAACACCGGTGCAGCAACCCTATGTGCTGTGTCGGTGCTTCCCAGGTGTGAACTAATTGGGTCGTTGGAGTGGTGGCATTACCAGGCTCAACTGAAAGCCTTAGTTGCTTGACAACTTAATTTTAAAATATTGTAATTACCAAATTGCTCGGCGTGCCCTCCAAAATTCATTGATGTTTACATTGCTCTGGTCATCGGATGTTCTGCTGCTTGAAACGTGTTTTTACTTTTTCTCTTAAAGTTGTTGAGAATTGGTTTGATTTTTAGCAAGGGTCAGATCTGTGCAAAGTGAAGTTTTGTAGCGCAGTATGCTTTCACTAATTCCCACCCTCATCGAAATAATAGTTTGTTTGCATGGTGGGTTTGAGAGAGAGAGAGAGAGAGAGAGAGAGAGAGATGAAAAATGTTGAAACGTCATCTGTGTATTTTATATTATAAAGAGAGCGTGAAGCACCTGAAACTTTTGGATTTTCAATAGTGCCATAGTAATTAGAAGAACAATTTATCTAATATTACTGGTATTGTGAATTATGAAAATACAAATATAAATGATATCAATATATGTATATATACCTATCAACATTTCTGTTGATGTGTCATGAATCATGATATCATCCATACGCTGACATCGTACACACGTTCAGCATGTCGTGGACATATCCGTAATTTAAGAATAAACATTTTACTTTGAGAGAGATGGAGACATCTGGATATGTTTCCATCTCATCTTGGACAATGGTGATGGAGTGTAAGAGAACAAGAGTATAATTAACTCATTTCAACTTTCCTAACTGTTTGGGTAGGCTAATGAACAAGAGTATAATCGTGATGTTAGAAAAATCAGTAAATGCATTCCTTTAAAATAACTGAAAATTTGAACCATCTTGGAACAGAACACGTAAGATACCAGGGTTTTGAAAAAAGTAGGAAGGGGGAGTTAAATAGTGAATTGATTGTCAGAATTTTGCATGTTTTTTAACTGCCATGTCATGTCCTGTTGTTCATAATTTACTTTGGGTTTATCTTAGAGTCAAATTTGTGTCTTGTGCCATGGCCATGCAGTATTGTTTTCAAATTGATAGAATATGAATACCATGTCTTGATATCTTATTGGGCATTTACATATATATAAAAGTTTTGTTCACATTTCAAGCTTTTCGTGAAGGCTCCATAGACATTGGATGTGGCGATAAACATAATTACTCTTAGACAGTTTTGTTTTTTCTTAAAACTGTTGGAGTATAGTTTTTTCAAATGGAATGAAATTTTTCCAAGAGGTAATATATCTCACCGACTTTCTGAATTACCGGGAAAAGTTTTGACTTTTGGTCTCACAATTAGAGAGAACAAGTAAAAATAAGATTTTAAAATTTTATATTATTTCAAAGTTCCTTTGGAAGCGAAATTTCCATCCAAAGTGAACATACATATTTTCATAGGTAACACTGTGATTATTTTATGTGGCCGGGTATATGAATGTCGGGTGCATATTTAAGTCTTGATATTAGATTCACCTCAACTTGTATCCAGTGAACTCTTACATCCATAGTTACTTCCAATTTTGTACGAGATTGAATATTGACATGCAGTTAAATTATTTAATTCTAGATATGGTGTGACCAAAATTTATTTAATTAAAAACCATACGTTTACAGGATCGTTTTTATTTATTTATTTTTTATTACAAAAAACATTGTGCAAATTGAGTGGCTGAACAAATCAAGAAATCTCTCTCCTATGGATCTCTAATCTAAAAGACTAAAACCCTAACATTTGTTTCTACTGTTTAACACAGCATTGACTAATCACCTTTACCTGGTTGTTACAGCATTTTATGGAAGGTCATGCTCGATTTGCTCCAATATCTCGGTTGCCTCTCATTACTATTTTGGATGCTAAGCATCATCTGAAAGACACTCCTGTTTGTCAGGTAACTTATGAATAAATTCAGTTAATTATTATTCTGGAATTCTGTTGCTTTTGCTTGAATTTGTTTCTGATGCCTTGCTTCTTTGCAGCCATTTCATTTAGAGCTGAATTTCTTCAATAAAGAGAATCGAGTTCTTCATTATCCTGTCAGGGCTTTTTATATAGACGCTGTAAACCTTATAACCTATAATCTCTGTTCTGGAGTGGAAAATACTTACAAAAAGCTTTACACTTCGGTAATATTGACATTGATGTTTCTTCATTAAAATTTTGGGGGCACTATACTTAGATTTACATGGAATCTACAATATACTTGAGCAAGAACGTTTATTTCTGTTTTCAGATACCTGGAAACATAGAATTCTACCCAAAGTACATGGTTTACAGTAAAAAGCAACATCTGTTTCTTGTAGTTTATGAGTTCAGTGGTGCCACAAATGAAGTGGTTCTTTATTGGGAAAATACTGATTCTCTGACAGCCAATAGCAAATCAAGCACAGTCAAAGGTTCTTCCTGTCTAGTGTTTTTATTCTGCTGTAGTACACAATAATTTATGTTTTGAGAACAAATAATCACCCAAGCTCATTTATGTGAGTTGTCCAGGTCGAGATGCTGCATTTATTGGCCCTAATGAAAATCAGTTTGCAATTCTTGATGAGGATAAGACCGGGCTTGCTTTATATATATTGCCAGGAATGGATGCAAAAGATGTTAGTGAAAAGAATGGAGCAGTTGAACATGATCTTTCTGAGGATACCAAAGTTGGTTCAGTTAAGGGTCCGCTGCAGTTCTTGTTTGAAACTGAAGTTGATCGTATCTTTTCTACTCCACTAGGTGCTTGAAGAGATAATATTGATTTTATCAGTCATTAACTGCTAATAAAATGCTAATGGAAGTCTTCTGTACTGTAGAATCAACTATGTTATTTGCTTCTCATGGGGATCAGATTGGCTTGGCAAAACTTGTTCAAGGATATCGTCTTTCAACTGCCGATGGTCATTATATATCAACAAAAGCAGAAGGAAAAAAGTCAATCAAGTTGAAAGTAAATGAGACTGTACTGCAGGTAATTTGATCAACTTTGTTAGAAATCATGACTCACTATTGAACATGTGGAAAACTGACTATGGCATGGGGACTAGGATCTTTATTTTGACAGAGACCTCCCATCTCCTTCAGAATAAGGAAAAGAACAGTAGAAAGTACTAATCGTTTTGTTTTATGGTCTCTGAAATTGTGAGGCTAATGACTGGTCCTGTCCGCTACATTCCAGATCATAGTTGGCATTTTTTCACAACTAATAGGGTCAGCTAATAGAAAAGTCCCAAAAACTTCATAGCACAGGCATAACACAGATTGCTGCCCTATACAGGTTTCTGTAGTACCATAGTTGGAATATGATGAGGTAGTTCTAATTGTTGGAGTGGTTTCTTTGAATTTGTGTATGGAATATTGAAGGTTAGTATCATTAAAGTGCACACTTGCTCTTGGAAACTAGGTGTACTTGAATAATGTAAAGCAATGAAATAACTATATTCAAAATATACTGGATTTGCAAAAATTGAGTAGATAATTGGAAGAGTTTGAACTCTCTCCTTCTCTCTCTCTCTCACACGCACGCGCACAAACACATAATCAAGAGGCTTTTCGGAGTACTTCATGCTTTCCCTCTCTTATTCTTTGTCTTTTCCTCGATGTTCTTTCACAGCTAAATATTAACTTTAAAGACAATGCTCTGCTTCCTCTATCTTCTATTTGCTCTTATTTTAAATTTTTAAAAAAATCATGGTTGAAGAGACATGGTCAGAATTGCCACTATAACTTTCTTGAATCTCCTAGGATATATTGTTACTCTGCTAGGTCAAGAAACTTAGTGATATTTGTGCAGTGCCATATAATGCACTAAGAACTCAGCAACAAACACCCATAATTTACCAACGGTAGCAAATTACCACCATTTGGCTAATTGATGACTGACTGGAGTTAAAATATGACGTAAAATTACACAAAAATCCATAGATAAGGAACTTAAAGTAAATAATTGAAGCAATAAATGCATCGTCCCTGCAATTGGTCACTGCAATTCAACACACTATCACACCCATAACTTAATTCCCAATTAACGCAATGACACCGTTAAGATCAAAACATAGACATAAGGTTTTTCTTTGTTTTGAATGTGTCCTCACCTCAAATCATATGGTTAGTCCAATCAAGTTATTCTTCATCACCACATTTTTACACATATCTACTAAAAAGGCAAAAATCATTTTTTTAAAATAAAAAATAAAAAAAAGACATGAAGAATCACAACTAGAATTTGGATCACATTTATGAAACCAAAAAGAAAAGTATTGGTTGAAAAAAAGGAGCAAAACACAATTTATTGGCAAATCAACAAAATATTCTTTATTAATTAATTAGTTCTGAGCTGTGATTGTGAATCCTGTTTTTGAACCCTCTTTTTCCAGCATCAACTTCAATGGGTGTCGTGTCATGTCGTTAGTAATTTTTCACTAGTGCGTCCATTTCCAGCATTCACGTTTCCTGCTATCCAACACTTTGTAATTAATCATCTAAGGTAAAAGTGTGTTGACTTGAAATGACTAATTTTTTGCCATGAATTGCAGATACCGTGCATTTGTTGCTTTAATTAATTATTTATTTATTTATTTTAAGTTCCTTATCTATGAATTTTTGTGTAATTTTACGTCATATTTTAACTCTAGTTAGTCATCAATTAGCCAAATGGGGGTACTTTGGTAAATTATGGGTGCTTGTTGCTCCAAAAAAAATGAGGGGCGTATTATGCATATAACTTTTTGTTTACTACATATCAGAAAGTGAGCTCTTAAATGAAATTGACTGTCTATTTCGTTCAATTTTGAACGAGTTGGTTTTCACTTCTGAAATTGAATGCCGAATGATGAGAAGCTGGTCATTGTTTTTTCAACTGTTTTTGTCAGGTTCACTGGCAAGAAACTCTCAGAGGATATGTTGCAGGAATATTAACTACTCAAAGGGTGCTTATTGTTTCAACAGACCTAGATATACTGGCTAGCAGTTCTGCAAAATTTGACAAAGGACTTCCTCCAATATCCTCATATGGAAAACTTTTGGCATTTTAGTATTTTTTATTGTTACAATTTATAACTAAGTGATATGATTATTTTCCTTATGTATCAAATATATATATATATATATATATGATTAATGTGCCTTACTTTTATTGGGTTCTTAACTCATCATCACTTTAGATCCCTTCTCTGGGTTGGGCCTGCACTTCTGTTTTCTACTGCCTCTGCTGTCAGCATGCTTGGCTGGGATGGAAAAGTGAGGACAATTCTGTCCATTAGTATGCCCTGTTCAGGTGAATGTCTTGTGCTGCTTCTAATCCTAGGTGTTTTACTTTCATGTTTGAGGGTCTTAGCATTCTCTTATGGTTTACTCTTGTTTGATATATATATGAAATCAATTGCTATTCTGCATTATGTCATTATAATTCTGAGCCATCACGACAATATTATCCCGTGCAGTATTGGTTGGTGCTCTGAACGATCGGTTGTTGCTCGCAAACCCAACAGACATAAATCCCAGACAAAAGAAGGGGGTTGAGATAAAGAGCTGCCTTGTTGGTCTTCTTGAACCTCTTCTTATTGGCTTTGCCACAATGCAACAAAACTTTGAACAGAAGCTTGACCTTTCAGAAACACTGTACCAAATTACATCAAGGTTTGCCCTCCCCTCCTAGTATGCATGCTGTCTTTTGTGGCTTTTACCTAACGTATCAAGAAGGATTCTGATTAAGACTTAGGCTGAAATAGTCCTCTTCATCTTTATTTTGCTATATTAAAATGAAACAGTGTGTGAAATCTCATTATATCTGACATCTCTAGTTTGTTGTCTCCCTGAAGGTTTGACAGTTTGCGCATTACTCCAAGGTCTCTTGATATTCTTGCTAGAGGTTCCCCAGTTTGTGGAGATCTCGCTGTATCATTATCCCAAGCAGGCCCGCAGTTCACTCAGGTGATATGGAGAAATTGTCATATTGAACATTGTTATTTTCTTTTCTTTATTTTGGGTAAGGTATATTTCGTATTTCATAAATCATCTATTCCCGTTTTCCTAATTTGTTGTTACTGGACAAAGGTGTTGCGCGGAATCTATGCAATCAAAGCTCTCCGATTTTCCACTGCTTTGTCTGTCTTAAAGGATGAGTTTTTGCGTTCAAGAGATTATCCACGATGCCCTCCAACTTCTCATTTATTTCACCGGTTTCGCCAGTTGGGATATGCCTGTATCAGGTACACTACTAAGATGATTTTTAATTGAATCTACTGGTTGTCAAAATGCGACCGATGTTTTGTTGGAAAATAATTTACTTCCAGTTTAATCCTTAGAAACTTCTCATCAATCTGTTATCTTTCTTACTAATTATGATCTCGTGTAACTTCTTTCTATTTTTGGATGAAAACTTTGCCCTGCCAAGTCTACCTGAATTATATAAATGGCAATTGTATGTTTGATTTCATGACTATCCATCATGAGGTGAAATTTCAACCTTTTTTTTTTTTTTCTCTGAGACTGTTAAGTGATAAGAAATCACACCCTTAACCTTACCCCTTCCTCGTAGACACCACCAACAATTTTCTTTTTCATTGTGATTGTTGGCGAGATTGTAATTGGCTTTTTGTGGCTGGGACAAGAGCTTAATGTGCTTTTTGTATCTCCTTTTTTTTTTCTATGAATTTTTGTTCTTTTCTTGATTCTTGGCATAGTCCCCTGTGAATGCTTTGTGACTATCATTGTCCCACTATTACTAATACTTATTGTCATCTACAATCAGTTGTAAACTTGTAATAAAAGTCCTGACAATAATTTTAAATTTTATCTTTCAATCTGGTTAAAAAATATTAATGCGTCTTAAAACCAGGAAGTTTTGAGGTGGCTTATAACTGATTGATTGGTGATTTTTCTACTGTAAAATTTTATTCTCCAGTCTTGGTTTCCCCTTTTATAACATATAAAAAAATATGATATTGCAGGTATGGTCAATTTGACAGTGCGAAAGAAACATTCGAAGCTATATCGGACTTCGAAAGCATGCTTGACTTATTCATTTGCCATCTCAACCCTAGTGCAATGCGACGTCTTGCTCAGAGATTGGAAGAGGAGGGCACTGATTCAGAGTTGAGGCGATATTGTGAAAGGATTTTAAGAGTGCGCTCTACTGGGTGGACACAAGGCATTTTTGCCAATTTTGCTGCTGAGAGTATGGTTCCAAAAGGGCCTGAATGGGGTGGCGGGAATTGGGAAATCAAGACGCCCACCAACTTGAAGAGTATACCCCAGTGGGAGTTGGCTGCAGAGGTGATGCCTTACATGAAGACTGATGATGGTACCATCCCATCCATTGTGACAGACCATATCGGTGTGTATTTGGGTTTAATTAAAGGAAGGGGAAATGTTGTTGAAGTAAGGGAAGATAGTTTGGTCAAGGCGTTTAAGCCTGCAGGTAGCAATGCTGTGTCAAATGGACTCCCCCCATCTTTTGCAACGTCTATACCTAACAAATCCCAGGGGTTGCATGATGGTGTTTCCAAGGGTGTTTCCTTAATGGGTCTAGAAACCCTTACTAAGCAAATGTCAGGTTCCAGCGCTGCAGATGAACAGGCAAAAGCTGAAGAAGAATTTAAGAAATCACTGTATGGCACTGCTGCTGATGGTAGCAGCAGTGATGAGGAGGGAACTTCAAAAGCTAACAAAATACACATAAGAATCCGAGACAAACCAATTGCACCTACTACAGTGGATGTTAATAAGATCAAAGAAGCGACAAAGCAGTTCAAACTTGGTGAAGGACTGGGCCTATCAATGGGTAGGACCAAGTCATTAACTGGTGGATCCCAAAACCTTGGCCTGAATATCCCCCAACCTGCTGCAACCACTGGAAATGTAACCGCTCCCACAGTTTCTGCCCCTGTTGATCCTTTTGGAACTGACTCGTTAACACAAACTGCACCTGCAGCACAACCTGCTTCTTTGGCTACTAATGCTGCTGGAGTTACAGTTGGGCCAATCCCAGAGGACTTTTTCCGGAATACAATATCATCCTTGCAGGTTGCAGCCTCTCTGCCTCCCCCTGGGACATTTCTATCAAGATTGGATCAGAATTCTCAAGGGGTTGAAAGCAGCAAGGTTACTCCTACCCAGGTTAGTGCTCCTGTAGCTGATATTGGTCTACCTGATGGCGGTGTACCTCCTCAAGCACCTCAGCAACCTGTTTCAATTGAGTCCATTGGACTTCCAGATGGTGGCATCCCACCACAGTCCACTCAGACTCAGCATGCTGTCCTGGCACAATCCCAGGTTCAGGTAGCTCAGGCCCCAATGTCCACCCAGCCCCTTGATCTTAGTTTGCTTGAAGGTCCTGGTTCAGTAAATTCAGGAAAACCTTCTGCACGTCCAGCTTCTCCTCCATCATCCGTGCGTCCTGGACAGGTGAAAATTTACTCATTTTTCTTGTTTTGCCAATTTTTTTAATAATTTTTACATTTGAACTATTTCGAAAGTCACATTTGCTTTTATATCTTTGTCTCATTAATTGGTGACTATTTTATAACTAAATTCTGACTTTTTCCTATCCCTTCCTGATAATGTAATAGTAGAATTTACAAAATGGGAATAATCTAGATTTATAAAAGGCAACCTTCTGTATGTTTATACAAAAAATATATTGTTCCCCAAAGTAGGATTATTCTAGAATTTAATTATTTGTTTGCAATTATTTTTCCCCCTCCTACAACTTCTTTCCTTCTTGTTTTTCTGATTTTCCTCTTTTGAGGGGTGTAAATTGAATAATAATGGAAGAGAAAATAACAGTTTAATTGAATATAAATCTAAAGTAGAGTTTAAAATTCTTTAGAGGAAAGAGAATATTTGTAATAAATAAAAGATAATGTTGTTATATGGAAGGGCAAAAAGAGAGGGGCGGTGGGGAGATGTCCTTGTTTCATAGTTGTATGCTGTGTTCCAATTTGACTCATTTTAATTCAATGTCATCATCATCATCATCATTTTTGCCTTTATCCTTGGGTTATGCCTTGTTCCACTAGAGGGTTGATTGAGGCTTGGAGAGGCTTTCCAGTGGGGGGCTTCCATTCGGGATGCCTGGAGGGCTACTCCTCTTTGTATTTGGTGGTGCATTTGGATGGAGAGAAATCGGAGATATTTTGATGGAAAGGAGAAGCCTGTCTCTATGCTTAAGTTCTCTATTATTTCCACCCTTTTTTGTTGGATTTTAGGGAGAGAGTATAGATCTTTAGAGGAGATTGTTTCTTTTTTGGCCTCTTTGAAGGCTTGAGGCGTTTTTTGGCCTTTGTGTTTCTTTGGGATCCGCTCCCCTTTTGAGCCTTTTTTTTATAAAATTTTACTTATAAAAAAATAAAATAAAAATGGTACACCTCCTTTACTGTAGATGGTTGTTAAACCTATGGATTGTAACTTTAGTAATTCGAGGGGGGCAAATAATGATGCAATGAAGATTAAGGATCAATATATACCAAAGTATGAACATTTCTGTTATTTAGGTTCAATTATTTATAATGAAGGAGAAATTGGAGATGATATTGATCATAGAATCAAGGTAGGATGGGTTAAACAGAGGAGTGCGACTTGTATATTGTGTCATGGTGTCTCTTTGTAAGATTAGAAGGGAAGTTCTATAAAAAAAGAAGAATAAGAAAAGACCAGTAGCTCATGAACGGCTAAGAAACAAAATATACATAAAGTAAGTGTGGCGGGGATGCAAATATTGTGATGGATTTGCTGCAAGTTCAGAAAGGATATAATTGTAAATGGACAAATTCATGAGATGGTTAAAGTAGCACCGATTGGAGATCGAACAAGAGAAAATCGATTTAGATGGATTGGAGATGTAGATGTGCAAAGAAGAACACCAAGTGCATCAGTTAGTAAGAGTGATATGGTTCTCGCTGAGAGTACTGCTATGGGAAGAGGAAGATCAGAATTAACGTGGATTGAGTTAGTAGGGAAAGATATGATAACTTGTCATTCGGATGAGGCTTTGGCCTTAAGAGGGTAATGGAAAAATATGATTTGTGTAAATTACCTCAAGTCGTTGGGAAAAGGCTTTGTTGAGTTGAGTTGCTGAACATTGTTGATGTTGCTTGCTAATTGTTGTCTGTGATGTTATTGATAACGGTGGCTGGTCCATTTTGCAAGTACATTTTATTCCTCTATAATTTGCTGCCTTTAGAAATTCCTAATGGTGGCTTCTCTTGTCAGGCATTCATCAATACAGAGTTGTATGCGCGTGTATCTGTTGCTGTTCTGTTTAACAAGCTAGCAGATTTGGCCGATATGGTGGGATCTGATGAAAATGAAAACTGCTTTCCTGCCCTTGAATCTGGCAAACTGTTTCTACTTGAGCTTCTTGATTCTGTGGTATTGTATCTTAACATAGACATCGGAATCTTACCCGAACTCTCATAAATATGAATTGACTATAAGAGGAATATGGAGATAGATATTTTTTTGATATGCTGTATGATTGGATTTTGATGATTTATTTTCTGTCCCATCTTTTATACTTAGGTCTATCTCCTGCTCTATTTCTTGTACAAATTGTCTCTTGTGGTATGTGTTACTGAAGTAGCTAAGTCTGGTTGTTTCGTGGCACCTTAATTTTGGAATAGCTTTGGTTTTCCAAGTTCATTGATCTCAATAAGATAGTGGTGCACCAATGCTGGTGAAAGCTCGTCAAAGAAAGCTTCTTGTTAAGAATATGAGTTGCAGATGAATCACTTATGTTCTAAAACATAGCATTGTAAAGAGATTAAACTATTAAGAAAATGTCTATTTATTGGGTATAAACAAAGTTCCATAGAGGCCTTAACTAACATGTGCAGGTTGAACTGTTGAAGTCGATGAACTTTCAGATCAAAATTGACTTTCTAATTATTTGGATCGAACATTGTTTTAGTTTATAACACAGAAATTGGGAAAATTGAAGTATATTTCATGACTTTCTAATACAAAGCAGCCCGACCTTTATAGGCTGAAT
>JAOTQH010000050.1:1704075-1720678 GCA_025631255.1 Cornus kousa
TTCTTTGTGTGGACTGTTGTTTGGGGCAAGATCTTGACTTTGGACAACTTGAGGAAGAGACGACATGTTATCTTTAACTGGTGTTGTTTGTGTATGAATGATGGAGAGTCTGTGGATCATCTTCTCTTGCACTATCCCGTGGCTCACGACTGCTGGAGCCTTTTGTTGTGTCTCTTCGGTGTTCAATAGGTTATGCCCCAGACTTCAAGGGATTTGATTGATGGTTGGAGGGGCCAAAGGGTGGGAGCGTGTGCCTGTAATTTCTGGAGTGTGATTCCCCTTTGTATTTGGTGGAGTCTTTGGAAAGAACGCAATCGAAGATCTTTTGATGGGGAGGGGACCTCCATTGGGGCTCTGAAGTTCTCTATTCTTTGCTCTCTTTTTAGTTGGGGTATGGGGAGAGATTGTATTTCTTTGGATGAGGTTATGGACTTTTTGAGGTCGTTGGGTCCATAGATCTCATTTTCTCTTTTTCGTTTTTGTATAACTCTTGGGACGCGTTCTCCTTTTGAACGCTTTCTAATACATTTTTACTTGTAAAAAAAAAAAAAAAAAAAAAAACACAAAAACATTAGTGGCACTTTTTAATATATACTATAAAAATAAAAATTACAGACTTGCTTTTGTTGCGAAATTTGTCAACAATAAGTTCCTCAAATATGATCAATATTGATCATGAAATCACATTTGTGAAGTTTACTCTCCTCTTTCTTTCCCCTCAAAAAAATAAATTAAAATAAAATAAAAAAGAAAGGTAGCTCGTCTTATTTGGTCAAATGAAATACTTGCTTTTTTTTTTTTTTTTTAAATTTTTTTTTTTTTTTTTTAAATCATTTATTTATTATAGTGGCTATTGTTGGTTCAGTTATTGATCATGCTTGAGGTCATAGCCTTTGAGCTTTTAATTTGCTAATTTCTTCTTCTTCTTCTTCTTTTTTGATAAGTCTAATTTCTTCTTCTTCTTCTTCTTCTATAATTAATTAATGTTTTTGCTATTTTAGAACAACTTTTAATTAACTTTTTGGGAATTTAGAGCAACTGTGTTACCAAAGTCCTTTGAATAATGCATGTGGCTTAATCTTAGGTTTTTGTTGCTAGAAGCTGTGCATTTGTCTGATTTGGACTGTAATTTTTTTTATCTGTTCCCATATTCCCACCTCCATATCTGGTCTGTTCTTTTTAGTTTTTCAGATTTGCAGTTATAATTATTTGTAACATAACATGAAAAACAGTCTTTCTAAATAATGGATATTGTTAACTGGTGAAACTAAAAGGCTGGTAGGCTGAGTGGCCTTGTAAATACACTTGCTTGGATAATGTACATGCTTTCTTGGCTAAAAAGTTGATCAGGCTAGGCGGGACTAAATGCTACCTGTTCAGGTGCCCTAGTATCTCTGTCATTTAATTTGCCTTTGCTTGAATCTGGTAGAATATATTGTTTTTCTAACCATCCTTGACATTTGTACGGTAAATGTAGAAGTTTCCTTTTCTAATTTCCTACTGAATTCTGCATTCTGCTGGTTCAAGCCCTTGGTACTGCCTTTAAACAATAGACTAGGGGCCTAGTTCTAAACGAGCCTGGAGGCCCTTGACAAACATGACTCGGATCAAAGGTGTAAGTCTTTTGGTTTGAGTGACCTTCTGCCTGTCTGGTCCAGCCTTCACCCTGTTCATGCATCCTATCTTAAATTTTGATTTTGTTTAATTAATAATGTGGTTCATAGATCCGATATGATATATGGTTGTGCTTACAGCTTTATTGTGAATTCTGTTGTTGATGACTTGTCTTGGTTGCTAGGTTCTTACTCCTAATGTTCCTGATATAACGGTTGTTCCACCTGATGATGATCATCTTCGCCATGTGATTGATACAATGGCTCTCTATGTTCTTGATGGTGGTTGTGCTTTTGAGCAAGCTATAATGGAGAGAGGCCGTGGTAATCCTCTTTTCAACTTCTTGTTTGAGCTTGGTTCGAAGGAGCATACTTACTATGTCTGGAGGCTATATTCCTTCGCTCAGGTATATTTTGTTTTTAGGTTTATATGGTTTTTGCTTCTGCTGCCTTTGCAATTTGATATAATTAGGCATTATATATGCACATATTGATGTGTGTGCGTATATGGATATTTTTGTTGCTTTCAATGTCAGTAGTTGACTTGGGTGTTTTTTTTTTTTTTTTTATATTTAAAAAAAAACGTATTAGTTAATGACATCCATAGTAATCATAAACCATATGGTATTTATCAGTTATTTACACATATATATTAATATAGAATCAAAGTTTCTGTTGTTTTTTTAGTAGATGTAGTACATATATATAGATAATGTCAAAAATAAAAAGAGTAAACTCAACTTAACAGTAACACTGTTTTTTTAAAGGGAATCAGCTAATATTCACTTTTAAACTTAGGGTTTTTTGAATCAGCTAATATTCACTTTTAACCTTAGTAATGGTGTTATAATTACCAGTTTGTCTTGAGATCACTAGGGTAATGATGCCATTGGTTCGATTCCCATCTGCAATGAAAAGCATTTGGACATGCCATACGGGCAACTGTCCTAAGAATTCTCCTCCCGCACCTCTAACCATACCCACATCTCCTAAAATGGCCAAACTTTAGCAAACGAGAGTGGGTAGAAGTTACTAAAAAGAAATGCAAGCGAACTAGTCTATTGGAAAGGGAAAAAATCGCGGTTGCAGAGTTTGGTGTAGTGCTGCGTGGGACTATTGAGTCTGAAATCACTGTGGTCAAATAAGATAATATATTACTCCGACGATCACGCCCTTCCTTTTCCAGTGACCATCATTTGGGATTTAAAATTTACTCTTGTTTTCTCTATGTGGTTTGGAAAGAAACAACTATAATTTTGATTAATTTGAATTAATGTCGACTAATTTAAATTAATTTTACATATCCAATATGGTGTGTAGTTAGTTATATAGATAAAAATCGGTCATCGTTTGGTGTTGACGTGGTATCAGCCACACAATAACTACGCCAGTTTACATATTTTTAACAAATAATTTTGATTAATTTGAATTAATGTCGACTAATTTAAATTAATTTTGTTTCAAACAGGATTTTATAATTGTATTTTGTTCGCATCTACTACTTAATTACATTACATTTTTCATAAAGGTACTACATATGTCATTTAATTTTTTAAAAATAAAAAAAATCAGAAAATACAAAAAAAACCATAAAATGAACTTTTCTTGAATAAATTGCAAAAGAAAATATGGGTTAGTTTGCGATATTAATTGTATTATCAAACATTATATCTATAAATATTTCTTGTTGGTATTGAATTGAATTTGGTTGGATGGTACCACCAAAATCGAGTTTTCTTTTTGAAAAATAATCTAGCTTTGAGATTTTATTGCTTAAGAATATCACAGATCTACAAAAAGATATAACGAACTTTAGTTATGCTGCTTACTTAACAAAAACATGATAAATTTGAAAAAGGAATGAACATTCATGGATTTTACATAGAAAATGTGACACCAAGGGCCTTGTAGCCCAATGGTATCTCCTCTATCTCCCAAAGGGTTCAAGTCTCCAAAGGAGCAAATGGGTGTGTCACGTGTGTGAGTTTCTTGCCAAGGGAAAAAAAAAAACAGAGAATGTGACAAATTTAAAGTATATGCGCAATCACAGTTAAATAATTTGAAAACAAGTTGAAAAATATCTATTTTATTTTGGCAAAGAGATCCAAGTAGGAAGTTCAAGAAAAAGATTCCATATCACAATCGATTGGTATTTGATGGCTGGAGAAGGCTATTGATTTGGAATATGAATCTGTGGGGTAGAGTTTGAGTGGCTGGCTTCTTATTAAAAGATCATGAAGAGTGGAAAGTGGCTTTGCTGCCGGAGAACCCCTTTTGCATGTTGGCAGCAAGACAATGTTATCTTGTGTTTCAGGAGATGGCAACGTCTTGGGCAAAAAAAATTGTGATGTCTTGCCTTGTAGGATGAGATGCCCCAGTTGCAAATATGTATCATAATTGTGGACACTACCAATTTCTTGGTATTTGGAGACTTCAATACTTAAAATAGCTAATGGATTTTTTATTCTTGTACATCTGTAGGGTGATACCCTTCAGAGGTGGCGAACAGAACCTTTCATCATGATAACCGGCAGTGGGAGGTAATGCATGCTGGATATTTCTTCTTTTAATGCTCATGCTTAAAAAATCTATCTTTTTTGAGATAATCTATGCTGTTCTTTGATACGTGGGTTAACAATTGTGATATATAATGCGATTCTTCCTGTTGTATATCAGATGGATACCTCCCCCTCTGCCAATAGTAAAAAGTCCGGAGCATGAAAAAGATTCTGGAACTACTTATGCTGCAGGAAGAAGCAGGGTACATCTTAATCCTAATCTTATTGTACACTGCTTGACAAAATTGAGTTTCTGATAAATTAATTATTCCATGAGTATATGGGGAAGTTCTTTGATTTGGAAATTCCTTTTTCTCATTAACTTCTACAGCGTGTGGAACTGGAAAGAACACTGACTGATTCGCAGAGAGATGAATTTGAGGACATGCTGCGTGCTTTAACATTAGAGAGGAGTCAGATTAAGGAAGCTATGGGTTTTTCTTTGGATAACGCTGATGCAGCTGGAGAGGTAGTGCTGATATTATTAATACACATATTTTTGCTTGGTTTAGTATACTCCTATACTCTTTGGCGATATGGGTGGAATTACAGATTGATTATGATTAAGGACCTCATTTGTTGGTGCTTTGTCCCAGATCCTATTATTAATATGAGTTCATTTTTGTTAATTTGCGCTCTGTTATCACATCGTATAATCCAATGTCTTTTTGTTTTTCAGATTATCTAATAAAATGTTCATTATGTCAAAATTTCTGCTTATATGTAGACTGTCATAATTTGACTCGTGCTTTTCCTTGCATCTCACATCGGCATGTCAATTGATATTAATTTAACTACACAGTGTGAAACTATGATTGAGGTCTACAATCTAGTACACTAGAGGGAAACAAGAGGAGAAATAGGAAGGCTTAGGTCTTGAATTTATCTTTAGGGTTTTGAATGTTTTTAATTGTTGAGTATTTTTTGGAGTTGCTTATATATCTTTCTTTTGATTCAGATTGTTGAAGTTTTAACTGAGTCTTTGACACTTAAAGAAACCCCCATTCCGAGTAAAGTTGCTCGGCTCATGCTGGTCTCAGACATTCTTCACAACAGTAGTGCCCCTGTAAAGAATGCATCTGCCTACCGCACCAAATTTGAAGCTATTTTACCGGACATAATGGAAAGCTTTAATGACTTGTATCGTAGTATAACAGGAAGGATCACAGCTGAGGCCCTTAAGGTAAGCTATGAATCTTTGGGTTTCCAGAATATATCCCCCCTTCTTTCAGACTCCAATTTCTGAATTATCTGCATTCTGCAGGAACGAGTTCTGAAAGTTCTTCAAGTCTGGGCTGATTGGTTTCTGTTTTCGGATGCATATGTAAACGGACTACGAGCTACTTTTCTTCGAGCTGGGAACTCTGGTGTGACCCCTTTCCATTCTATTTGCGGTGATGCTCCAGAAATAGAAAAGAAGACCAGCTCTGAGGATACAGTTGATGGAGTTAAGACTAACCAAGATGCCGCATTGGCTATGAGCAAAGGAGCAGCCATGAAGGAGCTATTAAGTCTTCCCCTGGCTGAGCTGGAAAGACGATGCAGACACAACGGGTTATCTCTCGTAGGTGGTAGAGAGATGATGGTTGCACGATTGCTTTATCTGGAAGAGGCAGAAAAACAGAGGAGCTATGAACTTGATGATGACCTTAAATATGCACAGGGCCATTCAAGTTCAGGTAGATACTCAAGTGGTAGGAAAGAAGCAAATGCTGAAATGGAGGTTGTCGGATTGTCTGGGTGGAATAGTTATGGGAATGACGAGGTGCGGACTCAAGGCAAAGGATCTGTACCTTTGACCTCAACCATTCCTATCCCTCAGCCTGAACTAAAAGCCTTTACGAATGAAAGGAAAAATGATCCCGTTTTGCCAGCCTCTAAATGGGCTAGAGAGGATGATGAAAGTGATGATGAACAAAAAAGAAGTGCTAGAGATCTGGGATTAAGTTACTCATCTTCTGGGAGTGAGAATGCTGGTGATGGTCCCAGTAAGGCCGAGGAGATGGAGATTGCAACTGATGCAAGCATTCCACCACAACCTGATACTGGAATGAATGAAGAACAGAGGTAGTATGAGTTTTATTTTTTTAAGGGATGTTGAAGTTTGGACATTTATTCTATGTTGATTTAGATAGTAACTATACTAGATTGTTGTTGTAGTAATTAAAAGGTTGTTTGTTGCTTAAAAGAATTATCCTTAGTTTAGCAATAACTAGTCATTCCAATTGTTGATATCATTGTTTCTGTGATATCTTCATGTGTTTTTGTTATTGCTGAATCCTGTTGATATCATTTTGATTCTTTAATTTTTTTCCCCGGGTGTTGAGTTGGTATTGATTTCATTTGGATCTATGCTTCATATGCCATCCTAGAAAAACATTAAAGGTTTTATATGCTTCAACTATCCAAGTCTAAAGGTCATTGCCCTTTGTTGTTCTTGTCATTGTGGTGGTGGTGGGAGTACTGAGAAGGGTAGACTGAATATACATACCTGAACTATGGCAATTTTTGCACAAAAATTGACTGTTTTCAGGCTTGAACCATGTTCTTACACATCAGCCTGATGATTTTATTTTTGAACCAATCACTGGCTCATTAACTATCATCTTGCCCTCACTTCCAATTTTAGGTTATATTATATTTAGGCCATAATATTTTGCAGTCCTTAGTGTTTTACTTGGCTGCGTTTATGTTGACAGACAAAAGTTGAGGCGTCTTGAAGTTGCTTTGATGGAATACCGTGAATCACTTGAAGAGCGGGGAGTAAAAAATTTGGAGGAAATCGAGAGGAAGGTTGCAATTCATAGGAAGCGGCTACAATCTGAATATGGTTTATTGGATTCTAACGAAGATGTTTCAGACAACAACAGTAAGTACTCAAACTGTAAGCAGATCATTGAGTTCTATGGGGATTATAGTATGTTGAACCTTGTTTAATGCTTTACAAGTTCTAATGTTTGCTGCGGTAGTTTCAAATTTATTAATTTTGTTTCTGAATTCTTTTTCTTTTTTTCCCCCCCTTCTTTTCCCTCTCTCTTGCAGTATAATACATGAGTAATCAATTTAATTATACTTTAGGCCCCAGGACCTACTGAAATTTTTGTTAAAAGTTTTTGCAGTGTTCCTGCTTTTATTCATAGCTGTCAAATTGTATATTTCTTTGAATATCAAATTCTATAGCTTTTGTATTTTTATATTGTTTCAACTGTAAGATAATTCAAGTGCAATTGAAAAACATATGCAAAATTGTGAGTGATCAAAGATTCTGAAAAAATACATGAAATATTTGTAATTTGTACCTAAAGTCACATGAGAATTTAAAATATATGTAAGATATATACATTGTTGATTTATTAAATTTTAATCCACTGAATTGCTTTAGAAATTACAGATGAGAACATTATGAATGCCAGTGCCAAATATGGGAAAAAATTGCTGGCACTATTTCAACTATGTAATAGTGTTCCCCCCCTTTTTACCCTCCTTTTTCGGTTTTTTTGGGTGGGGGGGTTCAACTTAAGAAGTACGGATACGACACGGGCACAGCAAATAATAATAATGTTTTTAATATATATGATATACTTTAAGATATTAAGAGTAATATTATTTTGTATTAACCTAATAATGAAAAAAAAATTGTGTTTTGCTGGGAAAAATCAGAAAGATAGAAAGAGGGTTAAGGAGGAGAAACAAAGAGGATTAGGGTTCTGTTAGAAAAATAATTAGGGCTTTGTTAAAAATAAAGGTAAGAATCTGTAGGAGAGAAAAAGTTTATGGAAACAAGAGGAAAAAGGAAAAAGAATGAAATTTGTCATGAATGGAGAAAAAAAAGAAGTATCTAGGGTTTGTGAAGAAAAAAGAAAAGAGGAGAAAGAAGAGAGAAATGTGGAGAGAGAGTGTGACAACCTCTGTGGACGGGTGTGTTGTGGGCAAATGCGAGAGTGATAGTGTCAATTTGTAGCCGAATTTTTGGTCCTGAATTTTTAATCGATACAACGTATTATACACGTACGTATCCATATTCAAATTATTACGTTTCCTTTTTTTCAACCGAATTTTTTATAACATATTTCTTAGAAAAAATCGAATTATACTCGTATGTTTCCTGTAGCGTATTTTACTAACTATGGACGCAACAAGGATCTGGTAATAAATAATATAGTATATTATTATATATACAAAAAATAAAAATAATTCTTACTCATTTTTTCCAGAAACCATTGGTGTAATTTCTAATTTGAAAAAGTAGACGTGAACCTTTTAAAAAGGTTAGTACATTTTTTATTTTGTAGAAGCGTAGTGGACTCATACGATACTACAAAAAAATAAAAATTAAAAACAAAAACATAAAGGAAAAAGGGTCAAATAGTAGAATTATTATATATATATATATATATATATATATTATTTTTTTTTTTCTTGTCTGCAAATATCCATATTTGGCTTTCCATTTGACTAATTCTTTCCAGTCATAAAATTATGTTATTTTTGTCTTGACCGATGACTTTTTCAAAATTTACAATTAGAACCCCATTTTTAAAAAGAATAATTGCAAAAAAAATCCGTTCATGTAGGGCACGTGTCCTAGATGTATCCGAAACATGTTCTAGAACAATGCACTATATTTGACAAAGGTATGTAGATGTTTAGAGGCTTCTCTCTACATATCTATCTCTCAAGGATTTTGTCTCTAGATGTTTAGAGGGTTGTCTTCATTCCTCAAGTGTAACCTTTTTCTCATAGTGGATTGTTCATGGCAATCCTATGATTTTCCCTGTTTAGGATTCTGCATTTAAAAATTCGCGTCTCTGCTATCGATTTAGTTTCATTTTTACATGATTGTGTGATTATTAACGAACTACAAGGATAAACTGAAAGAAACTAAAATTCAAATGACAATTAGCGAAAATTTGTTATATAATTAAATTCAAAATTAATTTCCATAAGAGTACTCATCTAATTTACCACTCAAACTTTGTCCTAATCAGAGTCTAGGGTAACGGTCCCAGAAATCTATCAATTTGCTAAATTTTTTTTTTTTTTTAAATTCTCAGTCAAGCCTTCTCAATGGAACCTAGCGTAAGGGTAGATGAGGTACAGATTTTAATTGAACATTCATGATAGATATTAATGAGAAATTGAGTTTTACGCATCAATGAGCAAGGTAACTATAAATCGAGAGTTATTAATGTGATATCTTCACCTTATTTTTAGCTCCATGATAACTGTAACATTAATTATATCTTTCATTTTTTTTTTTTTTTTTTCGCCTCATTAAATTATGGACTTTGAATTGGTTGAAACGTGAAAGTATCTATATTCTGTGTTGAACAGATTTAAGGTTTTTATTTATTTATTTTCATATATTTTTTCTCTTTTTTCCGGGAAGTTATTGCTTTTCAAAACAATTTGCTCTTATGGTTTGTTTATTTATTTATTTTTGATAAGTAAAACGTATTAGAAAGAGTTCAAAAGGGGAACGCGTCCCAAGGTTGGTTTATTTATTTTTGTTGGTCATGAATTAAGGAAAAAGGCAAAAGAAGAGGGGTTATCATGTTCTTTATATGATGCTAGTACTCTGTTTGTGGAGATTGTTCATGGGAGTAGATGCATAAGCTCGGTGTCTAGCTAATGTCCTGGAAAGTGGTGTTCTATACTTTTAGTGGAGGACGTCTTTAAAGCATTTGTATGAGGTGCAGTTGATAAATAATCATCAACATCATTTTATTCCTGTTAAAAACTAACAAAGTAATGATGTTGAACAATAAAAGCTTCTCCAGGTTCTACTCATTGAACAATAAAAGCAGTTGGGTTGTGTTGGTTTATAAAAATAAATTTTACAATTTTTAGAAATAATCTGTTATTTTTTTTAGGTTAAGGGTAAGCAGAATCTAATGGTGATGACAGTTTTGGATATCATTTCTGATCTGGTAAACTGATTAATCTCTTTTACAATCACAAAGGTATTTGAATTCAGCTACATAATTGTGATAAATTTGGCTGTCCTTAGTGAATTGGATTGCCTTTGTTGTTCTCCAAGTTTCTCCACCGAAACTGATTGTTGAACCATGACAATGCTTCTGTATTACATGCAATTAACGTTATGAACAAAAACTTTATCAAATGTATAAAACAAGTGCAGGAGATTGATAGCGCTTTCTCACAGGTGCAACTCTTCTCAGTTTTGCATTTATACAATTTAAATGATTTTGTCAAATCCTTGAAACTGCAGAGAGACCTTCAGAGAAGAGGGATAGAAGAAATGATGCCCGTGAGTCTTCGAGGAAGCGGCATCGCAGCCAGAGCGGAAGTGAGAGCCCACATCGCAAGTCATCAAGCAGAGACAGGGATAGGGAAAGTGACGTGGACCGGGATCGGGAAAGGTACCGTGATAGAGATAGGGAAAGAATTCATGATTCAGAAAGTGAAAGGGGAAGGGACCGTGAAAAAAGTGGAAGCAGGGAGAGGGATGACCACGACAGGGAGAGAGGCAGAGAAAGAGACAAGGATAGAAAGAGAAGGATGAAATGATTTTCTTGACAGGGGGCACTAATTCACGGTTACAACAGGGTGATCTGAGTAGTCCAAATATGCACTGTAAAATTGTTTCTCTCGAAGTTGGTCGATTGGGATGTTCTGGTGATGGAAAAGAAAACCTCAAATTCGACGTAGGTTCGGTCAACTACCAAGACGGTTGCCTGTTTTTACTTACTGGTGGAGACAATATTTCATCATTTTCCATTGTCAGTCTTGTAAGGTGGAACTATGGTTTCTCTTGAATCTACTTTTTGTATTGACATGGGCAGATGTATATTTTTCTAGAAAATTTAAAAATCTCGGGGACATTCATTCCATATATCAATCGGGCAGTGTTCAATTCCAAAAATGTTAACTCGACACAATTTTCATTTCCACTGCTTTTAAGCTCCACGCGTATTCAATTATACGTTCTGGAATATAATCTAAGTGGGCATGTTTGAAATCGTCGTTGCTAAATTTCAAATTAATTATAACATTAAAGGATTTATATAATATCTTGATTTTATGAGTGAGTGTATCAATAGATGCATGTAATATGACGATTTCAATAGTATCAATACTCAAATAGTGTAATAGAGATTATGAGGTTGGTTCAGTTTTTCAGAGAATTGAATGAATTGAAAACAGGAAGGGCATCTTTAGATTCAGCAAAATATACACATTGATGATCATAACTGCATGAAAGGAAGCATTTGCTGGGGGGGAGAGAATAATGAAATAAAATTAAAAAAAGATGCAAAAGCCATTAGAAAGAGAATCATAAAATTCCTTTTACGGTTCCATTGTATCCAGCAAAATTGCAAAATTATTGGAAATGGGAATCGCCAAATCCCAAGATTAAGTTGGCAAGTTGCCCACCAGAACTATGAGAATGACAGTTCTTAAATAAGTCACCCTAGTCGCTCAATAAAGATCCAAACTGTACATGATTAATCTGCAGTCAGAAGAAAACTGGAAGGTGCTGGGATACCCACCGGAGGATGAAGAAACCGACCCACCAGTTTTCAGCACCCTTTTACAATGGAGCCATCACTAGGAACTCTACTGGATTGATGTGTTGGTGACCATATCTTGACTCGAATCTTCGTTCGTCCTTCTTGGCTCAATGCAGATGATGGTTGTAAATAATGATGATCCCTTTCTCCACCAAGGGACCTTATTCAGAAAGCACACCCCAGTCAAAAGACATCAGCCTCTACTCCCGCTGGATCCCACGTTAAGCTGCCCTCAATTGTTGGCAGCTCACACTGTTTGCCATGCAATTTAGCAACAGCCGGCAATTGGAACAAATGCATCCCTCCGAGGGGGCATTCGCATGCAACTCAAGTCCTCACTTGCTTTATGGTAAAACACCTTGTGCACATAATACATCAAATAGCTCTGCGTGGATCTCACAACCTCTTCATCAACCTCAGTAATCCAAGCATCGTCACATTTGTACCATTGATCGCTCAAACGCAAGTAAGTCACATAATGGCCAGACTCTAGCATTCCTGAATGAGTAACCACTGCAAAAACCTCAAACTCCGAAGAAATATCTGGCTCTTCACCTTCAAAAGCAAAAATTCTGTTTCCAAACCTTTTTCTTACAATCGAAGACGATAAATATGGGCTCATGTCTAAAGAGAAAGGGAACTGCAAATGCCGGTCAATCTTTTTTGACACTTTCTTGACTGGAGAATGTTCGAATCGTTTTATATGTAAACACAGCACCAATGGGAGCCTTCTGATAGACATTTGTTTCAAGGAGTCTTGCTTTTCTTGACAATTTTGGCAGTACAGTTTCTGGTCCGATCCCAACTTCTCTGGCCTTGTAAAGAGATCCAAGCATCCCGCAAGAGTGGATACACCCGTATTCGCAGTGGGCTTGATAGCCTTGTTGGCTACATTTGTTGAAGAAAAAGTGTTTGTGTTCAGGTCAAGAGAAATGTCCATACAAGGATCATAAGTTGTGGAAGTGAATCCACACGTCATACAAGTGACATCTGATCTCAACAGCCCAGAGAATACTCTATGAGCAATACAATGGCAATCTTCTTTATCTGTGTGAAAGAAAAATGCTTGTTGATCAGTTAAGCAGAACAAATAGGTACTGCAACATAATTATCCAAATTTTCAAACTTCAGAATGTGTTGCTTTTCCTCAACCCATTGTTGAATTTGGTATACCAATGTACTAACAATATGATACAAAATGATCCCCAAAAACCAAATATTCCTGACAACGAACATTCCAGAATCCAACATTTGCCATTACATTATGGGCACGGCACCCATTGTCAATAACAGAACCGTGTACATGCCATGCTGCCTGGCATATGTGATAGAGAACCACGTATCATCTACTCTCGTTAATATTGCTTTGACTTTAGCAATAAATACCAAATCTTAGCAACAAAATACCTTTATTAGGGTTTCTTGTAATCCCCTCTTTCTCATGAATCCTGTCCAGCATTGAAATGAAGAACTCATGAGCGTCCTGCTGCTCATAACTGGCAAGATTTTCTGAATGCTGCCACCAACTGGAAACAAAGAAGTTTGAATGAGATCAGTCTATTAATGCAGTAAAGGCACTTGGATCACCAAAAAAGAAAGAAAGAAGAAAAAAAGTAAATAAATAAAAGAAAGGAAAGGAATTGTAAGAACTAAGGGATTAACTCCACCTTGAGACGATTAAATGGGATTTTAACAACCAAAATTCATTGAATTATTTGAAGAGACTCTCAGAAGTTCCTATTTCATGGATGTCATGAAGGAAAGGAGAAGGAGAAGGAGAAGGAGAAGGACAAGGAAAAGTTTCTCTCCAACTCAAATAAAATCAAAAACTAAAAATCTCTTAAAAGAAATGATAGGGAATGACATTTAAAATTAAAAATTTCTCCTTTTCCTGATATTTTCCTTTCTCATGTTTTTCATGGTAACCAGAGAAGGGGACAAAATTTCCTTTCATCATATCTTATCGGTAACCCCATTTAATCCGCAAACCAAATGGAGCCCAATTTTTCATATTGAAGCACACAATCACCAACAGGATTACAAAAAAATCAAATGCATATTGAAGTGTCCAACCAATATTTGACATTCAAAATATATGACGGTTTTTCAATAAATACATTCCATTGGGGGTCATAGATTCCATTGTTCGATCCATTGAGGAAACTACATAAACTCAAACAACAGAACAAATTAACATGTCTCACAGTTCATAATGAACAAAATTAGTGGAAATAGAAAATGAGAATACATACATTTACACTTTACATGGATCAATCATATGAATAATGGAAAACAAGAATCTATAGCAACCAAGAAAGCTTAGAGATTGAGAAACCAACCAACCAAAAAACAGTGGCAAACCTGTAAAGGAAGTGAGCTGGGCTATAAGGTGTTCTGTCGCCAGAGAATACAGCAGAGTAGATAACATCAATGTCACAAGGCAAACAAAGTCCATCTGAAGACCTTTTCCGGCAAGTTTCGTGGTTGTGACGATCACTAAGGAAGTAATTCCTCAAAGGGGGTGCATGAAGCAAAGCTTGCAATACAGAATTCATAAAACAAGTATTGCCCAAATTATTCAAACCCCTCAAGCCCAATGGAAAGCAGGACTTGGACCTCCGATCACTCCTCAAAAAGAAACGTTTCGGGTTCTTGGAATCTAAATCCACCCCAAATTCCAACCTTTTCCTCTTACTAATTCTGAATTGACCACCACCCACAACCCCATTGTCATTACTTGGCAATCCCATGATGTGTTTACACATCACAGCCTTGTCAAAATCAGGATCATAGACCTGATCACAGCATACACAGCAATAAAGCTCAGCCCTTTCCATGTCCACAGCAATCTCATGACCATTATGAGATTGGGTGTGCAAATGGGCATGATTAGAATCAGAATCAGAATCAGAATCAGGAGGAGGAGAGGAACAACACGACACTGATAAACAGATCAAACACATATAGAGTCTGCCTTGATACCCAGAACATAAACTGCATCTGGGTATCTCTGATTTGGTTTTGTCAATGGTTGTTCTACCATTTGGGGCTGTTTTGAGCCACTTTTGGATCGAATTATAGCCACTAAGCCCATGCTTCAGCTTCAAATCTACAAGGTGCTTGCAAGGCTTCGGGGTTATGTAGGAGGAGGACATGTTGATAGAGATTGAAAGAGGTTTTATTAGGTTTATAGCAAGTATATCAAATAAATATGAAAAAATCTTAACAATACGTACTACTAATTAGTAACGAAAAAAATAAATCAATCAATCAATAATAACAAATAAGAATGAAAAAATAATATTATTATTATGGAGAGTACGAATTGAATTAGATTGATTTGAGGTTGGATTGAAGCTTGAGATGGGTTTGGATTTATTTGGTGGATTTTACTAAATGAATTGATGAAAGACAGACAGACAGAGAGAGAGAGAGAGAGAGAGAGGAACAAGGCTTTACTGAAGAAGAGAAGAAGGAGGCGCCTTTTCTTTGGCAGACCGACTCATAGTTTCCACTTTCCATTTCAAGCGTGGGACAGAACGAAAACTTTAATATAGATCAATCTGAACCGTTCATCTGGATTCGATCATTGCAGTCAATCAGTAATCCGCACCGTTGAATGCATCCGATGATTCAGATGGGAGTTCCCTATCTTTCTTTTTCCTCTGTTGAATTGAATTACGTAATTCTCCTCCGTATGTTAAATGATCGGTCAATGGTCAACTCATTGGATGGTCAGGATTGATATGAACTAGGCCTGCAGCCCTGATTTGACCGCCTCTAATAAGTCCTTGAACATTTTGTCTGGACTGCGGACGCATTGCATGATACCATTGGATTGTACCTGCTGTTCATCGTAGACAAGTATATCCACATAATCACAGGTCACCCCACTACAGTGCTCATCATCAATAATCTCATTTCTATCTAATAGGAGTATTAATTGGAAAAGAAAATACTACCACATGTCACTACTTAATTGAAAAAGAGAGTTGTGTCCTTGGATTATGTATGTAATCCTATTAGTATTAGTTTCCACAAAATCGTGAACGTAGACTATACAGTATGTATATGTATGTATGTATGATTATAAGTAATTGATGAAGTAGCATGTTGATGATGGTTAATGAAATCATTTCCATTTTTGTTTTAGTTTGCTTGGTAGCAGTTAGACATGGATGGGTCATTAAATTAACTTGGATGTGTTAGAAACATTGTAAGGATTTGAGGGAGCAGTGACTGGGGAACGGAAAGGCATCCCTTAATTAATCACCGGGCCTGATTGGGCTGACCACGTCAAATTTTCAGATTCTCACTTTTTTTTGGTGAGGGAGCAATAGAGTCCATCACGTGTAGGTATAAAAAAATAAAAATAATAAATAAATAAATAAAAGGTGAGAAGGTGATCGTGACAAAGGAATACCAAAAAACTCATAAGTCTCCAAAATGAGAGAAAACTTAGGAATACCAAAAAGCTCATAAATCTCCAAAATTAGAGAAAAAAAAACTTAGGAATACCAAAAAGTTCATAAATCTCCAAAATTAGAGAAAAAAAAAACTTAGGAATATAAAAAAAAAACTCATAAGTCTCCAAAATTAGAGAAAACTTATCTTTATCCTTTTATTTATTTATTTTTATTTTTAGCAATCGACTTATCTTTATCTTGCTATTATGTAGTATCTTCTTTTAGAATTTTTTTTTCATAATTGATATATTTTAGAATTTACACTAACTAGATATATCAAATTAAATCACTGTAACGATTGAATGGTTGCTGGAGAAAAAAACTTATTCAAAACCCTAAATAGAGAGAGAGAGTCAATCTCGAATCAAATAGTGATGTTGTGAATACTACTCCCGAGATTTTTTGTGCATAATTCGAATACAAGATGATCA
>JAOTQH010000050.1:1761392-1778880 GCA_025631255.1 Cornus kousa
AAAATAAAATAATTAATAAAATGAATATTTAGCCGTGTCCGTGTGTCCTTCTGTTTGGAGATTTGACACGTCCGACGCATGGATGAATACCCATGTTCAACACTCGTACCCGAGTCCATGTAACTTAGTTAAGAACAGAAATTGAATTTTAGAAAATTTTTCATGCTAGTGAGATATACTATTGGGGCTATTTACTTATTGAGGAGACTAGTAGAAAGATATAGAGAGAAGAAGAAAGATCTTCTTATAGTTTTTATTGATTTAAAGAAATCCTATGATGGAGTACCTAGAGATCTAGTATGGAGGGTTTTAGAAAAGAAAAGATTATTAAAGGATCTAATATGAAGCCTATGATACTTGTCATAAAAAAAAAAAAAAAAAAAATATGAAGCCTATGACGGGATTTAGGCTAAAGGACATGTATGATGCATATTTGACTATATTTAGAATAACTGTGGTAGAAAGAAGTGAATTTTCAACTACTGTAGGCTTACATCAAGGGTCACCGCCCTAGTTATGGATGAACTGACCAGACACATCTGGGATTGTTTTGAACATTGCTCGATTGATGAAACTAGAGAAGGAATAAGTGCTGAATTGAAGTTTTGGATGGAAAATCTAGCATTAAAAAGGTTTAAAATATATAGAGTGTAACTTTAGTAAATCTAGAAGTAGAAATAGGCAGGTAGTGAAGATTGAGGATCAAGGGTACAAAAAAGTGATCATTTCTGTGACTTAGGCTCAATAATATATAATGAAGGAAAATTTGGAGATGATGTTACAAAATAAAGGCAAGATGGATTAAATGGAAGAGTGCATCTAGTGTATTGTGTGATCGGTGTATCCCATTGAGATTGAAAGGGAGGTTCCATAAAATTGCTATTAGACCAGCTTTTCTTTATGGGATAGAATGTTGGGCAGCTAAGAAACAACATATGCATAAAGTGAGACGGAATATGAATATTGAGATGGATGTGTGGGAAATGAAGAAAGGATTGTATTGGAAATGAGTACATCTGTGTAATGGAAGGGATTGTATTAGAACTGAATACGCTTATGCAATGGTTGAAGGAGTACTAATTGGAGATAACATGAGAGGCAATTGATTAAGTTGGTTTAGGCATATACAAAGAAGCCTACTAAATGCACCCGTTGAGAAAAATGATGTGGTCCAAATTGAGGGTAATTCTAGTGAAAGAGGAAGATCAAGGGGCAGAGATAGTAAGGAAGAAATATTGTAAAATGTGAAGTTGTGGCCATTTGGGGATGAAAAATAATAAATGCAGGGAACAAGCCATTATGTACAAGGGTTCGATCCAGCCCACAACTTTGCCTTTGCCCATTATATGTCATCTCTACTGGAAATTCTCTAAGAGCCAGTGAATCTTTGGCATGCTCTATTAACCTCACTTAAGGATTGGGACACACAAATTGGCAGGTTAATTACTGGATGAAGTTTTCACAAAAATAGACTCAATTGAAAAAGATTTTAATACCCGATTGCAGACTTTTCTTCAAAAGGGTTTTCCACCATCTGTAATGATTGATTTAAATCTTAAGGCTGAATTCATCAATTTGAGTTTTTTTTTAGGAATTAATCTTCTAAATGGAACCAGTCATGAGGTAAATCATTCTTGAATTATTGCTGATGTGGAAATCTGTTTCCAATTGGATTGTAGTGGATAGAAATATCACCGAGAGCAGCCAATTTCCCTTTCAGCCTCATGTGTGAGGAGATTTTTCATTGTTCAAAGAAGGACAATCGTCATTACTTCTTTTCATATTGTTATAAATATTTTTATTTATCATAGATATATTTTCTCTATGTTTATTTATTTATTTATTTATTATTATTATTATTATTATTATTATTTTTATATAAGTTTCCCCATATAATACCTCGTTTTAAGCCTGTAAAGTTTTTTTTATCATGGTTTTCAATAAATATTCCTGGATGTGTGTCTGGAATCAGAAAATGTATAAGTTGGAAATTAAATGTTTGTTCTATAGAATTTTTATTATAACCATAATCATGAATAATCTTTGATGTATCATCTTTGTGGTGGATATTAGTTGAAATAGTTTTTTCAATCTGTAACAGGACATTAATAAGAACCGTAAGATTGCCGAAGCACTTGCGTATGAGGAACAGTTCTTCCGTGAGCATCATGTACTTATCACTTTTTCAGATTATTATTCTGGCCGGAATCCTTACATAGTCTTGCATTGGTTCTGAAACATCTGACATTATTAAATTTCATGCATGCTGAAGATATATAACGGTCTCTCTGATCAGTGCGGCATCCCCCAGTTAGCAAAGAAATTGAATCAGGTTGGTTTACTACGTTTTAGCGCCCTCTATGCATTGAGCATGTAAGTGTCATTATTACTTGTCATGAATGCTTTATTAAATACCTTTTTTTTTTGTTTAATTAGTCTTTGCTGTGTCTGAAACCAACAATTTTTTATTTTTATTTCTTTAAATTGAAATATAAAAAAGAACAAAGTTACTATTATTTTGGCTAGTGGAATTCATATATGCAACTCTTTTTGTCTGTGAGGAAAATTAATTATGTAACAAGTTTTTGCTTCCAATGCAACTATTTATATGCAAAAGAATGTTGCAATTTTAAGAAAAGTGAAATCATGATTGCTTTCCCAACTAATAACTAAAAATCACCATTTCAGTCACAATGTCTTTAAATATAATATTTTTTCTTTTGAAAAACCAAAAAGAATTCGATGTTAAGCAATGACTTGCTCCCTGTGCTTGTTGAGAACTGAAGACCACTTAAACATAGAATTATTCGTTTGGTATCTGTCTGCCTTTAACATGCTGCTAGTTTATCCTTAGAAAATATGGGAAAAAAGGGCTAATTGAAAGTTGTAGGGCTGGAACTCGAGGCTCTGATATAGAATAACGCAAGGCCCGTGATCTAGACCTAGAAGGGGGATGGGTGAATAGGAGTTGTTAGAGTCCACCAACACATTAAGAAATAATTCATCTCGTTTGACCTAATTAATTTGCAAAAGTGCAGGGTTCTTATGTTGTTTTATGATGGAAATTTTTATAGTCATTATGTTATATCAATTTTCTTGTGTGTTGTGTAACACTGTATGATATGGATAAATTTATATGGCAGGATAGTAATTTACAAACATGCATGTTGGAGTTGTATCCTATGAAAATTCTCTGTGATAATCAAGCTGCAACTCACATTGCCATTAATCCGGTTTTCCACAAGTGTTTACTTTTTGAAACACCCCCCCCCCGCGCGCGCGCGCGCGCACACACACACACACACCCACCCACCCACCCACCCACAAATGCTCACTATGGGGCTCAAACCGCTCACCTCCCTTTTGAGGGAGGAGAGGTTATACCAGTTGGGCTAATGGTCCAGTGATTGGCAGAACTTAGATTTTGATCACGCAATTTCCGTAGTATATTCATTTTCCCCTTAAGTTGTTGAATTTTCTTAATCATGGAAGGAGTTTGAAATCCAATGGAATGTATTTATATTTAGTCAAACAAACAATAAATTGCTATATCTGAATGTTCACATGTTGATCTCCTGAGGAGAAGAAAGCAAATTTCTTGTGAGGAAATACACAGAAAAATTTGTTGAATTTTGCAAGTAAAAGATTTTTCAATATTATTGACTCAGCTGTCTTGCTGTCTCTTCATCTCTCACACGTAAAGGATATTTACAGAAAATACATTTTAAGTAAGGAAGGAAAATATATAGTAACTAATGGGGTTTGTTAAGATTTTCAAATGTCTCTGTACTGAATAAAATAGAGATTGCCTGGACGGAGAACTTATGACTTCCGACTCTCATGACTCGGATTATAACACGATAGGTTAACTAAAAAAGACACATGACTATTACATGACCTAATCACTTAATAAAAGACTAGGACTCTTATGACCATTTATGATAAAAGACTGAAAAAAAAGGAAGCAAAATGGTGATAGAACTATTGTGCAACTAATTTGATTGTTGTGCAGTGTAGTTTTCGTATGCATTTTCTGATGCTTCTGTGTATGATTCCACATCCTTGATTTAATTATGCCTTTTTGGTTTTTCACTGATTATTTTTTCTTTTTTCTCCTTATTTTCTTTTGTCCTATCTATTTATTTATTTTACATCTTGGGCATTTTAATATTTATTAGTGAAAACCATTATTATTTACTATAAAAAAGAACAAAATCATTTTATAATGATCTCAGTATGTGGATGATATCATGAAGTTGTAAAAAGATTGGAGGGAGAAAGAAAGAAAAGATGTTCTGTTTCTGTGTAAAGAGAAGGAAATTATAATGCACTAATGCTCAATTCGTTTTACGTTCTGTTTCTGTGTGTTAGACATTGACTTTCTGTTTCAGATTTTGGAGCAGCATATTAGAGCGCTTCTCCCTGGTTTAAAGGATGAGTTAAATTCTCATTTGTTTGCTGTTGTAAAGGAGCTGCGTACATATGGAGAGGTTGTGGAATCAAAAGTAAGTCAGCAATATGAGCTACATAAGTTACTAGAAAATTTTCAGTTTTATCTGGCGCTGATAACATGACATAGAATGTCAGGGAAAAATTGTTGTTGATTGGTAAGGACATTGCTTCCCACTTCCCAGCACTCGTCAGCTTAAAAAATAGAAAGAAGTATCCGTGACTTGCATCTGCTTGCACTATATGTTCTGTTACTTCTTGGGACATTAAAAGAATCTCAGTTTATGAAGGAAATATTTTGATATCATTACCGTAAAATAGATTTGATGCTGATTGAACATGGTACAGTGGATATATATATGGTCTGCCTATAATTATGCATCTAAGCACAAATGGACTGGGTTTAAGAAATTTGGGTATGTTGTTATTTTGTTTTGAAAAATTCACTCCTTAAGATATCCAATTGAATGACATCTAGACTTGAAATAACATTTTCTTCTCCTTTCAGATGGTTACTGCTTGTTCTGCGCATGCATGCTTAACAAAACAAATACGAAAAAGAAAAAAGAAAAAAAAAAGTTGTTAGATTATGATTTTTTATGCCTTCATTTACTGACATGCATGCCATTAATTAGGCGGAACAAGGAGCGGTTCTGTTGAACATTCTGACAAAATACTGTGAAGGTGAGACTGTTTGTTACATGCAATCATTTTTTTTATTTGTCTATGAATTTTCAATTTATCACAGTATATACCTTATCTTTGCATCTCAATTGTTTATTTGTTCGACTTCCAAACCATTAAGGCATTTTTTTGGGAAATTGTTGTTAAATATTGTTTTCTAATTGGTTTAGCTTATCAAAAAGAACAACGCTGTTCTATCATTTGGTTGGTTGCAATCTTTGAGTAGATTTGACTGTGGATATCTTTCTGTTTCAATGAAGCAATATGCTTGCTTGATTGAGAGGAGCTATAAACATTCCATTGATCTTCTTTCACCTTGCTTTGGCTTCACGTTCTCTTCCTGTTACATCATCCTTAAATAAAATCTTCTAGACTTCTGCTCAATTTGGATATAACTGGTTTTATTTTCATGTCTGGTGGATGGGTGCTATATACTTTTTATTTATTTATTTATTCAAGTTTATATATCTCAAACTAAGAAAAAAAAAGAAGAAGTTTATATATCTAAAACATATAAGAAATCTCTCATTTTAGGGATCGACCGCCCTTAGGAAGCGAATTAATTATATAGATTAACACATGATATTTTTTTTTTTTTTTCCCTCTCCTTTAGAGTTAACATTTACACAACTTGAAACTTACGATGTTTGTGAAATTGGGTGAGAGATGATGGGTACACAGAGCAGGAGTGAGAAAGCGGCAAAATTTAAAATTTGGTTAGACTGGTAGTGTCTTAGAACTGTACACTTGTATGCTATTATGTATATATTATTTGCATGTATAAAATATTTTCAATATTTGTACATATTCTAGAGGTCATTACTTGGCGGAGGAATACAAATTTAATTTCATAATCAGTAGGGAATATGGTTGGTCAATGAGTAATCATAACTTCTTCTATGTATGGAAATATATAACATTAGTAATTTAGTATATATTTGAAGGGTGAAATGCTCTGGCACCCCCTCAGGTTTTCTTTTATTGCTCGTAGATTAAACTAGTGCAAAAATTGCTCACACTCCCTGTCAAAGTTAACAGACGTTTGTATTTTGATAGAAAATGTACTTTTACTATTTTTGTTGATAAGTAGAAAATGTACTTTTACTATGATACCCTTTCTTTATTTAATCAATGCATAAATTATTGTTGATGGTATACATAAAAACTGACTTGGCCCAATAAAAAGCTGACACTTGTACTAAAAATATTATATAATAATTTTAAAATATAAAAATTTATTTCACCCATTTTTTTAGCTCCATGATCCAAGAATTAAGAGTCCAATCATTCAAGAGTCCATTGGGGTCTGCATCAGTGGAGGATTGCTTGAAAACCATCAAATGCAATGTTAATGGTGGACCCTGTGTATTCACAATCAAAGAAGAGAATAGACCCAAAACAGAACAGTTTCTCTCTTTTTCTTTCCCTCCTAGTAATCAGAATAATCACGTCGAAAAAGACCCACGAACAGGCCGTGTCTTTAACAACCAAAATTCAAAGATTCACATTAGGGCTGAACACAATCCCAAAATTGATTTTGATTCCCGATATTCAAACCCACAATTCCAAAATTTGAAATCAGGATCTGGATTTTGATTCTGAAAATTCCAAAATTCGAAGTCACAATGGCCACAAACACATACATATACCCGCATATACACAAATAAGAATCCAACAATTTTTTTTAAAAAATATAAAAAACTGAATTGAAGTGTGCGAGAGAGGAAGGCATAGATAGAGTTAACGCGTTTTTGGAACTCGAGGTGAAGGAAGGCAGTGGACTGGAAAAACTGGTGGCGTGCAGTGTTCGGTTAGAAACATGGTGGATGACCTTGTGACTTGAAGTTTTCGGTGGCCTTGTTCAACAGCGATCTCGAAAGTGTGATCGGGAATGTGAAGATTGACCTATCCATAGAGAGAAGTAGTGGAGTGATGGTGTCGGTGTAGAGAGAGAGAGAGAGGTTAGGTGAAGACTGGGTGGTGGAGGAATGGAAGCTGCAACGTTGGCTGTGTACGGATGGAGATGCTGGTCTGGTATACAGACACTTTGATGTAGAAGTATATTTAATACGGAGTAATTAATATATATATGTATATATATATTTATATATTTATATATGTGTGTGTGTGTGTGTATAAGATAACCAGTTATACTTCGTAAGAGTCACTATAAAAAAAGCAGTGGCATCACGTGTTTTAATCGGATTAATTCATTTAAAGCAGTGGAAAAAAAAAATCATTTAAAGCAGGCTTGATTCATTTTTTAATTGAAGACACGGGAAGGGTAATTTTGGCATTTATGTTTTCAAAATAATTGACTTTTAGTATGATTGATGGTCAACTAACCAGGGGGTGTCATAGCAAAGTTAACCAAATCATAGGGGACGTTTAGGCTAATTTTTTTATTTTTTATTTTTTCACTAGTTTAATCTGTAATGAATAAGGCAAACCTGAGGGGGTGTCGGTGCATTTCACCCTTATTTAAAATAGAAAACATTGTGCTATATTTTATTTAAAGAGTCCAAGCCAAAAAATTTATACATTTTTTAGATTTTAAAAGATACATTGTTTAAAAATTTATCAATAAAAAGATTACTTCAAAGAATTCTAAAGAGTTAGCATCTGAATTAAATAAACTAACAAATGTCTGCATAATCTGTTTGCATATATATATATATATGAAGTATGTACACACACGCACACACTTAATATCTATACTACTATATTATTTTAGGAATTTGTTTGGGTATCTCTTGTAATTATGACATTTATCAAGTAAATACATTTAAAAATATGAATGATGTTTGGACACGAGTTCCTTGCCTAAAGATATGCATGCTATTGGAACTAAATGGATATTTAAAAATAAATTGATTGAGCTTTGTGGGGGCCTTTTTTTGACCTTTTTTTACTTGTGGGTTGTGGAACCAATTTGGTACTCTTTTCTAGCCCGATATATAAGGGCATTAAGGGTTTGGAGTGGGATACTGATGGACACTGAAAATCGCAGAAAAGAAGAGTGAGAACGAGAGCTAGAGTTTGGGAGTTGAAACCTGTAATCTCCTGTTTTTCACATAATGAAATCTTTCGTTGGATCTCCATCGTGGACGTAGACACACCTTGTGTCGAACCATGCTAAATCTTTGTGTTCCTTTTGTGTGGTGTGTTTATTTTATTTGTCGTGTTTCGTGATTGTTACTTGGTTTGTGGTTGTTTGTCACAACAACTTCTTCATACAAGGGAAGGGCAACATGGCCATTTTATAAAATTTGGTTAAAGGTTCCAACATGGCCATTGAGCATACGCACCAAACCTCAGGGGAGCTCAATTTATTTATTTTTTGACAAGTCAGGGGAGGTCAAAATAAAAAGATTCAAACGCTCTTGCAGTGTGTAATTTGGTAAAACCTCAGTGTAATTTACCCAAATATATATATATAAAATATTTTTTTGACGAGAAAAGAGGAGACACCTTAATCTTCTTTGTTTGTCTGGATTGCTGCAATGTTTTACTTTCTTATCTTCTCTTGGTTCATTTCAGTTCTTGTATCCATCAATTCTGTTTTTGTATGTTTTATATATGCTTTGATTTGAAAACTTTTAAGCTTTCCTTTATCCTTTACAAGAGTTTTCAATGGTCCAAAATTTTCCTTTTCTTTTCTCTCTCTTGAATTACAGCCTTTTCTGCTATGGTGGATGGAAAAAGTCAAGAGATGTCAACCAAAGAGTTGTCAGGAGGAGCCAGGATCCACTACATTTTTCAGTCCATTTTCGTAAAGTGCTTGGAGGTGACAGTTTAATACTCTCAATTACATTTAAGTTTCACAATTGCTGCTTATCCTACACCTTGCATTTTCTTTGGATGCAATATGTAAACCATAAGCTATGTTTGCATGAAATATATTGCTTTCTTCTGCTTGGGACTGTTATCCAAATTGATGCGTCTTTTTTTGTTCTTTTCAATTTCTATTAATTTTTTATGTTAAATCAAGTCTCTCCTTCGTTATATGCTAATGTTTGTGTAAGATTATTATATTAACTACTACATCAGCTACTAAGTACCTTAAATTGTATGTAGGAAGTGGACCCTTGCGAAGATCTAACTGATGATGATATTAGAACAGCTATCCGAAATGCAACTGGTCCCAGAAATGCTTTGTTTGTCCCTGAGGTGAGTGTCAAGATTAAATACAGTGGTTCTATTTTTTCATGTGTCTATGGTTTAACTTATGTTTCTGTAATTCTCAACAAATTTTGATTGGATGATTGAACTGAGAGTTTTACCTTTGCGAAAGTCCGTTGTGAAATCTATCTCAGTTAAATAGACCCAGAGGGGGGTGAATAGGTGTACTTTGTTATTTTGCTTTTGTTTTTTAGTTTAGTCCAATTTTAATGAATTAAAACGCAGTCAAACAATCTAACACACAATCACAAAGCTAAATAAGAGTAAAAAGTACAAGAAAGTTGGAGAGCAGAGACGTGACACCAGGGATTTTTTATGTGGAAAACCATAACTAGGAAAAAGCACGGTGACCAGCCGTGTTGAGTAATTCAATCCACTCTAATTGGAGAAAGAGTACAAGATCTGGTGCCTTCAGAAACGTGTCACTGATTCCATTGCCTTTGGAATCACCTGCCGTTCCTTTACCTACGACACTCAGTGTGTCTCCAGTGCCTTCGCAATCAACCAGCAATACTGATCCATGCCAACGGAATCAGCTTGCGACAATCCGCTTCACGTATTGACCGATTGCCTTCACCTTCCCCAAATACGTGCAAAGTATTTGATTGAATCTGTTGTTCTGATTGCTCTAGATTAGCTTGGTAAATAAGATAGGATTCACATGATCATTGATGAACACACAAAGCTAACACTTTTGTGTCGAAGTGTGTGCAATGCTTGAAAGAAAGAAATCTAAAAAATTCAGAGTTCATTTTTCTCTCTAAGCTCTCATTATTTTAATCTCTCACTGAATTGCATAAAACACAGCTGAATATCTATTAACAAGAAAAGTCTTTGTTTAATGTTGAGAAAAATCTACTACCTCCATCCCAAAATACATGACCGCTTTGGGAACTGTGACTCACATTTTTGTGAGTCACAAGTCCCAAAGCGGTCATGTATGTTGGGACAGAGGGAGTATTGAATTTTGTTACAAAGAGATTGTATTTAAGTTGGTTAAAGACGATCAGATTTCAAAGGCCTTGTTGAAGTGGGAAAGGTTCCATTGGTGCAGTGAGAACTTCGATGGGACAATAGCTACCGGAGTTGAACAAGTTCAACCAGAAGCATGTTCTACAGGTACAAGCAAAAACCCCAAAACCTAGTTCTACACCAAAATTCAGTTCCAACAGAACCTACTTCTACCAGTACAAGTATTTTTCCTACCTGCAGAGTAGCTCACTGTATTCAATTATGCTTTTCCAGTAGCCCCTACAGCCAGGGCATGAAAATATATTAAACCAGTGCAACGTTATACAGTCAAAACACTTGGCTAAATTTACAAGAATCCATTTCAATTAATTTTCATACTTTTAAAGCAAACCTTTAGAAATTCCAAGTGTACCCTCCCACCTTACACGACATACCTGACCTAATGTTGGTGTTCATATCTAGCTCCAGGCATGGCTCTTTGAAGATCAATTCACACCTTGACACTTGAAATACCCAGCTCAAGACCAGAATAAAATTACAACTTGATGGAATGGTTTTGAGTACGAAATATGCCAAAACACAGTTATATTCCTAACATAAACTTGACATTTATCTTACAGGTTCCATTTGAAGTTTTAGTTAGGAGGCAAATTGCTCGATTGTTAGACCCTAGTCTTCAGTGTGTACGACTTGTCCATGCAGAACTACTAAGGGTAAGGAAGCCTCATCTGTGCCTGTTGCTTTTAATTTCTTTCAAAACTGATCATTTACTCCTCTTTCTCTTCCTACAAGATAATCAGACCAATAAATTTCATTGCAGATGAGCCGTGGTTTTGAAGCAACTGAGATACAAAGGTTTCCTGTGTTGAGAAGGCATTTGGATGAAGTCATGAAGAAGTTCTTGCAAGATGGCAAAGAACCTGCTGAGAGAATGATAGAGAGCATCATTCAGATGGAGGTTTATCTCATCTCTGTTCATTTCTTCAATAAGTGTTGTTTATTTTAAAGTAATTAGTACATATAAATACATGGATACTGGCAGCTGTTAGCTTGAGTAGCATCTCCTGCCACGCCCAAAAGTGGAGTTGAAGGTTCAAGGCTGATTAGGGACGCAGGGGCATGTGTTGTACTTGTTAAGAAAAGAACACACAAAATTACATGGATGCTTAAATTTGTAGAGATGAGAAAAGTACAATTGGCATTGAATTTTTAAAACTCAACTATCTAGCATGTGTCTGGTGTAGTAGAATTAAAATGAGATCCCATATCATAGAATTTTGTTCAAAATACTGGAATTTATTTTATGTCTAATAAAAATTGTCAGACATTGAGAGTCAAAATATATACAATTGCTTTGAACCTATTAAAAAGATAAAAAGAACTGTTTTGAAAGTAAAAATTACTCTAGCTTCCCTCAATTGTTTCATTTATATGAAATTCTGTTTGGTGATTGTTCATAGTGATTTGAGCTTTTACTTTGCATCTCTCTGTTCAATTTTTTTTTTTTTGGCAATGTGTCTTGAGAAATTTATGTGCCATTAAATCACTAACACATTAATAGAAATATATCAGTGCATATGATCTGTTTGGTGAAAATGGTCAATAGACTTTAGTTTCTCCGTTTTCCCTTGTGTTGCTTAGCTCAGCAATCCTTTTCTACTCTGTTGGTTGTTCACCCTGAGCCACCAATATGTACAAAATCAGAATTGTAGTTAAATATGAGAAATAGAAATTTATAGTTGCTGACTTACTAACCATCCATGTTATTTAGATTTAATCACAAGTGTGTGGGTTAGGTGTTTAGTCCATAATTTTTTTTTTTTGAATTTTGGGACATGGATCACGGCTAACATGTCGAAGTGTGTAAAAAGAACATAGAATGGGCATATCTGAAAGTTTTTTTTTTTTGTCGATAGTTGAAACACACACACACTTTGCCCCTATCGTGACTTCAACCCTCAACAAAGTTAATCTCTTAAAAAGGGTAAGTAGGTAAAAAATTGAAAAAAGTGGAAATTTGGAATAAAGCAAATGATGGTTCTTTTGAACATGGGTCGTTTGGAAAATGTGGGGATTTGACATGTTTACCAAAGGGAAAAAGTACTGAATCTAAGTAATAGAACCTTTTATCATAGGGCAGGCTGATGAGTCCAGACTTCCAGTTAAAGTAATACAATTAACCATTAATTGAATGAACATTTTAATTGTTTTTACAGTGTTTCTGTGTCCTTATGTGCTCATTTATTGGTGAGTCCAGACTTCCAGTTAGGGTAATACAACTAACCATTGATTGAATGAACATTTTAATGGTTTTTACAGCATTTCTTCATCCTTATGTGCTCGTTTGTACCAAAGCAAGAACTTGCAAAGTCGTACATTGATGACCACAAGCAGATGACAGCAATTAAGTCTGGCGACTGTGGCTGCCACGACATTTTTCATGGACGAGAGAGAGAGAGAGAGAGAGAAGTATTGGTTTGACGACTATAGGTTTGACCAATCCGATTCCTTCAGTTGTTAGTTATAAATGTCTGATAGGGAGGGCCTAGCCCTTAGGGGTGTTTGCACAGAAAGGGATGACAAATTTGTATAATATTTAGGGCACTTCTAGTAAAATTGATGTATAGCACAGAACATGGTGGGGTGGGGTGGTTGCCCATTTACTCTTGCTGGAAGGTCATCTCACCTTGTGGTGCTGGACTACAATTAGTATTTCAGTTGATGCTCTCTAGGGAATCTTTGTCTCTTTGGTGTGGGGAAATTCGGTGGGGATAGCAAAGGAATTATTATTTTTCCCATTCCAGACAAATAGGTCAATGAGTTGCTTTTAAAGCAAGGTTGTTGATGTGATGAAAGGGCTAGAGGATACTGTTTCTATTTTTATTTTTTAAATGTATAGTGTTGGTGTATTCTATAGCAGAGGAGACTTAAATTATATTCGATAGGCATGGGATGAGATGGTGTTGTTAAGATTTACTTGGTCGCATTATGAATTTATGACAAACGTTTAGGGCAGGGCTACCTCTCTAAGTTTCTCTGAGACTCATCACAAAATGGGGCAGATTTTTTTGGCTTAAAAAAGTGCTCTTCTAATTGCAAGTTTTATGAGGGCATGTTACAAGAGTGCATAGTTGACTGGCTATTTATTTTGAGACATCTTATCTGGTGCAACATGAAATAGCTTGAACCTAAAAAAAGTAGTATCTAGGCTGTGGGTGCTTGTTCTGGTGCTTGAAGTTTTATTTTTATTTCAGTTGTAGTGCCTCTAGCAATTTGCTACTTGTCACCTGTTTCTCATTAAAATAAAGGATTGATTCTATAGACTCCTTTATTCTGTCATTCGGCAATATCACTTAGTTAATGCAGCAAAACCTTATTAATATTAATTGTTACTAATTTTCTTCTGTACTATTGTACTTGACTGTCCCTAAAGCTACTATGCATTTTATGACTCAGTTGCTTAAAGTTGTTATTTTGTTTAGTTATTGTATAATTTGTATTTGAAATTTTATTCAAGTATTGAGGAACAAATGGTTATGAACTACTCTCTGCTATCAGTAGATAACATTTACTCAGATGTTAACTACTTCTCTGCTTATCAAATGGTTACTTTCTCTTTCAGATGGACTATATTAATTCTTCAAATCCAAATTTTCTTGGTGGAAACAGAGCTGTGGAACTTGCTATGCAGCAAATCAGATCATCACAGGTATTTGCCACCACTTTGGTGGAATTGAATGTAAAGTTTTAAACTGAGATTATATTTTGATTATGTTCTTTACTCAAGCATCACGGGGCTCAATTTCTTCCTCTTCTTCTTCTTTTCCCTCCCTTTTACATGATTTAGGATGGTAATGATGTTGAAAGGGTACCCAGGTTAGAGGGGGGGCAGAGATATCGAGCGGTTGTGGCTAACTCAGTCGTGAACCAGGTATTATATATATATATATGTTTTTAGAATGACAGAGAATGTTGTCAAATATCTATAATTAGCAAAAAAAAAAAGAATTGACCAAATTTACTCGATGTAATCAAGAAAGCTGTATTGAAAAGAATAAGAAATGAAAAAAAAAACACAAAAAAACCAGCACTACAAGAATACAAACTAATAACATTAAAATTCCTAAAATGCTTCAAGATTAAGGTGCTTCTCTTATTAGGAAGCCATATTTTTAATAAGGTGATATTTAGATCTTGGTGGGGGAGAGATCCCCCATGCCAAGATACCTAATGCGTCTTGCATTTGGTACAGGTACCTATATGCGCCTTTGAACTATTCCATGCCTGGTTGAAAAAGGTGGAAGGCGACTCCACAACCTAATTTACTTTATTAGTGTTTGTGCAGCTGGTTTAACTTGTAAGGTTCATTCATGAGATTGCTGTGTTGTTAAAGGCACGCCTAGGCTCGAGGCTCAGGTCTAACGCTTGTTGTCATCCCAAGCTCACTGATGTTTACTAGGCGCGCACCTCGGTTGCGTCTCGTCCTGTCGCTGTTTTTTATAAAAAAAACTATGATTATTCTATTTCTTAAGGCAAAAATGATACTTTTGGCAACTTAATAAACAAATAAGAAAGCCCAAGCGTTCGAGAGAAGAAACTTTTGTTCAAAAGAATAAACAAATAAGAAAGCCCAAGAGTCAAAGCGTCAACCAAATAGAGAAAGAGTTAGACGTGAGACGAACGACGAAGCCCTAGTTGCAGAGATGAACGACAAAGCCACGTCAGTACTTTCCTCTTCTTCTCTCTCTTCTCCTCTACTTCTCTCTCCTCTCTTCTCCTCTACTCCTCTCTTCTCATCTTTGTTTACTTCTTTCTCTCCATCTAGTTCTCTTCTCTCTGTCTTTATTTTTTGGGGGGGGCTCTATTTTTTTCTCCTTTTTCTTCTTTGACACTTTCTCTCTTTTCTCATCTACTTCTCTGTCTTCATCTACTTCTTTTGTCTCTTACCTCTTTTTTTTTTTTTTTTTCCTTCCTTGTTAACAAGTTCTTTTAATAGATTTATTTCAAGGACCTCTAGCGCCTTGGTGCACCTTGAGCCTTTAATAACACTGCACGGAGCAACGGCAACCCTTCATTGTTGATGGTAAGCAGGGCTGGCAGGAGCCTTAGACAACTTAGGTGGTCACCTAAGGCCCCAGCCAATGGGAAGACCCCAAATTTTTTTAATTTCCTTATACTATTATTATTTCCTAATATTATTAGACACCAACTAATACATAAACTTTTTTTTTTTTTGTTTGATAAATAAGCAATTCATTAAAAGCGTTCAAAATAGGAACGCGTCCCTACAAGACCACAAAAACCTGGGTACCCTAAGGCCCCAGTGAAGCCAATAGAACATAGTTTACCCAAAGAGGAACATAGTCTACCCGAACCCCAAAAAAATAGAGCTAATATCACAAGATTTAAGAACAATGACCGAAGATTCAACTCCTTCAAAGGATCATCTATTCCAATAACCTCGAGCCTGTGCTCCCATCCAACCCCCTCTCCAGGTGTCCATCAAACCTCTCGTAGATCTAGGCATAACCCAGTAAACTCCAAATAGGCCTAACAAAAGAAGATGATCAACCGCCACTGGACAATGCAAAAGAAGATGATCAACCGACTCGCCATTACACTTACACATGCAACACCAATTCATCGTGATATGCTTTCTCCTTCTCAGATTATCCATCATCAATATTTTACCCCACACGATCGTCCAAGCAAAGAAAGCCACTTTCAATGGCACCTTAGTTCGCCACACTGCCTTCCAAGGGAATACCACCCCAGCTGGGTCCAAAAGGCATCCGAAAAACGATCTCACACTAAACATTCCCCTAGAAAAAGGAATCCACACAAAAGAATCCCTACCTACTTCACGAATCACCTAGTTATACAACAATTCTAAGAAACTAAAGACATCCTCCATCTCCCAATCCTGAAAAGATCGCTGAAAAAGCACGTCCTAAACCGGTCTCCCGCTCCTACTTCCCAAAGGAAGGTCAGGGGTTCGAACCTCGGTGGAGACATATGTGTAAGAGTACCAACTAAGAAAAAAAAAAAAAAAACAAAAAGGTGATAGCAGTCAGCCACCGAGGCATGCCTGTTAGCCATAATCCTAAACAATCTAAGGGAAAGAGCATGTTAAAGTGCGATCTCCACACCACAAATCCTTCCAAAACCGAATCTCCATACCTCATGAACTCTGAATCTGATATGCTTAGAAAGCCCCCCGCCCCCAAAAAAGACACAAGATAACCCCCCTCCACAACCTATCCCGCTCAATACCAAACCTCCACAACCACTTACCTAAAACGGCCCTGTTAAAAGGCAGCAGTCTCATAATCCCAATTCCTACGAACTTAGCAGGCTTACACACCTACTTCCAACGAACCAGATGAAACTTAAACTCATCCCCAAAACCTCCCCATAAGAAGTTCCTCTGAAGTGTTTCAATACAAGCAAACACCAAATAGGCCTAACAAAATATTCCAACATTCAACAGCCACTGGACAATGCAAAAGAAGATGATCAATCAACTCGCCATTACACTTACACATGCAACACCAATTCACCGTGATATGCTTTCTCCTTCTCAGATTATCCAACGTTAATATTTTATCCCCACATGACCGTCCAAACAAAGAAAGACACTTTCAATGGCACCTTAGTTCGCCACACTAACTTCCAAGGGAATACCACCCCAGCTGGGTCCAAAAGGCATCCGAAAAAGGATCTCACACCAAACATTCCCCTAGAAGAAGGAATCCACACAAGAGAATCCCTACCTCCTTCACGAATCACCTAGTTATACAACTCCTCTAAGAAACCAAAGACATCATCATCTCCCAATCCTGAAAAGATCGCTGAAAAAGCACGTCCCAAACCAGTCTCCTGCTCCTACTTCCCAAAGGGAGGTCAAGGGTTCAAGCCTCAGTGGAGGCATATGTGTGTGGGTATCAACTAAGAGAAAAGAAAAAAAAAAAAAAAAAAAGCGATAGCAGTCAACCACCGAGGCATACCTATTAGCCACGATCCTAAACAATCCAAGGGAAAAAGCATGCTAAAGTGCGATCTCCATACCACAAATCCTCCCAAAACCGAATCTCCATACCATCATGAACTCTTAATCTAATATGCTTAGAAAACTCATTCCATCCCTTCCTAATGTCTTTCCAAACACCGACACCTCCAGGAATAGACCCCACAACAGAAC
>JAOTQH010000050.1:1811512-1831647 GCA_025631255.1 Cornus kousa
CTCCTTACCTTTTCAACCTCCCTGATTTGCGATGATCCTGTATGCTCAAATAATCGTGAGCGAGCTGTTCTACATCACATGAAGAACAAAATTGTTGTCGCTAAATGGTTGGATTGAGCTCATAAAGCCACAAGAGCGTTCCTTCTGCTATCTTCTACCCTTTGCAAATCTGCTTGGCCAACACCAACCATCTAGACATGAAGCCTTAGTGCTCTGAATAATATCAAGTAATAGTGAGGAAAGTATCAAAATTCATCTCATTTAATACAACTAGTAACAAGTCTTTTCATTGAAAGAATGGTGATCTTGGATATGGAATTATTGGGTGCTGCTCCCACTTCATAATCGTGATTGGGCAATGTTTGAAAAGTTGTGGTTTCTCATGGTATGGGTGTGAATTCAGAATTTGTTTCGTTAAACAATAATTTATTTAGATAAACAAATGTTTTCTTATTGCTAAATTACTACTGAAAATTCAACCAAAATAAATCTCTCAATCTTCTCATGTTCCATTTTAAATAGAGAAAAATGGCTATCAATTTGTTATTTCAGTCTGTTGATATTTGTACCATAGGGATGTTATTACTGAATTATGCTTTATAATTAGGATGTATTAAGAAACTTGTATACTCATGACATGCACACATTATGTACCTTTAACTTCTGAAGGCCCTTTCTTCTCTGCTGCACTAGGATCTGTCTTCAACCCTACTATTGCTTCGTGGTGTTTATTGTTTAGCTCCTACCCAAACTCTGATCCAGTTCTTTCAATTTGAAAGGTTGATGCAGGAATTATGTGTGAATCTTGTGGTGGCAGAGGATGGTTGCTTTGTGATTTCTGTAAAGGGCAGAAGACCAATGTGAAAGCTGAAAACAAACGGATCTACCGTCGCTGTCCATTATGTAGAGCTGTAAGTCCATTAGTTCACCTCTTGGAATTGTATAGAAAGAATTTATGACAAAATTTAATGACATATAACTCTTTCTTTTCAATAAAGGATGATCGATTTAGTTCAGAATTGGGCATTATGATGGAAACATAACACACATTGCACTATAAAGGGCTAATATTCATACCCATCTAGCCGTTCTTTTAGGTGAAAAAATTAGCTGAAGTTATGGCCATCAAAGGAAAGAATTTACTGTAAGTAGTCGGTCTTTTTTATTAGGTGGTATGGTCATGATCATCGTTGACCCAATGATGCTCCTGTTAAACGAGGAAGAATTGTTTGCCTTGAAGGTAAAGGACAAAGAGGCCAACCAAAACTTACATGGGAGGAAGTAACTAATAATGATTTTAAAACTTAAATCTAAGAGAAGATATTGTATATAATAGGAAAGAATAGAAAAAGAGAATTCTTATGGCTGACCCTATCCATATCAAGGATGATGATGATGATGAGTCAGTCCTTTTTATTATTCAGAAAATGCGCTTATTAGGATGACACAATTGTTAGAAAGTTTTAATCTAGGAGGACTCATATAGTGAGCTGTCCCAGCCTTCCTTGTCTGTGGCATATCCCCAAGTATGGACTCATATCATGGAAACTTAAATTGAAAATGCTAACTACTACATCTTACTCTTGGCTGCAGATTGGATACGTCCTGTGTTCAAAGTGCAAAGTTTTCAAATGTGTTACCTTTCCTAATTATAGTGATGGTGAAGACCTAACCTTTTGAGCCTACAGTTCAGCTTAAATGCTAGCTTGAGCAGACATGGCAGCCAAGGTTCATCCAGCTACCCACTTTTAGAGGTAGCTCTGATTGTTTTGGTAGCTTGCGTTCAGGTCCTCTTCTTCCTTTCTTATGTGTATCTTTTAACATGTAAAAGGTTTTCCTTGAGAGGCATTTGTGTGAATGTGTATTATCAAGTGACAAATTGTTTACTTGTACATTATGACCTTCTGCAATTCTTTGTTACTGAATTGAAGCAAACTGCAGTTGAAATGTTAATTGGTTTCAGTTTTTTGATCGTTTGAAGATATTCTTAATTAACAAGGTGAATATTGTGTTGAATGGACTGAACCCATGACCCCTTACTGTATCTTATTTTTTAAGGCTTGAGAGTTCTTCCATAGTCATTTGATATTGACTTTTTCCCTATTAATTTTCCTTGTTTTAACTTTAAGGGGTTTTTATTTATTTATTTATTATTCTAGTTATATGGTTAAGTTTGTCAACAGATTTTTTTTCCATTTGCTTGTTCACTGATTAGCTCTTTACTTGTTCTCTCAGTTTTATTAATTAATTAAAAGGTAAACTATACTAATCTGTTTATTTTTCTATTACATGAGTTTGAATAGGCGTACCTCTAGCAACCAAGTTTTATTCTTTTTGTTCAATGACACGCATTTATAAAGTTTTCTATTGCAATGTACATTTAGATGGTTTGGCCATGCATAAGGATTAGTTACAGCAACAACTGCATTATGAAGGAAAAGTGGTGTCCTTATTGAGGGCAATGGTAGAGTAAGGAGAGTCCCAAAATTAACATAGGTTGTGAGAGTTAACGTTTACTATAGCACGTCGTTTAACTATTCACATAGCCGATCCGAAATAGTTCAAAAAAGCGTTGCTGAGTCAAGGCTTCTAACATTGACTCACTAGTTTTGCGAAAAATCGTTCGAGTATCTATTACTTTGATATATTGGGATTGGTGTGTTGCTACTAATATTTGGTTATACTTATTGAACTTTTAAGTGTATGGATGCATGTGAACTGAAAGGTGATGCTGTAATAGTCTTTTGTTTATATCGAGTAGAGTGCAAATGGTTACGTCATGGAATTCATTATAATATTATTAGCACATTTGTTTCTGTAATCAAAGTCATTGGATACTGCACATGCAGATGATTATATATACAATATATATTGCTTATAATCTTGATAGACATAAATAATTTGTAGAATCACTTCTAACCAATGCATCCGATTTTAGACTTTGACAAAAGGACAATTCTGTAACTGTTAATTTAGATCGGATGGTTAATACCATCCGTCTCCAACTGTCTTAGGTGATGTACTTCATATGTTGGAAATATTGATGTTCTTAAACCAATTTTGGAAATTTGTTTCGCTTGCTTATTAATGTCGTGGTAGAATGGTGACTTAAGGAAGTCATTAACAAGGAAAAATGTCATATTTAATCCTTTTCAACTATGTTTCTAGTCTGTTTGATATTTTGATGTACACTAAATCACCAAATCTTATACATTAAAATTATTCCATTTCATGTCATTTTCTGTATATGTCATCAAAATACTTATTTCTTATTATTGTAGTTTAAGGTTGGGTGGATGCTTTCATCATTTTCTTGAGTGATGAGTGTACGCTGATTGTTAACAAGGAAAAATGTCATGTTTGACCCTTTTGATGTCATGTTTCTAGTTTATTTGATGTATTAAATGTTGTACATGAAAACTATTCCATTTCATGTCATTTTCTGTACATGTCATCAAATTGCTTATTTCTTATTAGTTATTACTATACTTTAAGGTTGGGTGGATGCTTTCATCATTTTCTTGAATGATGAATGATGAGAAGCTGTGCTCTGATTATTATGCTTTATTTCCAAAGAAAATGGTACCTTTTGCACTACCTATAGCTGTGCTTTCATCAGGCAGAATTCTCCATTGGAGAGCATTTTCAAATGGGGATTTCCGTCTTGTTTGCTTTATATGTATAATTAATTATAGTAGGAAAAATAGGAGGATTCAGATATGAGATATTGCTTTCTTTTGAAAACGCATGTCATCATATCTCATCTGGAGACGAATGGAGGTAAGAAAGAGAGACGTTAAACTCAAATCATTCTACTGAAACTTCTTTTAGTAGTGAAGCAAAAATAGTACATCTCTCTGCTAGAACAAAAGAAATGAAATGGAAGGTTACGTCTGTCTGTCTCTCTCTCTGTCTCTCTCTCCTGGATCAAAAGAAATGAAATGGAAGGGGGTTACAGAGGATTGTGTGAAAATCATCTGCACATTGGACTTTGCGGTTGGCGTGATTGAGTTAACTGACTTGCTGATGAACAACATCCCGCTGTTTCCTGCATGAAGAATGTGTCCTTCTCCTCCACCAACTTTAAGATCTTCTCGAACACAGGAACCTGGCATGGAATTCTGAGAACACCTTCTTGTTGAAACCCGAATTCCTCTTCTGCTTCTTTCAATGGGACATCAAATGCTCTATGACTCAAGTACTCCATTGGTATTACAAATCTCTTTAGCTCATCTCCAACACAAACGGCAAGGAACCCTTTTGGGACAGAGTCCCTGGAGAACCCCAGGATGGAGTTATTGTCGGAGAAGGATAGCGTCTTTTTGAGAAATTTAACGCTCTTATTGCTATTGTTACTACTGTTGCTGTCCTTTCTGCTGGTTTTTGGTGTGTTTGCAAGCTTTCTCCACTTCTTGAGAATCCGTTGTAGCCTAACAATCTCACTGATCTTGTTTGACTTATTGGAATCCATGGTAGCTATATTGGCTAGCTATTTGCGATGGCTAGCTTTCTTTTCTTTTGAAATGCTTGCTAGTGAGTGAGTGTCGATCTCATATGGGCACCTTCAAATATATAGAAGAAGTATTTCCTAATAAAATATTGGGATTCTGATTTTTTATAATATTTCCTAATAAAATATTTGTATCATGTAAAGTTAAAACATTGTATGACCAAACCCCATCAAAGAACTTTCTTTGTTTAATACCAGTGTGAGTGGGTTCCAGGTTTCTGAAGGTACTCTTTTGTAACTACTTTCTCTCTCTCTCTCTCACACACACACACGCATACATAAATTGCTAGGGAGTTGTGTATTTAAATCACTTAATGACTGGGACTCGGATTGTGAGGAATTAATATACTAGGACTCAGATTGTGTGGAGTTAATATATGATTTTATCTTCAGTTTGTGCGTTTAAAGTCAGTGATTGTAATTATGAGTGCTTTGGTTCTTGATTCAAACTGCCTCAACAGGTCAAGATCCATTAGTACCTCCTATCATTCAGTTGTACTATGCAAACTCCAATTTTATTATTATTATTATTATTATTATTATTATTATTTATTTAAGTTTTTATGGTTGTTTAAGACTTCCAGGAGAATTCCATGTGACAAAGGTCATTTAAAAATTAAGGGAGAAGGTTGGATTGAGTTCTTAGAAATCTTTCTTTTTTTGGTGTGCCCTAATCAACAGTCCTTCATTGTAGAATTTGTACCTTTGTTTTAAATTGCATCATCAGGTTCACGGGGTTTTTCATGTTATATGTGAGGGTTCAGGTTCTATGATCATTATGTTTTATGTGAGGGTTCAAGTTCTATGATCATTATGTTTTATGTTCAATTTAGACAATGTTTCGACACTTTACTTGCAAAATGTGTTCACTTTGGCCTAAAAATTTCATCACATGGTTTCCTTGTGGCTGTTATTCCGAAACGGCTTATCATTTTTTCTAATATACAAAAGAATCTGTCAAATGATTAGCACCAATCTATCTACTATTCTCTCTTCCTATATATATACACACACATATATGTGTGTACGTGTCTATTTCTAAATTATTCCTTATAAGTTGTAGAATCATCTTCATCATTAGCAAACTTCTTTTTTCTTTTCTTTATATATATATATATATGTATATATAATATATGTAAGATGCAATGTGAGTGTTTCAATGATTAGATTCAATGATCTCTCTCTATATATATATATAATATTAGAAGATTTAATAAAAATTCGAATAAGAATTTGGTATAGGGAGATTTTACATTATGCTTGAATAATTGGGCCAGCAAAGCAATCCAAACTAAAGTACAGCGTCAATTAGCTGTCTTTTATGTAACGCTTGAATTAGTGGATGTCACATTCGTTTATTCAATTTAGACCTTTAGAAATTGCAACACAACCAGATTGACTTTCAATATTCCTTTCATATATATTTATATATACATACATATATATATATATATATATATATATATAATTTCTTGGCTTTCAGTTGCTGAACCAACCGTCTCTACAAATCCATGAAATATAAAACTCTACCATGAGTTGGTTTCATATTTTTGAGCTTTAACGTAACAATATATGCTGATATATATATTATAGATAATAATTTATACTTCTCCTAAATTGTAACTTCCGAGTTCCGACAACTGGGATGACCAATGTAAGCGTGAAATTTCTTTGTAGTTGCTCCCTTTCATGCCTCACTTAATCGTGAATCCGAAAATGGCTCTAAAATTAAAAAATAAAATAAGGAATACATACCATCATGACCTCAAACTTTAGTTTTTCTGTTGTTGATTAAATGCCATCAATATGGTCCATTTCGTATTAAAGACACTTGAATAATGTATTCAGCTTCTTGTGTTTCTTAATCTATATTTCTGGAAATTTCCAGTTTATATTTTCTTACAAACTACATATAAAACATAAATACACAACAACATTTGCCTTGGGAAATAAATATCATGCAATTCAAACGTTTCCGTGTGGACTATGAATATAATGTGTTTAACTAAATATAACAACGACAGATGAGCAAAAATGTTGTTCCTTCCTCAGTTAATCAGAGGCCCCTCCATGTTTACCTGCATATCAGGTCCCCTCTCACCAAATCTGGAATATTCCTCCGGCAATGGAATATTTAGCTCCGAGCAAACGAACTGAATTATGTTTCCAGTCACAGCCCCAAATGACATCTTGTTTAGGGTCACAGCAATAGCAAACCTGTTTTTCATGTCACAGTAGCCTGTTGATCCACCCATGCCCGAGTGCCCGAAACCAAAATAATACCCATCCTTGGAACTGAACCTCCTAAATCCTAGCCCAAATTTCCCATTTGGGTAAACCAAATTCTCATATTCTCCAGCACCCAAAAATGCATCATGAATTCTAGGATTACTAAAAATCTTACTGACATTTTGATGATATTCTGCATTTGCACAGCTCTCGGTTGTACTAAGAGTATTGCTACTTCCGCCGCTACTATCCGTAGATACCCTAATGTAATGGTCTCTGCTCTCTGTTTTATTATAACCGCCGTCATTTGAATTAGTGTAGTTTTGCGTCGATTCAGAAGTATTAGTTCTGCTTGAGGATGCAGTCATGGACTTACTATTGCCACCTTTCCGCTTCTTGCGGGTTTTCAGTGGAGGAAATTTGGGAATATGGGGGTGGCTGCCAAGAGGCGGCTGGGAAGAAGAGGAATGTGGTGGTGGGACCACACCACCATCAACTAGGGTGGCATAGTATCGGGCAAGTGCACGGGCTGAGCAATGTAAATTAGCAGCAGGTAGAATAGCACGACGAATATTGAGTGTATTGAATAGGACAGGAACGGTGGTCATGAGCTGGGAAATGTCACCTGGCTGAAAACTGGAGGGCAGGCCTGGACGGCTGCTCATCGCTGAGAGTTTACTGAGATCATTCGTATCTACTGTCAGTGTTGCAAGTCGAGATTCCACACCTGTAAGGAAGCCAACAGACATAACAATGGTGATTGAAAACAGAAATGCTATTTTATAATCTGATAATCATCATAACATCTAAACTAGAATGACTGTAAACGGTACAGATGCTTTTACCCAAATGGACTTGCACTAGTGGAGTTTTCCTCACCCATTTATTAATCCCAAGATCATCCATTAGGACCATTACACACATGATGTGAGCCAGTACACACATCCATGACAGGCTCCCTGCTCAAATCCTTGTGCCCTCACAAGGGGAACCCACACCTCCTTGTGGGACCCGTGCAATCCCCCACCCACATTGTAGCACCCTCAAGTTTTGATGCCATTGTCACGATGTGTCAATTCGACACCTGAAAAGGCTAATCACTTATTGATGTGTTACAAAGGAAGTCTTGTCCCACATTATAAATGGGTTGGGTGTTAACACCACCTAATGGCTTAAACTTTTGGGTCGGATCGCGGAACACTCAGCCGTTACAGTTAGTATCAGAGTTAAACCCAGTCTTTGATCTAGTGTCATGCTAAACGCCCAACCCGGAGGTATCCGGGTCTAACCCCGGGTAGGTAGGTGGCCCGACCGCAACAAGAGTGTGTGTGTTCGGGTGGCGGACCACATCCGATCTAGATGGGAAGTGAAATGGGTATAAAAGGGTTGGTGTTAATATTACCTAATGGCTTAAGCTTTTGGGTCGGATGGCAAAGCACCCGGTCCGTTACAATAGGGATGTAACACAGGCGGGTTCAAGGGTTAACCCTCTGTGATCTCGTCCAACCTGCACTATGAGCAATGCTACCCAAGCTTGAGTTGAACCCGATCTTGGGTTAGGAAAAGCTAGCCCACGAACGGATTGGTCGGGTTGAATAGGTTGGTATCACACATGTGTATATATATAGAGAAATCTAGGTTCAAATTTTTACTTTTGGGTTGTCAGGCTAAACACAAGTTGATTGGAGTTAGCTTTGGATTAAACTACTCCTAAGCATATTTTTTTAAAAAAAAACTTAATGCAAATTTCTAAAAAATTATAAAAAAAATAATGGGAAATTAATTCTCCAAAGTGTCAATATACAATAAATTAAGATTCAAACAAAGTGCAAAAGAAAAAAGGTGATCATAATTTGAAATATATAATATTTAAAATTTAAAATATATATTAAAAAAAAAAAAAAAAAAATTGGAATTCAGATTTGGGTCGGGATCAGGATCGGGATCGGATTGCTGGCACCTTACTCCGAGCCCAAGCCCAACCCTAAGTCCGGGTTGAGATTTTCAGCCCAAGTCCAACCCTAATTGTAAAAATGGTTGCCCAAGCCCGTGAAAAACCGGGTTGGGTTTGCCCGCCCAAGTTGCACCGCTATTGGAGTCTCCTGTATCCATTTATTAACCACAAGATCACCTAGTATACCGTATACACCCAGTGTGGGACATAACAATTAACACGTTCATGTGCCCGTGACAAATACTAAAATAAGGCAAGATTAAAACAAGTTTAAATCATACCTGGAGGAATTCCAATATATAGCTCCCCTTCAATCCGAAGAGGGTGAATAAATGCTTCTTCGAGAATCTCCTGAAACTTCTTCCCAGATGCATGCTGTTTTATTCCAAACACAACATTGAACAAGTGGAAAGTCAACAGCAGAAAACTTACAGGTATGTCAAGTCCTAATCCTGTCAAGCATAACAAACAGGAAATCCGGTCATGTCTGCTAGATGTGCCACCCACGGAAACTACTATCAAGGTGATTGCTTAAACAAGAAGCATCTAAGAGAGCGTATATTTTGGGGAAGTATATCCCTTCAAGGTAAAGAAAACCAGGTTTTTTTTTAAGGAACTGAACAGTTTTATGCATTTTGTTAAGGGAAGCAATCCCAGTGCCCTTTGCATTTATGCTACAGTCAAAAATTCAATGTCAGTTAAAAGCGAGGAAAGAGGAATAGATTGATTTACACTATCAAGCCTCTTCTTCGTGTCCAACTTGTAGCATTAACACTTTTGAGTTCAGCTGTAACTGTACTGTGGATCTAGATCAAGCTCAACATTTTTTTTTTATCAGCTTGAGGTCTGAACCTATCTGAATTTTAACTACACACACTCAAAGAACTAAATGCTCTGAAATTCATGAATGAGCCAAAATAATTTGTTGATTCTCAATAATCAGAAAAACAAAGTATGCAATAATACCTCAATGATTCCACCGCATAGCCAGCCAAAAGACAGATAATGATACAGCTGCTCATGGCCAGGTTCAGTCTCAGGGACTGACATAGCAATGCGACTCAAACACTCATCCCAGTCAGACATTAGCAAAGGATTTTCTCGGGTAAGGCTGGCTAAAGCATTGTGCAGACCAGATGTATGGTTAAGCACGTGATGAACCTTTCAATTAAAAAATAAATAAAAAATCAATTAGATATACTTTGTGGAGTTAAGATGTCAGATTCCAAAAGCAAGAACACAAAAAAGATTTATTTTTTTATTCCCCTCAGTTTGCCTCATTTTTCTCAGCAACCAAAAAGACAGTAAAGATAACAGGATCAAATACTCAAAATAGCAACGAAAAAAATTATTCAGGACTTAAAATTGCACCTTTATTAGGTCCTTTCCATTTGATCTGAATTCTGGCCAAATATTTGCAACATTTTCCTCAAGCTTCAGTTTCCTGCCAGGTAAAATACTAATTATTCCCTTTTTCTTGACACTAGATACATCCATCATTTTAAAGTTTAAAGAAGGTTTAAAAAAAATAAAAAATATAGTTAAGAAAGAGACTGATATATATATAAATGATGAGTTGATGACACTGAAGTTATCATTTTTGTTGATCAGCAGCATGCTTCCACTAGAAAAGGAAGTTATATGCTCCGTACAAGGAAAATAATAAAATAAAAATTGCAATTAATGCATAACATCTAACTCTTATTTTGTAGAGAATGAGCAAAACACTATGTGCAAAATTCTTCATTTGCATGAAAGAAACTCCCTAAAGAGAATAATAAAAGAAACAAACTAATATAATCATATCCTATGTCCTTGTATTTTAACTCTTGCATTATTTGTGGTTGATCAAGATCCATGTTACATAGACACGGGTTGTGCCAGGTTTGATAGCATGTCTGCGTGTCAAATTCTCCCAGTCATCACATCTTCGAATATGGTGGCACAGCAAAAGGTGCTGTAGTGTCCAAATATTAGTTTTGAGTACATTTAAGGATTAGATGAATACAACAAAAAAAATTGTGGCAGCAAATTTAAATAAAAAAATAGTTACAGGTTCTGCCACATTGTAGTTTAAGTAATTTCTAAGTAGATATTTTTACGAGTAATCTAAAAATTCAGCCAAAGAAATGGGGGGAAAAAAAATAAAAAGAAAAAAAGAAAGAAAGAAGACTGAAATGGGATGTTTACAGATACAAGAAACAGAAGGGGGTAAACTGGTAGTTTATGAGAATGTTTAGAGATACCAGAAATAGAAGGGATTATTTTCATAAACTATGATAAAACTATAATAAAAAGATATTTTCATTGTACCTTTTACTTAGTTTAACAAATCATTGAGAGGATAACCTGACTGACATGCCTCTGACAGCTTTATTCTGATTACAACATTTAGTTCCATCTCCAATTTATGCTCTACAACAGAACACAACGTGTGAAACCTAGACAAGAATAGCAAAGTGGTATTCTTGTGAACGTTGATTGCTAAGAGTGTCCCAAATGAGAGGTGTTATAGATTAACACAGGACCTAAAGTGGGGTGAATAATTCAAAATCAAACTTTGATCATTTTGACTGATAGTATTTTTTTATTAGTTTAGGGGGTGGCAAATATTATCCAGAGCCGCCCATAGCTTGCCGCTTTGGGTGAGTCAATTTAGTATGTGGGTCAGAAACATGTTTTATTAAAGGGACTCACATATTTAGTGGGTTGGAATGGGTTGAATAAGAGTACCCGCGCTGCATTAACCGACTTTGAACCTGCCCGGTGTAGTATATAAGATTGCAAAAACACAAACCTTAGACCTCTCTTACCTTGCTGCAGAACCTTTTTCTTTTTTCTTTTTTTGATAAGTACCTTGCTGCAGAACCTCAATCACCCAAACAGCTAAAATCCTCTCTCCTGAAACCCTAGAGTTCTCTATATCTCTCTAAAGCTCTCTAGGAAACTCTAAAACATCGTCTTAGGTTTGTTGGTATTGATAATTTTACAAATTTCTGAAATGGATCGACTAAATTTTATGTTTTGATGTGGGTTGAAGAGATTTTTATTGGCGAGGGCTGAATCGAGGGTTGAGAGGTTGAGGGTTGCTTCTTGGATGGCTTCTGCTGGTAGTAGGGATCAGAAGTAGGGGTTGGGGTTTGATTTTGTTGCTAGTGTCTGGAAGAGATGAAAATAGACTCAAGTTGAAGAAGATTAGGTTTTATAAATGATTTTCACCCGCTTACATCTAAGGATTTTTCTCAATTATTCATTTAGCAGTTCACAATAGTCTTGATTCCTATGCATTTCTGACGATATGCATATGCGACTAGCTGCATATTTTTGGGTACTGTTGAATATGACTCTGCATGGTTTGTTTCTTTTCTTAGAGCTTCTTTGGGTTTGTTATTGAGGCCCTTTTGAAGCAGAAATTTTTGTTATAATCCTGATATGGATGAATTTCCATGTTTTTCATGCTCCGATTATTTGTATAATGTTTTGCAGCTTGCGGGTGCTCAGCCCTGACGAAAAGATATTCAATACCTCGCTAAAATAATTGTTATACTAAATCAAAATTTTGTATACTAACTGGGACAATATGGATTACATGACATTAGGTTTTTCGATCAGCAAATTCATAATTATTTTTCATATTAAATTTCCTAATAATTTTCTAATTGGTTCATCAAACACCCAAATTAAGTGTGGACCAAACTGATCAATTGCTTAAGCAATCTAAAACCTTAGGGTTATTTACCATTTCAGGAGCTACATGATCAGGGAAGATCATAGATTTTTAGTGATGTGTTCATGAACTATTCTTCAGTCTTGAATCTTCAATCACCAAGTCAATGTCAAGACACCAAAAGAAACAACTTGTGAGTCAACCATATCAAGTTAATTTCACATCTTGCTCACAGAATGTTCCCGCACATGATACTTTATCCAAAAAAGATGTCTTTAATGATAGCTGTTTCTACGCATAACTCAAACCAATGCAGTGTCATATCAATACAGATCCAACCAGTGGCTTGGGTATTACTAAATAACGTCATACTATCATAACAAAATCATTTACTAATAAAATAGAATTAATGGGCTACTATTATAATCGAGACCCACAAATCATATAAAAAGACCACTACCATCGCTAGTATGGCCTGTGCGTACGACTTTAGAGGCATAAGGCTTGAGAGAAGTTTATTTTTTCTACTCATTCAAAAGGCATCATTATGTATATAGAATGATTTTAGGAGCATAAGGTGCAAAAACTACAAGTTTGATAGTAATCCTATTCCTGCAAACTCTTAGTTCGCTCAGTTTCTTCGTTGGGGAAATGTTTGAAAGAAAAAACAGAAGTTGAGACGTTAGGCATAAGCCTTAACATGTGTTTGCACAGATTTGGGGGAGGAAAAAGAGAGAAGGGAGGGAGGGAGGAGGCATGAGCATAAACAAGACAATAGGTCAATTATTCATTAGTTATGTCATTTCAACAAAAAATCACTTTGGGCATATCAACAGTTCAAAGGAAGAAGAACAATATGAACATAAAAGAATATTACAGGCATAGTAATATATGTTTACTCTTCAAATTCCAGCTACGAAGCAATATTCACATGTACAGACAACGGTGCTGCCAATGCAATTCATTCATTTGAACAAAACCTCTAGTCAGGCCATGTAAGTTTTCTTTGTAACTGTTGAAGGGTATAAATATTAAAGTTGCACCCTCTCCAACAGCTTAAGGTTTTCGAGTAGATGGCGCCTTTGTCGCGTTTCCGGCAGTTTTTATTGACTTTTTTGGGCTGCCGGTGTGTTTGGTAGCATTGTTCTTCGCCGTTGCCGTGTCTCCAACATTTTTTGATGACTTGTTTAGGCTACCGGTGTGTTCAGTAGCATTGTTCTTCACCTTCTCTCTTCTCTTTTTATCGTTCACACTTGTTGCTACTCTGTCATCTCGATGGCAAGTTGGGCATTCATGCTCCAGCTTGAGGGGGAGTATTGAAGATTTAATGGAGGAATCAGTGGAGGAAAAACCTCCAGTAGATGTTGTTTCCTATTATTGAAGATTTACTATTACTAGAGGAATCAGTGGAGAAAAATCTTCCTTGTTTCATATTTCTACATCTTTCCATTCTCATCCTTTCGTCTCCTATATAGAGGAGCCTCCACCATTGTATTGTGTATGAAAAGGGAAAATATTATAAAAGTGATGTAGCCCTTTGGGCTCTTTGTGCCGTGGATGTATGCCCTAGTGGTTGAACCACGCAATATCTATGTGTGCTACTCGTTTCATTTCTCTCTTCACTTCTATTTCATTATTTACAAGAGTAACAAATTTACATATCGATGCACATGTGATGCTGTATAAATTTAACCAGTAAAATCAAGCAATCTCTGGCAAGTCCAAGTTAATATTTTAGTTAAATATAATAACTAAAATGAAACTTCTACGCATCAAATATATTTTAAGAATGTGAAACAGTCTACACATAAACATTGTTGCATACCCATGGTCGACCAGCCAATGTAGCATTCCAGCTGTGATTCCTTTTGTTACAGAAAATACAGGAAATAGGCTATCCAGCTGAACTGGACGAGGATCATATCTCCCCAGCACACCAGCAGCAGTATCAATGATCACTTCTCCATCTTTGTAGGCACATACCTTGAGAAAAGATTACTGATGTTGAGAATGCAGCAGAAAGTAAAATTACCAAGAATTCATCTGATAGTTATTTACCGAGAAAAAAATAAATAAATAAATAATAAAATAAAACCTTTGATAGTTTTAAGAAAAAACACAGAACAAACCATAGAAAATGTCAATCAATCATAGAACAAACTAACTCTGCAATGGACCAATGGCAACTAGATAGCTCCAATAATCCTAGTGCCAACAGCTAACGTGCAGGAGAGAAATTATAACAGCAGATATTACTTGCCCATGCAAAAATAAATAAAATAAATAATAATAATTTGATAACAGCAGATATTATTTTTCCATATGATGATCTAGAAACTTATAGAACTTGGAGACGAACTTTCCATCATTAGGAAACTATGGTTCAAGAGGCCTCTGATAAACCTTGAAGATTTCTTGAAATTCCTGAATTTTGTCTGCTGCTTCCGCTAAACTCAATCCAACTTACTCAAGAGATTCAATCAGACACAAGATTTAGTTTTTCATATTCAGACCTAATTGAGCCCATATAAACTGTCAATCCCCCCTGATTCTAGAAAATGTTCTCACATTCACATGTGAAGTAAGCTGGAGGTTTTCATTCTGTCTTCAAGCCTGGAAATGTAAGTAACAGTGACTTCCCTATGCACCACTTCTAAAAGCCACCACGCCAGTTTCATTTAATTTTGACCATTTCACTGTTGTCTAGAACACCTATATGGTCCAACTGATTGCTGAGAATAAATAGCAAAGAAACAAAAACTACCTGTGTAAGTTAGGGTTGATTTGACCAATGAAAAATTCCAAATCTTCTTTTTATCTCCTACAATTTCTTACGACTGACATTAAGAACTAACAAAAGCCTCATTTCATTATCAACAAGTTTCTGAATCATGACTGGATTTCCTAAGGTATAAGATTTTATTCTCATTTCAAGACATCTATGTTATACGAACTCTAGTACGCGTGCCGGGTGTGAGTATGTATCCAAGTGTCGGAAGTATCAAATTGCTAAACAAGACACAGGGACACCGCTAAATATTCAGATTATTCAATATTTTTCTTTCATTTCCCACTTCCTAGTGTAATATCATTTTTTATGTAACATAGTATTCAGCATAGACATTTCACTTCTTTTGAAAAATAATCTAATAAAAAGTATCGGACATGCATTTTAGGTGCATGTCCAATCAAACATGTCAAACATGTTTCGTATCCTTGTCCTAGTGTGTGGTGTTAGTGTAAAATAGCAAGTCATATCGTCATATGATGAATTTTTAGTATTGTACAAAATATGAAGATCTAAATGATTGATGAAATAGTTTGTTTTCAACTTATTCTAACAAGCAGCTCACCTGTCCTTTTACATTTGAAAAGAGAACAAGGAAGCTCAAACACTAAAACTAAGGCCAAAACAGAGATACAGTACTATACTTCTTGTTCAACTTCCAATTAAATCGGTGACTTCGTCAGATGAAGAAGCTTTGATCATTTTGATTGCTTGCAATACTCTAAAGCAAAATATGGGAAAACAACAAGTGGACGATGACTACAGTGAAACTAATAGGGACGATGACCAACCTTGTAAGTCTTGTGCCCTTTCCTACACAAAAGGATGCTGAAGAAGAAGATTGGTGCAGTTGTACTTCCAGAACACTATAATAATGGACAGCTGGCTATCCTTATCCTAGTTCATAAACTCCACACAAAATAGACCAGGTGAAGAACACCCATTTGTTCATGAGAGGTGCTTTGACCTGTTCCTTGGGGAAATTTGAGTTTGACATATTGAAGATTATGATATCCATTACACAACCTAACCTTCGGTGGTGAAGTCTTGACATTTCTATATAATTTCCCCCCTTCTTCCTCTACGTCTACTTCTTTTTAATTCCATGCAATTTGATTTTGTTTGAACCATTTATGAGGATTACAAATATTTAACAAAGGACTGTTTTCAGAATTTTGGTTTAAAGGTTCAAATTTGAGGTTAAAAAGAAGACTCAGTTCGGAGAATTTTAAGGAAGAAAACTATGATTGCTGGCATAGAAAAGCAACTTATGGAGAACTAGAGTGAGTCCTCTGGAGGAGGAAGAGAAAAATGTAGTAAGAGGAGGAAGGGAAAAGCATAGGAAAGATCTTAGGATATAAATACTCCCCCGTAAGAATAAGATAAAAAGAAAGAAAGAAAGAAAGAGAGATGGCTGAAAGAAGTTCTTGAATAAAATCTTAATAAGAGAGTTTTTGAAGAACGTCTCTAAACCTTAATTGGCGTACGAAAAGGAAATTTCTAACCTCTCTATGAAGCCTAAAAAATCTGTCCCAAGCCACAACAGCACCAACATGCATCATGAAAGGGCTTCCTTGAACCACCATAAATTTGTATTATGTTTTAGTTGCATAACCTCTTGGGTTGCTATAGATTCGACTTCTGTACATGCATTAGTATTACGATCCTCATTTTATATTTTTTTCCAGTAATAGAACTTAAAATTTCCTGCCTAAAATGAAAAGGCAAAAATTCAAACAGAAGAAGTGTCTGAAAGAACAAATCAATAATTAAACCCAAGAAGACTTGGACATTGTTTATTTTAAGAATTATACCCCAGAAAAGTGCTCAATTTTTAGAATCCTCCTAAAATGAAATGTGCTATTGACATACAAAAAACCTTCTTGCGTAGAGATATGATAATAAATAACACACTTACAGTGATGGTAACACCAATGACCACATCAAATTTAAGAAGGTAAAAATTCCTACTAGACGCCAACAAGGAAAGAAAAGACTAGCATTTGATTAACAAAGAATGCCTGACATGATGATGCAATGATAAATCCATTGATTCCTATCTTAAATGAACAAAAACAAAGAAGTAAAATTTTAAGAGAATGAAAAGAGAACAAATTCGAACGTGCTGCTACTCTTATTTACCAAAATAAATAAGGGTAACTGAAAGTGATAAAACAAGACATATAATGAAGAAAATTAAGAACAGCAAAAGTGGAATGTAGTAAACACGAGTGAGAGAAATACTATTGCATTCTCTGATAACAGCTATGCAATCAGAAAAATATTAGTCAGGTTATCACACCGTCATACAGAATTAAACAGTGGCATGTACCTGGATTCCAAGTATTTTATCACCATTTCCTAGCTCAACTAAGAGATGCCTCAGCTTGGCCTCCACATCAGAATGGACAGGCGTGTCGTGGACCCATTGTGCATTCAATGCTGGTCCATTATTAATGTTGCTGACACAAGTGAACCCACAATTAAACGAAGAAGTGGGAAACTAAAACTTTTAACCTATGATCCACTGAATTCAGGACAGACATACCCTTGCAAAACAGATTCAGCAAATGGTCTCATGACATCTAAATAGGCTATTTTAACATCCATTGTTGATGAAAGTCCTGAATCCATGTCAATAAATAAATCAAATAGGAATGTTTTGTTAACACAGTGAGGCAATCAACAAAGGGGTTCATTACAGACCTCTCAGCAGATTAATGACACGTGAAAATATCACAATATCACCTGGAAAAGCATCAATCTGGGGACAATTTTTTATCAGTTTCTTGAACATGGATTAAATTTGTCAATACACATGTCAAAATGATATCAAAAGAAGATGATATCTGAACTTACAGGATTAAAACGTTTAGCTTGTTTTTGGTTGAGTTTCATCTTCTCTTGTACAGCTTTCATGCCTTTGGCTCGTTGATCGACCAAAGATTTCATGTTTTCCTTAACCAAGAAAATAGTCAATATATGTTGCAATTTAAGAAAAGGTGAACGGAATTAGAAGCAACCAGTGGAGTACTTACAATAGCTGCACTTGCAGGTGTCGAAGTACGGAAGAACACACTCATTACCTCCATAGCCTGTTCTGGTAAGTCCAGGCGCAACTTAAGTCCCATTTCTGCAAACGCAGACAAAAGAGCCACATGATCCCCCTGTAGAAAAAACATCGGAATTGCTCATCAATCAAAGATTAAAGGCTTGAAACAATCCCAAAAATAACCTAACATAAGTGCTGAACTGATTTAGAGATGTAAAGCTGATATTTCAAGGCATTTCTTCGTAAATTTACTCAATGAATCTAATAGAGCAAGCTACACTTCCCAACATAATTGCAAATGGAAAGTTTAATAATAAAAAATAATAAATAAAAAGACTATAAAAAAAAAACTCTACCATGACATTTCTGACTCCGCAACTTTAGCAGATTGAGCAGCAGATAGCTGCCAATTGCTTCAACATTCCCTACTTTTTCCCCACTAATTGTCTTCTTTCACATCACAATATTACCTTTACTGTATAACTAGTTAGCCAATTCATGCAGAATCCTAAACTGCCACATTAGAATGTAGTATGCCCTAACCTGATACTCCCTCTGTCCCAAAAAGGATGTCCTGTTTGGGGAACCGTGACTCACAAACAGGACATCCTTTTTGGGACGGAGGTAGTATCTTAAGAGAGCAGTAGACACAAGAAACTATACTTTGTGAGTTATAACCTAATAAATTGGAAAGTAAAAGGTGAATTTTTGGCTGAGGGCAAAAAGAAAAAGAAAAAAAGGGTAGCGTTTGGAGCTAAATCAAGAATGGGGATTAAATATAGAGCCATTCTGCACATTGCATGTGAGACGCTATGAACAGCCACCTTTTCAAGAGATAAAATTTTCTAGCAACAAGTATGTGCAAATTTCTAGAAAACCAAGCTGTTATTATAATGCAGATAATCAAATATTGATGAGAAAAAATATATATATTAAGGTGGATAGTCATTTTCGAAGGAACTTTGTAAAGAATAAACAAATTTCTACCTCCGGTGATGGGGTGTTCCAGAATCAGCCAAGAAAAAAAAAGGTTTTAATTATAGGGAACAGACTCGTTACTATACATATCTATACTCCACTATATTTGTCAACGTATACTTTATTGTATTATTACATACAAGCGTATGACTCCTGAGATTGTTTGCCTACGACGACTTCTTGCCAAATTGGAGCTTATTGTTTCCACATCAGCGTCTACGATTATATGTGCACTTCTCCTTCAGTAATAATACCCGTCTCTGCATGTAACAGAAGCTTGCTTGAGGTCACTTGTTAGGCAAACCACCCAAACTCGATCTTCATATTTACACTCATTATTTTGTTGAGGGTCAAGCTTGAGCAACCTAATACTCAGCTCAACTTGGTTCACTTAAAGTCTCTCTCTCTCTTCTATTGATCTCGATCTTTTTATGAATCCATGAAGGTTCAAAACTACTCACCGTTGTCCATCAATTAGGTAACATGGCATTAGTGCTCAAAACTACTTGAGGAGGAACTGAATAAATAGAACTACGACTTTAAATCTCATGAAAACGCTATTATGTCATTATGGATTAATAAACAATCCATTTATGAAGTTACTAAATCTATTCTCCTAATCTAAAATTTTAAGTTTTAATTTATCTTACAATAATAATAGGAATTTACAAACCTCGGCAGATGCTAGAAACATTTTTGCTAGAGCATGTTTCACAGAGCTTGATAAAAACTTTGTAAGCCCAAAGTCGAGTAAAATAGGACGATGTGGAGGTTCTCTGCTCACAAGAAAATTTCCTGCAGGAAACAACACAGCGAATTATCAAGAAAATAGAACAAAAGAATATTTTTAAGCAAACCACGTTACAGTTAAACAAAAAACGTGATTTTGTACACAGGAAAACTCAAAAAGAATTTGGTGGCAGTGACGATGGTGGTGGAGGAGGAGGGGGGAGAGAG
>JAOTQH010000050.1:1863591-1873909 GCA_025631255.1 Cornus kousa
ATATCATACACACAGGTGGCATACACATATAATATCATATATATATATATATATATATATCAATTGGTAGGGACAAGGGTATTTTAGGGATTTTACTAAAATTGGTAGATGACATCATCATTTTCCGTTGTTGACTGCCGTTGATTCTAATAGAAGGGAGGTCCGTGTAGGATATTTTTAAAAGTAAGGGAGGTCTGCTTAATTTTCGGAACAGGAAGGGTTATTAAATTTCCCGAATAATTCAAAAAACCCGAAATATAAGAATATTTTATAACTTTTATACAATAATATAAGTAAACTAAAGTTAAATTTAGATTATTTATCGTATCATCAATCATGAATTCTATTCACTTAACTTTGTGTTACTTTGACACGTTTATTTTATAAAGTAAAAATTTATAATAATTGAATTTTAGTTAAGAAACAAAATATTAAGGAATATCAATTATTGAGTTCTTTTCAAATTTTTATTATGCAAATTTTTTGGACGATGTTATCCATCTTGAAACTTGGAATGATTGATATATCTTTTATTAGAAATTATAAATTATTGTTATAACATCATATTGCACATAATTTGGCAGTGTTTTTCATGTGATATGAGAGGTTTTATTTTATGTCAAGTTTATGTCACACATTTTATTTCTTACAAATTTATTTATGTATAGGCTATTAAAATTAGGAACGACCCGAGAAATCGAAAAACCCATGAGCGGCACAAGTTGAGATACAATGGGTTTCCTAGGACTTAAACTTGAGTGAGTTAGTATGTTAAAACCTTGGGTTTGGCGTGGGCTAACTCCTTGGCCTTCCCAATCCGCCCAAGTCCCACCCTTAAATATAAATAAATAGATATATTACATTACTCAATAAATTAAGTTTTTCGAATATATGAGTATACAGTCCACTCGTTACACTATGCCAAAAGGTTCAAAAGAGTCATAAATAATTTAATTCATAAACAATTTCTATAGATAAGTAACTATAAATAAGAACTTTATAAAAATATAGAACATCAGCTTTAATTTTCTTATACAAAATTATCATTAATAACCATAAATAATAATTATTAATGAAATTCTAAAAAATATTTGGGACGACCAAATGTGTAACTATATTAGTAGTAGTAATGATTAATAACTATACATTAATATATTAATAATTAATAACTATACATTATTACTACTAATAATTTTTTTTAAAAAAATTGGGGGGCCTTACCCCGCCTCCGTTAGATCATCAAAGAAGAGGTTTGAAACCCGAAATCTGGTCAGTAAGAAGACCAAGCTTTTCCCCCTGGCTCCGCCCATGTGCCTGATTCTACAGGATGTACCGTATTCAAGTCACCTTATAATTTGCCAAAAAAAAAAAATATAATAATAATAGAAAAAAAAAAAATTTACTTAACTCGAACTCTAAATAGTAAATACGATGATATTAAAGATTTGAGTTCTGGTTCGAAGTTTTTTTTTTTTTTTTTTAAGTTAAAGAGTTCTGGTTCAAAGTTAACCAGTGTATCCTGATGTGTATCCACGTGTCAGAATCTTCATCGCCGATAGAACGCACGACGTCAGCATCCCGGGCTCTACTCCTCCCCCAGATCGATCGCTTCCAATGGCAGTCAACGATCCCCCATAAAACATCGCAAAATTAAAGAAATCTGAAAACGGCGAATTGTTCGGAGCATCGTAAAGAGATTTAAATAGAGTGTGGTTTATCTTGTACAGTGGTTTTTGATTCGTCTTCTTGAATAGCTGTTTCGCCGATCAGAGTTTGGCGGTTTCACTAGCGGTTTTGGTTTTTCATGGTATGGGAAGAATGGGAAGTGGCGTGAGAAGTTATTCGGCGAATCCCAATGATTACAAGCTTCTAGAAGAGGTCGGTTATGGTGCTAGCGCCACCGTCTATAGGGCGATCTATCTTCCTTTCAATGAAGTTGTCGCCGTTAAGTGTTTGGATCTCGATCGCTGCAATAGCAATCTGGTTCGCGTCCTTATCTTCACTAATTTGATAATATTTGTATTATTTTATATATGTATGATTGAATAAAGCACTAGCTGAATTACCTAGAATTAAGACGGGGTTTTGATTTGATTTTTCACATTTGTTTTGTGGTTTCTGGGTTGGATACGATTGCTTGTTGTTGAATTGATTCATGAACTGAGAATCGATATCACATGACTTGAGGAAATTTTCATTTTCTTTTGTAAGTGGATGGTAAAATTTTTAAGCTTCAAATGGCCGACTTTCAGTGTGATTTTTATTTCGTCAAGCTTGGAATTTCCAACTCTCTTTTGTAAGCCTTAAAATATGGTGAATATTTTTAGTGTGATTTTTATTTCGTTAAATTTGCAGTCTTTTGATACTTCTTTGTGACATATGGTGAATATTTAATCTCGGACACTTTTTGACTTTCTATGATCAACCTATTCTATGACACCATGTTATCTTTCTGGATTTTTCATTTGCATTTATCAATTCTTACTCAAAATGTACAATTGGGTATCTTAATTTTGGTTTGTTTGAATTTTTATTCGTTGAAATCAATTTATGTGTTAGGTGTTATATTTTTATTCCATTTTTGGGTACTTTTTTAGATTTAGAGTTGGTTTAGTGATTTTTAGGCTAATTTTTTAGAGTTAAATTTGCGGTTGACTAATATATAATCTCTGAGACCCTTTGCCTTTGTATTATTTATCAATACTATCATACCGATGTGTTCCTTTTTTTTTTTACTTGCATTTATCATTTCTTACACAAATTGTACAACTGTGTTATCTTAATTTTAGTTTTTTGCAATTTCAGTTTGTTTGAATTGATGTATGTTTTAGTTCTGTGATTTTCCTCACTTGTTTGTTTTGGTAGACACAATTTGGTAATTTTAAGGCTAATTAGATCTGAATCTTTACTCAGTTAAATTTGCAGTTTTTTGATACTTGGGATATATGATGATTATCTAATTTCTCAATTATTTATTTATTTAATATTTATTGGAAAGATTTGAAATTCAAGGAGGTTTTTTATTCTCTTTAATACTGTTTTTTAACTAGTAATTTTAAAATTTAAAGGTATTTCAATGTTTATGTATGTTCAGTTACATTTCTAGAACCGATTTTGTTTTGAGAAACGAAGTTCTTTTCCAGAAACTGTTTTAAAACCTGCTTTTGCAGATTATTTTTATATTTTGTTTCCAAATATGTCTCTGTTATGACAAACATAGCAAACCCAAGAATCACGAAAGAAAATAAACACGCCACACACAAGGAACACAAAGATTTATACGTGGTTCGGCAATGCCTACGTCCACGGTGGAGATCAGGCGAAAGTCTTCACGATGTGAAAAAATAGATTTCACTCTCTATCTCAACGATTTTCAGTGTCTCTCGATATCGCACTCCAAACCCTAAGCACCCTCATATATCGGGCACAAGAAAGCACTAATTAGGGTCCACGACTCACAAGCAAAAAAATGGTCAATTTTTCCTTGGGGCTAAGCCCCCGACTCCCAGAGCTTTGGTGGGCTTGGGCCCACATAAAGCTCATCCAATGGAGCGTCGGGTGGCAACGTGACCCACACCAAATTCGGGTCACAACATCACAGTCTCAAAATTTTTATATATTTTTATTTTATTTTGTAAGCTTGAAACCTTTTTTTGTAGAAAAGAAGAAGAAAAGAAATCCAAATGTACCTTAAAAACATTGTTTTATTTTCTCTGTTTAACTTTGTGCAGTGAGTTAATTCATTTGAAATGTCATGGTAGTAAATCAATTGGATATATGTAATTTTGGAACCTTTGGGAAATTTATGTCATATTTCAAATGCTGCTTTTACCAATATTTTGGTATAGGACAACCTGATGTATCTCATATTCATGGTTTAAACATGCTTGTCACTCTTCATCTATATTTTTACACTTGTTTGTATATATTAGCTATTTAGAAAATTGGTATGTTACTTTCTTATTGTGTGTGTTTGTTAATTAACCAATTCCTTGCATTCTCCTTGTGCGATAAAATTGTCAGTGACAAGATGGTCAAAGTTATAATCCACCCTTGATTTGAAGTAACAAAGTTTCATCCTGTTTTGTTTGTGCTCATATGAGCTTAGATACTTCTAGAGTCCGTTTTGTTCTCAAAGTTCTTAAGACTTCTTTCCTTTTAGATTGTTCCTTATACTGCATGGCCTTCTAATAATACACTATTGTGACTGTCGAATTGAGATGATCTGATGTAGAATTTTGTCATATTTTCAGGGGTGGACGTTCAGCACTCTGTGAGAGTACTCAAAGCAGTTTGGCACATGAAGAACCTCCCTTTACTGAGTTCAGAGGTTGATCATCCTTTTTTGTACAGTGTGTCATACTTAATATAAAGTTATGAATTACCAGCAGGAGAAGTTTGTGAGGTTAGTTCTTTTATCTTTTCATTCCATGAACTCTTTACATTCAATAGCTTTAATGTGGGTTGGTAGTATCCTAAGTATCTCTTGCTGGATTTTATGTTAATATTCAGTAGTGTCGGAGCATTTCTTTTTGCATGTAGAAGAAAACAACTCTTAATATTGCTGAAATGTTACACTCAAAGAGCACAATTTTCAGAGTTAGACAACATCTTCAAAGTACTTTTTTTTTTTTTTCCTGGAACAAAAAAATTATAAGTAGATCAGATCACATTTGTTATTCCATTTTTAGTTGTTACTTTGTGCAAATAATGCCAATGACTAGCTTTCTATTCAATCTACCCCTTTCAACACCCTCAAGTAACGGGGACCACAATGGGAATGAACCTTTTTGACTTATTTTTTAAAACGCTGAGAACATATTATTGACATGTTAGTGAAAGCCAAGTCCATGCTTGGTTTAATTTAGTTTTTTATTATTATTTAAAAAGAAACAGTTTTATAGAAAACAGTTCTCAGAAAATTGAAAAACAAAAAAGAGTTTGAAATTCATTTAGTTAATAGTTTCCTGAAAACTAAGTTAAAGAAAAGGCTTGATTTCAAAGAATGGTAATTGAAACAGTTTTCGGAGTTCTTGATTTCCTTGGAAACCAAACCAAAAAGACCCTAAAATATTTTCGTTTTTAAAATAAACATTTACCATCGTCAACACATTACCACAACCACATTGCAATGCACCGTCTTGAGATTTCACTAGTTACTTTATGGGCATCACCATCACCCCCGACACCGAACATGCTTTCATGCTAGCATTGAAATTGTTGTTGCTACAAGCACCAAAATCTTTGCAGTCTCCAACTCTTTCAGGCATCTGCATGGTTACTCACCACAATATCGCCAGCAGCACCTTCTTCGTCACCTGTCATAACCACTGCATTTCTATGTCCGCTACTAGCATTATTATTCAAGACATCCATCATTGTTAAAACACCATTGTAACTACCTACCACCACATGGATTATCCACTTCCCCACAACCATGGCTGCAATCATCCATTTTCACGTCCACTTTTATTGTTATCGTTGATACTATATCTGTTCATTTGTCCTTGTCATTAGTATCATCTTCACCTCATCCACCGGTGTTATTGTTATTAATCACACCATTAATGCATGACTAAATGGTGCCTGAGCTTTCTTACATGCGTTAATGATTAGTTTCTTATGCTGGTAGTATTCTCCTTTTTCTAATTCTTCACAAGTGTAAGGTCCTGTATTGAAAATTGCACTTGCGAAAGCTTTGTTATCAAGTAAAGAGAGTATCTAGATGAAATGGATTTTATTGATTCACACAAGATCTAGAGAGGGTGTCTCAGTAAAACTTTGATCAAATTTTGCCTTAATTAAATTTCTGAATAATTATCAATCAATTAATCAAGCCCCAATTTAGCTATTCACTAATTTTAATTAATGAACTGATTATTCAATAACCAATGATCTATGCCAAGGTTAATCATGAAGTCATGAAAACCACTAAAGCAGTGAAGACACTAAAAGGATTTCCGTGAAAAACTAAAAAGGAAAAAAATTACATGATATAGTTTAAAGCTCATAAACAAACTTTGCAAAGAAAAAGTATATCATTTTCATGAGTTTCGTACTTCAACCCTTGAATCACTAACATTGATTTTTGACTCAATGTCTTCCCGTTAATTCCAGATGCTATCACCCTCGGTTACAATTGAGCCTTTGCTAATATATTAATGATTTCTCTCTCGTTTTTCCTGGGAATTAGATTTTAGAAATGAGTTACAACTTCATTTGTGCCTTCTATTTGTCACTTACATTTGATGTAGCGAAGAAAACTGACTCTTGAATTTATTATGTTGTATTCAGGTTTCAGGATTGGAAATCTGAGAAAAGCTCTGAGGAACAGTTTTCCACAAAAGATGTAGTCAGTTCGGGGAAACTTAGAAGAGCAATAAATTCAATTTCCGACAAGTTCTATACAGGCTTGGAAAGAGGTTCTGAGAGGATTAAAAACATAAAAGGATCATTGAAATCTTTTTCATTAAGTAGCGTTCTGGTCAAAAACTCGGGTTCTAGAAAAAAAATTCTTGACCCACAAGGGCCATTTCTTCAGAAGTGGAATAAGATTTTTGTATTATCGTGTGTGATTGCTGTCTCTCTGGATCCTTTATTCTTTTACATTCCAGTGATCAATGATGACAAGAAGTGCCTTGAATTGGATAAGAAATTGGAGATCACAGCTAGTGTTTTGCGTTCCTTCACTGATATTTTTTACATAATTCATATTATCTTTCAATTTCATACTGGCTTTATTGCTCCCTCTTCTCGGGTGTTTGGGAGAGGTGTTTTAGTTGAAGATGCTTGGGCTATAGCAAAGAGATATTTATCCTCGTACTTCTTAATTGACATTCTTGCAGTTCTTCCATTGCCGCAGGTAAAATACCTTTTTTGGCTTTCATTTACTAAAATTATCTTATGGTCGGCTGGGTTAAAGCTTCCTTCTCAGCACATGACTTCATATGTGCACAGAAGAGTCTGGGTGTGTAGATATTCATTTCAGTGGGGTTTCCCAAGGAGGGATTGTTGTAAATTTTAATTTGTGTCTGGAAAATTCCAAAAAATTTCTGTTTGTATTCCAGTTTGGATCCTATGATATATGAGATCCTTCAAGAAGAAGGGATCAACTAGAGTTGTACATGGTTAGCTTCACATGTTATATGTTAGTAGAAATAGTGAAATGACTTCCCTACTAATAAGCCAAAGTCTCAACCGAATATAACTCAATAAAGCCTTGTCCCAACTATTTGGGGCTGGCTACATGAATTGCGCTTTGTTGTTTGCCATAACTTCAGTTAAACCACGTGCGTATATTTTTCTTTATTTCCTATGCCCATTTTAATTTTTCTCTTCCCCTTCCCCTAGCATTACCTCAGCGTGACATGTCATTCTTTGCTATCATATCTTTACTGCTTTCCTAATGCAAGTATATTTTGTATGTAGTTGCAATTTTTTGGTTTTTTATTATAAAAATGGTGTAAAGTATTCTTTTGTTTCTGATATTTTGCTGGAACCTGAGGCTTATATCCTGTTATTAGAAAATTTGATTTGTATGATTTGATTTTACCTGAATCTTGTAATTTCCAGGTTGTAATTCTACTTATCATACCACACATGGGAGGCTCTAGATCTTTGAATACAAAGAACTTGTTGAAGTTTGTTGTTTTTTTCCAATATATACCGAGGGTTCTTCGGATCTATCCGTTGTATAAAGAAGTCACAAGAGCTTCTGGCATACTTACTGAAACTGCATGGGCTGGAGCTGCATTCAATCTCTTTCTTTACATGCTTGCCAGTCATGTAAGTTTGGTAGCACAAGCTTCGGTTTGCATTTTCTTGGACCATATTTGCATACCCATATGTGTTTACTTTGGTGAATGTCAGTTTGGAAAGTTTAATTGCATTTTTTGCTCATCATTTTAACTGTGTAGTGTGTACTTTCATGTTCACTTTATTTCTTTTACAACTTTAAGTTTTATTTCTGGAGACACAACACAATTTATTTTTTCCTAGTCACACAACACAATTTTATTAAACTGGTTTATTGTTAGAGGTTCTTGTTCCACATCAGATCCGGATGGGAAGGACCTTGGGCTTATAAGGGTGGGTAGGCAGCTCTACCTAGCAACTTAAGCTTTTGGGTTGGATGGCAAGCACCCAGCCTGTTACAAATTGTATCAAAGCAGTCCCAGTCCTTGATCTGGTGTCATGTCAAGTGCCCACATGATGGGCGGGCCTGTGTTCGGGTTGTTACAGGGTCCTCCAACTCCTCCTGCCATTCATGTGGACGGGTAGGCAGGGTGGGGGGTCCGACCGCAATGAGGGCATTGCGAGTTCGGGTGGGGGAGAATGTTAGAGGTTCTTGTCCCACATTGGATCCATATGGAAAAGGTCTTGGGCTTACAAGGGCGGAGGCAGCTCCACCTAACAGCTGCTTTTGGGTCGGATGGCAAGCGCCCGGCCCATTACATTTATCCAGTCTTCTCATATACTTCTAATAGTTCTTTTCTTATTGATCTCTCTGGTCATTGATGATTTGCTGATCTTTTTAGGTACTTGGAGCCTTTTGGTACTTATTTTCCATAGAACGAGAAACTGTATGCTGGCAGAAAGCCTGTGGAAATCAGTCCAGTCAGTCCAATCGGTCAGCATGTGTCAATGCTTCTTTGTATTGTAAAGAAAGTATAGGATTTATCCAATTTCTGAATAATTCTTGTCCTATACAAACGGAAAATGCAACTGTTTTTGATTTTGGAATATTCCTTAATGCCCTTCAGTCTGGTGTTGTGGAATCAACAGATTTTCCACAGAAGTTCTTTTACTGTTTCTGGTGGGGATTACAAAATTTAAGGTATGCGCACATAAGATCCTCTTTCATATTCGTTTTGTTTTGCAATAGTGTTTTTTAAAGTTTTTTTTGTAAATGTCTTTCTTGATGCACTGGCTTGCATAGAACTCCATGTGTGGTGATTGAACATTAATTGAAGCATTCAAGAATATCAAAAACTAGGCTGTAGTTTATGGATAGTACTAATGCTGTTTCTGCTGCCACACTAGTTGTTTACTGCATCAAATCCATGCCTTAAACAGGTAGATATATGGATGTGCATGATATTGCATTGTACATAACTTAGCACACATGCATAATGAGATTATTGTTGATATATATATATATTTTTCTATGATATTAATCCTAGACTAAGTTGGGCTCATTTGTCGTCTTAACTCATTGTCTATCTACAATTTTTGAACGTAATGCTACAGTAATTATATAGAAAAGGACACTGGGTGAGTCCATATGAACAGAGTGCAGAAGAGCAGTTACATTTTCTCTCCTCTCCTCTCCTCTCCTCTCCTCATTTCTCTCTCTCACTTATTTATTTTTTTCTCTACATGAATTGTGATTGCATGTGCCACAGATTCCCGGCCTTCTAGTATCAGATTTATTCTACAAGGTCATCTCTGAATCCCCCATCTCTTCCCATGCCGCCTCTCTCAACTCAACTCGGCAACCAAGTCCTGTGCCAACTAGTTGGTCTTTCATATGGAATCCTGTGTTGCTGTTATTTATTTATTTATTTTTAATGAATTATGAAGTCAGAACCTCCCCTTGTCTCTGCACTTGGAAGTACTTGTGTAAAGAGTTGCTAATCGCATCAAATGAAGGGTCTTTCTTTCTCTCTATGTGTGTGTGTGTGCGTCTACACGCACATCTGCTTGTTTTTCCAAATAGGCTTTTTGTTGGTTTCCTACATTCATGACGATAAATGCACATTTTACAGATTACCATTGAGTAGTGGATTATAGTGGTAACTTGTGGATTAATATCTGATACTTTTTCCTTGTTTCATTTTTGCAGTTCTCTAGGTCAAAACCTTAAAACAAGTACCTTTGTCTGGGAAATTTGTTTTGCAATTTTCATTTCCATTGCTGGCTTGGTGTTATTTTCGTTCCTCATTGGGAATATGCAGGTCAGTGTTAAATATTTAAACATTACAGTTTCTTAGTTGTTTGTGACTAACCATGAGAGATGTCTTAGCTGTTTGTAGGGCACAAAGTACGTTCTAGACATTGAAAGCACACACTTAGACCACGATATGAATATTATTTCATCAAAATTTTCAAGTTTTTTTATTACTCCATAAAACACTTGGGCATGCATTCCCCGAGTACTGATGTAAAAGAGCTTCTTTCACAGGCTGCACTTGCTCATGTTTTGATGATATCAGATTGTTAATTCTTAAATGAAGTAAAGTTCCACTATTTAGGGTCGAATAGCTGCTTAGCAGGCAATGGAATGATAGCGGATACAAATTTGATATGCCTCGTCAAT
>JAOTQH010000050.1:1893814-1910768 GCA_025631255.1 Cornus kousa
GGGTTTTGGCTTCCTCAAACTGAGAACCAAGAGCTATATTTATATATACAAGAATAAGGTACAAAGAAAGGAAACCAAATAAAAAAAAATGAAATATGCCAAAATCTATGTGATCCCATGATTATAGGGATCTTATCTGCATGATTTCATGATTACAGGGATCTTATTTTTCTCATGATAATAGAGATCTTACATAAAACACCTAATAGAAGGCTGAAAACAGCTAATAAAAATAAAAATACTAATAATACAGATATTTTAACACTTCCCCCTTAAGCTGGAGTGAAGATATCAATCAAGCCTAGCTTGGTAATCGAGGAATGAAGCAAAGATGGACCAGCGGATTTGGTGAACACATTTGCCGACTGATTAAAGGACCGAACAAAGCATGGCTTGATAATTCCCGAATGAACCTTCTCTCTGATAAAATGAATGTCTGCCTCTATATGTTTAGTTGTAATGTTTCTCATTTTTTTTATTTTTTGAGATTTATTTATTTTCTTGCCTCATTTTGCATGTCACGCACCAATTAACATGTCACGAAGGTTCCAAGAGCGGTTTGGGACATTTCCTTGAGTTTATGACTCTTAGAAATGTATTTGGGGTCATTTAGGCTTTTTTCGGATTTTCGAACCCGGAGGTCCCGCACCCGGATTTTTGGTTCTTGAAATTATTTTTCGTGGTCAGTACATTTCATATATCATTATTTGATGTATATTTATGTGGCTATATGGTTAAATGTGTAATTATAGCGTGTTTATATGGTGTAATTGTATACGAGGGCGTTTTATTCATTTTTGGAGTCAACCGGGGCACACGTTGACCAAGCCTTGCATATAAGGCCACATATTCTTTTCTTCTTCTTTTTTTCACCCATTCTTTCTTTTTCCTCCAGCCAAAATATCTTCTTTCTCTCTCTCTCTCGCTCTCTCTATTTTCTTTTTCGGTTGATCTCAACATTCAAGCCTTCAATTCTCCTTCTTTCTCCATGATTTAGACTTTGCCATTGAAGGTAAAGTTAACGAGCTCGAAGAGAGCTTCACTTTGATAGGAGCCAATTTCCATTTGGACCACTTTGAATTTTCGCATTTGGGGGCAATTTTGGGACTCTTGCTTGGATTTTGAGATAGGGATTTCTAAAGCATTCATTATTTGGTTTTAGTGACTTAATCCTCTTGTTTTTGCATTCTAGTATGCTTAATTGTGATAATTGTTCATGGCTTTTAAGGTTTAGATACATATATATATATATATATATATAAAGCATGATTGTTGTGTTCTATGTGACAATATATAAATTTACATGCTTATTTGAGGTATTGTGAAGATATATGCTTGAATGATATTATTTCATGATTTACATGTTTGAAATGTCATGATTGATGAGTAAATAACATGAGAAATTATTGTATTAATTAGCTCCAAAGCATGCAATTATGAGTATGATCAATGTATGAATTTTCATATTTGTATGATATTGGATCCATGTAACATTCATGCATTGACATTGGGTGAGAAAAAGGGAACTTGATTTTGAAATGAAAAGAAATTAATTTGGGGAAAAGGTTTTGAAAAGATATTTGTGAAAACTGGATGACAAGGAGTCACCTTGTGTCTGTGGCGTTAATAGAATCTATAGGGAACTAAGGAAACTGCCCTATACATGGTTGAGCTACCTAGGCCCCAAAAAACGTTAATGAGTTGCCTTAGGTCAAAGATAGTTAGTCAATCCTTCTTTCATGGCGCTGGGGAGTTACATTAACGGCTTGACATTTTTTGAGATTGGTAAAGGTTTATTGGGAAATGGGGAGTGGACATTGCATTGCATTAGTATATGATAATATTCCAATTTAGTATGCTTGGATTGTATAGTGATGAGTACGTTGATTTATTTTCTCCAAAATATGCATGACCCCCTGTTCTATACTTCATTCCTTGTTTGTGATTCACGGGGTCATTAAGAGATATGTTTTAGACACCTCCTACTGAGCCATTGTGCTTACCCCTTTGTAACCATTTTTCAGGTCACGAGAAGGAAGTGTGAAAGTATGGTGTTGAGAGAGTATGGTCATAGTAGCCTTCAACGACGCTACTGTATTGGATTGGTTTTGGAGGTTCTTCAATTGGTCAAGTACTGTGTATCTATATATAGATAATAATATAATATGTATAATATATATACACACACACACACACATTTAGTGAAAGAAGAGGGAGTTAAATTTTAGGGGTTCTTCAATTGGTCAAGTACGGTGTATGTATATATAGATAATATGTATAATATATATATATAGATAATATGTGTAATATAGATATACACACACATTTAGTGAGAGAAAGGGGGTTAAATTTTAGGATATTTTGATAATTTAAAATAGGTGTCTTGGGGTAGTTAAGTTATTTTACATATGAAACAAAGTCAACACAAAGTCAAAAGGGTAGTATAATTATTTTACATTTAAAACCAAAATATTCATTTAGATAAATTTGACCTAAGCTAAAGGTGTGTTAATGTAATTTATAACCTTTTTCTTATTACTACTATTTGGGTCCTATTTGATGAATTCAAAATTTTAGTATATATTTAGTAGTTGAAGAAGTCTTTTTACTAGCACTACTTTCTTCTTCTTCTTCTTCTTCTTTTTTTTCTTTTTTTTCTTTTTTTTGTGAAATGATTTTAGTTTTACTTATTTAAATTGTAATATCAGATATTGCAACAGGTAAATAGGATTCACCTATTAATTAATCCGACTGAGAAGTAGCACAATAAGAAATAAACTTGAAAAAGGAAATATATAATGATAAATAACAACTTAGAAAAATAATTAATTAATTATTCAATTATAAATAGGATAACATGTAAAAAAAACATCTTTGTTACTACTATATATAATATGTGTATATAAATTCTGAATACTTAAAAATATATACATTGTTCCTTATATTTTTATTTTTATTTTTATTTTGTCGTTTTAAGTATTCAGTCTTTTGATAAAATGTGTTTATTTGCTCGAATTGAAAAATGTAGAATTTTTTGGAACACTGGCTACTTAAACTTCAGTAAAGCAAAGAATCGTATACAAAATTCCTTCTGTTTAAACTTTAAATCCAAAGACAAAGGCATGTTGGCGGTGGCGAGCCAGAGGCTGTTCAGCTTTCGGAGAAAGCTCCTCGCATTCTCTCTCATGCCCAACTCTAATAACTTTAGGGTTTGTGCCTTCTCTACTGCATCGCCTACCAACACTCCAATGCGCGTCGGCACTCACAATGGAAGTTTTCACTGCGACGAAGCTCTGGGCTGCTTCATGATTCGCCTCACCAACAACTTCTCTGGGGCTCAAATCGTTCGAACCAGAGACCCTCAAGTTAGTACTCGACTGCCATCATTATGCATGTGTATGTGTGTGTGCGTATATATATATATATATATATCTATATATATGGAGTTCCTTGTTAAACACAACTAATGAAATGCAGGTGTTGGAAACCCTTGATGCTGTGCTTGATGTAGGGGGAGTGTACGATCCGAGTCGACACCGTTTCGATCATCACCAGAAAGGGTTCGACCACGTTTTTGGCCACGGCTTCACCACTAAGCTCAGTAGTGCTGGTCTTGTTTACAAGGTAATTAATTAGTAAATTCAACTTCTTTAATTTCAGTTTTGCCCTGGTTTTTATGGTCCAATTTCAGCATTCAAATTGGGTTGTACTTCTCTTGTAGTTAGTATATATAGGGTTCACATTGAAAGTTCAGTCTAAGCTTTTATGCATAACATTTTCATTGATGCAATTGTTATAACTAGGTGAGAAGTACTGGACAGTGATACTTCTGCGATTCTTGATAGTTTGGGATGTTTTGTGATGCTTTTTCTTCGTTCATGTAATTAAATAGGGTCTTCATTTGGTTAACCATTAAGTTTATCGCTTTCATGATTTGATTTTCATGCGTCTTAATTTGCATTTCCTTTTCTCTTCAGCATTATGGAATGGAAATTATTGCAAAGCAGCTTCAGCTTGATGAAGGACATCCAGACGTTCATCGATTATTCTTGGTTGTCTACAAAAATTTCATGGAGGTACTAGATTTTGACACCATTCTTTTTGCATATTCGCAAGTGATATTTATTTATCATACAACGTTGATGATGGTGTAAACGTTCCTTCTGAAAATGCCTTTTCTTTCTACCATTTATAAATTCTGTATTTTTGCCAAAAATTTTCTTCAAATTGAAAGAAAAATCTTTTTCCCTTGCAATATCTTTCGCACTATCAATTTAATTGGCCTAAACAAGGGGAAGCAATGAAAATATCGGGAACACTTTTGGAGAGTGGAATGGAACCCTTTTTAAGAACATCTCCGTTAAAATACTCCTTCACAAAGAAGAGAACCCATTAGCCTGGGGAGATGGAAATAATGTGTCTTTTCTTGTAATTGCCATTCAAGAGCATGTTATACGAATAGAGGAAAATGGGTCTTAAAAGAATCTATAAACAACTTAAATTAATTATGAAAATCACTAAAGAAGTGATAATTAGATTTAAAAATCATGTTATTTCATCCTTTCAGGTTTAATGAGGAAAAAATAGAATTGATAAAACCTTTAAAATGATTTGATGCATTCAGTCCAAGAGGAGAAAATACAACTGTGGGTGACGGTGAGGTCTTTTATTTGAACGTCCATGGGTGCATTACATTACCTATCAAAGTTATATTGCCTGCTCAATCAGGATTGATTATTTTCTAGATATCCTTATTCAATGTTCCATGAAACCCTATTCCATTGTAATTTTCCCACTTATCGGGAACCAAAGTATCAATAAGTTTTCATATTAATTCTAGGAATGTGAAACTGGACTTGAGGCCTTGGACGTCTCGTCTTTCAATCGCTGAACGAACGTAAAAGTGGGAGAAGGAAAACGTGAAGGAGTAAAAGAAGCAAAATAAGATGTGAATGTGTGGGTAGCTGGGTAAGTAACATTCTTAATATGTATGGACACTTGATTTATGTATGCTAATATAAAAGAGGGAGAAGATGAAAGGGAAGGATTTGTGTTTTTAGATGTATATGTGTGAGCATTTGCCGAAATACATGCTTAAGATGGGAAAATATCATATTTCAAATTCCGAAAAAATAAAATGAGATTTATGCATCTTCCAGTCGATGGCAAAACCGTGGTCATTTTTATGTTTCTTGAAGTATTCATGACTATACTAACTTATAGTTGGTGAACAATGCCATATAATCTGTGGTGTTGGTGGCAAAGTAGAATGCAGTTAATTTTTTGAAAGATGGTCATGCTTTTGGAGGCTAATTGGGTGGCTAAGAGTTAAAGAGGGAGAGAGTTTGTCAATAGAAGTTATAAGTTGTCAAGAAATTGAATATAACTGGCGCATTAAGATTTGAGCACAAACAGTTATTACTTTTTTCTTTGGAATTGGAACTTTATTCTTGATCAAAAGAACACTTGGGGCTTGAAATCTATAGCAACTCTGGATACTGACTTTACGCATACAGGTTCTAATTGGAATGCAGGGATTTCTTTCCGTGTGAAACTGATTAGGGGTCGGAGAAATCAGAAAATGTATGGACTTCTTGCTTCTTTATGTTTGATTCGGAGTCAATAAAAGTGGAGAATATACAGAGTTCTCACTGTTGTATGATGACCTTTTGTGTTCTAGATACCAGCTTTAACTACTTGTGTCTTTGGTTTACAACTGATACTAGATGTTTTTATTTCAGAAAGTTTTGGTTCAATATTGTTTCTCCATGGTCTAACTTATGTCCTTATGTCCTTATGCTTATAATCATTTAGTGTTTTTGTTTGCTTGTAACAGGCAATTGATGCAATTGACAATGGAATCAGTCGGTATGACTCTGACCAGTCTTCCAGATATGTGAATAATACGCACTTGTCTTCGAGAGTTGGAAGACTAAATTTGAATTGGATGGACCCTGATCAGTCATCGGAGAAGGAGAATGAAGCTTTTCAAGGGGCAATGACTCTGGCTGGCAGTGAATTTTTAGATGTGAGATTTTCCTAAATATAAAGGTTCTTTGATGTTTGAACTAGCAACCTAAATTGAACTTAAAAGAGTGGGAAGAGTAGAGGGTTTATGGTTTATATATGTTATATTATACACATATCTTAAGTTTAACAACCTTCTCCTATTCACAGAGTGTTCAGTTTCATGCAAAATCATGGCTACCAGCACGGTCAATTGTTATGGAATGTCTTGCAACAAGGCGTGATATTGATCCTAGTGGAGAAATCATTGTTTTGACTAGATCATGCCCTGTAAGTAGTCTTTGATTTTATATATTAACCCAATGTTATTTTCTTCTTCTATAGTACCAGCTTGGTATTTATGTTGGTACTTGCACATATTCATAATTAATTCAATGAAGTTATTTCTTGTGTTCTTTTTTCATATTCAATTGGTGGTGTATTCACTTCTCTGAATTTGAAGTTCCTGTGATTCTACATAAGCTATATTATATCATTACAAATTGGGTTATTTGCAAGAAAATCCATTTACTGTACAAGTTTTTACAAGTTGCCTCCTGCATTGTGATTTGCCCCCTTAACCATTAAAAAATGTTGCAGGACACCTCGCTCTGGAGGGAGGAAAATTGTAACATTTTTAATAGTTGAGGAGGGGCAATTGCAATGCAGGGGGCAACTTGCAAGTACTTATATTATACAGGGATTTTTTTTTTTTTTTTGGTTGCAATTAACCCTTATAAACTTCTTTGAAGATTACTTGCAATATTATGCTTGCTGCAATCAATGCAGAAATTGCTAACTAATAACTGCCAGTATAAATACTTTAGAAAGTGGAAAAATTAATTGGGATGCCTTTTCAAAAGATTAAGTTAATTAGGTGGTTAAACTTTATAATCAATATAAATCATCCGAAAAAAAAAACTTTATAATCAATCTGAATTTGTACACTCTAGGCAGCCACTTGAGTGAAATAGATGGTGGATCCCAGTCTTCTTTCCTTTTATGTTGTTGGTATAAACTCAGGACACTTAATACTGTGTCTGTTTAGGTTTCCTGATTGGTTTTATGTGATAATGGTGCGGAAGGAGAATTGCTGATGCTGTGGGAGAAGGAATTATCTTAAATAGAACTCTTAAAAAGGTTACAGTCTTCAGTGGTATATCTGCTGTCTGGCACATGACAGTTTAAAAGAAAGGAAGAAATTTTCTTCAGTTTTCAGAAGCAAGGAAAAAAGATTGTAACAGTTCAATTATGTGCATTGCTTGTATTGTACTCCGTATTTAGTATATAATTGTTCTAGCTTATCTCCATTCAAGATAACTAGAAAAAATCTTTGACGGCAAAAGTGTAGTTTCCATTGCTATTATGATGTTGTGCAACTGTTACCTCAAGAATATTGCTTGTCACCGCTGCTGCTTCCAAGGTGTTTCTTTGTCTTATGATTGCCTCTACTGTGCTTATTTTTCCATAATAAAAGCTTCCTTCAGATATAATTTATAGCAATCATCTTAACAAATACATCGGTCATATGAATTTTATGGCAGTCGTTTTGTTTAAATGCCTTTATCATATGAATGTGCTTTTTAACTATGATGGCTATATCGATTTTGATGTAGTTTAGAAGAGTTTGATTTGATATTATCTGTTCAACAGTGGAAGCTTCACATATTCGAGCTTGAGGAGGAGATGAAAATTGACCCACCCATTAAATATGTTGTTTATCAGGTATTCATGTCTATCGCATAATTTTTTATTTCTTTTTCAGCATGTGATGAATTTATGATCTATTTGTAAAACTTATTCAACTTGTAAAACCTCTTGAAGTCATTGTTTCCTGAAAAAAAAACTAGTTCTATTTGTATGCAATTTTATTAATAATCTATTATCTAACATGAGGAAATAAAATGTAAATCATGAGAATATAAACATGTGAAAGGTATTGGCACTGGAGACCTCTGTATATAGTGCTCTGGTTCTTTGTTCTGGTAGAGAAAAGAAAATGCCAGGATATTTGAAGTTCATTAGAATCCCTAATAAGATCGACGATATTTAGCAAAATTTCATATATGATTTTGGGTTTTGAAGGAAAGTGGTGCAATAATGACATGGAAGCTGTAATTTTGTAGTTAATGTGGTTTCGATTGCCATGGAATTTCTGACCCCCATTTCTTTATTACTTGATATCTGTTTACAAGGAAACAAGATTATATTTATATTTATATATATGTGACTTTCAACCTTTCCATGTAACCCTTCTTCAAATTTGTTTTATTTTATCACATTGTAATTGAAAGTGTATGTTTGGAAAAAGTTTATCATGTTATTGTGTTGATTTGATCCTATATGTAGGATGACAGGAGCACACGCTGGCGCGTTCAAGCCGTGGCAATATCTCCTGATAAATTTGAAAGTCGCAAGCCTCTTCCTTTTAAGTGGCGAGGTTTGATGGATAATGAACTCTCGGAGGAGGCAGGGATCCCTGGTTGTGTTTTTGTCCACTCGAGTGGGTTCATTGGTGCAAATCAAAATTACGAGGGTTCATTGGCCATGGCAAGGGCTGGCTTGACATCTCATTGAAATAGTTTGGGAAATGAAAACTGAGGAATGAATGGCGCGCATAGAAGAATTGAATCCCATTGGCATCTCAATTGAGATATTTATCACAACATTGAGTTTGATCTACACTGGCTGCTAATAGCTTTGTCAAATTTTGCTTTCCACAGGAAGTAGTATCAAGAAGGAAGGTTGTTCTCAGAACTTCATTTAGCTACTCTTTTCCCACATAAAATTCTATTATCATCGGCTGGCTGTTTGATACTTTTTAGTTTGTTGATCATTTGCTCTAGTTCATCCCATATTTTTTCCCATATAAATCAGAACAATAAAAATATATAAAAATACACAATGTTATTTTTGTTATATGTTCATTGTCATCAGTTTTTATGTAAATATTAGAATAATTATAATCACAGCCTTTTTAAGTGACATTGTTCGTCTCTGCTATGATTTACATGTATGCTAAGGTTTTGCTAATTTTCCCAAGGCATGTGTTTTTGAGTTTGACAAAAATGATTTGACCAAAGTAACCAGTTTAAAAAAGATAAGAAAGAAATTTTGATTGTTAACTAATTTCTTTTTGTTACTTTTCAAAAAATAAATATTTGTATACATATATATATATATATATATTTGGGGAAATGGATGGTCTTGAGCCGCGATTCTCTTTCATTTGGCTAAACAAAAAATACCAATATTTTAAAAAACAAAAATGTATTAGGATCTCTGTTTTTTAAGTTGTTGAAGTCACACATCTTTATCCTAGTGCTTTAAATATAATATAGAGAAGACATGAATTGGAGAAAACTGGGTCCATCTATGTGAGAGGAGACAAAGACAACTGATACTTAAGAATGCAAGTGTCCCATGTGCCATTACTGTCCCATAATGGAATTCCTTCACCACGTTGCCCCTAATAATCAATACAAGTGCTTCTATATCCTTCTTCTCTGCTTTTAAATATCACTAGGAGCCCATCTCTAGACCAATCTCTAAATTCAATGAATCTCATCTGGTTCATCTTCACATCTATTTATGGGCCATGAACATCAACAAGAGTATATTAAGTAGCCAGCTTCTTCTTTTTTTCTTTTTTCTTTTTAATTAAAAAATCATCCTTAGTGACTCTGATTTCTTCGATACTTTGCAAATGTCAATTGTCGCACCAAGGGTTTTTCACATTCTCTAAAGATTATACTAAATGCTTATGAGAAAAAGGGAGTCTTAACACTTATTATGAATCGGGCGGATTAATGTTTATTTAGATTCATCAATTAACATTGAGTTGAGATGTGGCAGGTCACTTATGTATGCCTAAAACTTGTGAGCATATTTAACTATTTTAACACCAGACAAGTTTAATATGATCCTAAATACGTTTCACTACCATTTAGCCTTCGTAAAACAGATTTAATGAATTCACATAGAACTACAAAATATGTACATGATTCAAGTGTAGACCTCACATTTGGTAATTCTCAAACCATTGACATAAGAAAAATATGTCTCATAGGCCTAACTAATTAAGAGTTGATAATATCACTAACTAATTCACAACTTCTTACAAGGAAGAGGGGCATTGAGGTAATTTTGACTTGAGCCTGTCCACTTCCTTCCGCCAATCTGTATACAGACAGACAGACACACAGGCCAATTAGGCAATAATAATAATATTTCCACCTCCCCTAAGTTCTGATTCTCACCTAGATTTGAGAGAGAGAGAGAGAGAGAGAGATGGGTAGTCTTAGAAATCCAAAATACAACAAGGTGTTGTATGGTTTTCAGTTTTTTTTGTTGTTAATTCAAACAAAAGCAGCTTTGTGTTACCAATACAAGGTTGGAGATTTAGATGCTTGGGGCATACCCACTCCAGCAAATCCACACATCTACACCAAATGGTCCAAAGACCACAACTTCAAGATTGGAGACTCTCTGTGTAAGTTTCTCACATTACCTTCCAAAATTCTAATAAACTGTGTGTCACTGTGTGTGTTAATCACAGTCTATCAATATATATATGCAGTGTTCCTATACCCACCAAGTAAAGATTCGGTTATTCAAGTGACAGAGCAATCATTCAACACCTGCAATCTCACAGATCCAATCTTGTACATGAACAATGGCAACTCCCTCTTCAACATCACCTCACCTGGTGACTTGTACTTCACCAGTGGAGCAGCAGGGAGCTGTCAAAAGTCACAGAAGCTCCAAATCTCTGTGCTTGCTGGAAATAGCTCATCATCATCGGCATTCTCACCCTCCTATGGTCCCACAGCTTCTTCACCATCTTACCCAACCATGTTCGGTTCCATTCCGGCGCCGCCTTCATCTTCATCCTTGTTAAATGTTCCCGTCTTCATGTCAGCAGCCATTGGTTTTCTCCTGGTATGCTATGCTCATTGCTCACTCGTGAGTGACAGGCAGGCAGGCAGCATATGAAAGAAATATTACATCCTTTCATAAATCAGAGACAGAAAGACCGACCATTGAAAGCATCTAGAGATCCAATTTATTTCTTTACATATTCACACTTCAATGCCATTACTTCCCTTCTTTCACTAGTTGATTTATAAACTTTTGTCATATTCTGGATCATAATTCTTGGTAACGTAATTCTTTTTCACCTATTTTTAATAATAAAATGTTCTAATTTCAGACTCGTACGGAACATTGCGTCTTTAAAATCAATGCTTTTTTTCTATTTCACACACACACACACACACTCACAAAACCCTACCAACCTAATGTCATAGAAATCATAGATAATCCATATCACCTTTAGCATAAATAGATGTCATCCAGGATCAAATTGTTTGTTTCCTGTACACCCTCTTCCTTTATTGCTTTATTTTATTTTTCTCAACAGAAATACATCATCAGTTTCCCTGAAAAAGAACAAACTACTTTGGGTAATTCCGATAGACAAACATTACTATTAAATTATACTGGTTTCAAGGCCATCCAGCATTTTTAATTTATTTAAATTAATTGTAAATTTGCTGGCTCAATGTTACTATTGTTGAGCCTTTAACAGCTCAAACCCAAATTTTTCATGAGTAACTCTGCTTTATTCGATACAGTTATTTCATCCACATCAAAATTACAACTGTTAAATGCTCCGTGATCCATATCACTACACTATCAGCCAGCAATAATTTCTATCAAAAGCAAAATTAATTAAGGATTACCACAAACAAACAGGCAAAAAACACAGGATTCCTCTTGGCTAACCAACCTAAACTGTTACAACCATACTCTTATATCGATAATTTAGAGTAAATTACTGTGTAACACTCGTCGCAACGATTACATTTGTGCATAAAACAGAGCTTGGTTAATTAGCCGGCCATCTGAATCTGTTCCCTGTGGTGCCGAGGCCTCTGCAAACTGCTGCTATTGCCTTAGGCTTTAGAATAAGCACTAGGTAACAATTATCCTAATGGTTACAATTTGGGTAGATAACGGAGTTCAGTTAGTCAACCAGCCATCTCAACGTCAGGGTTTGTTGCCTTCCCTTCAGAAACATAAGCCGCCTGTGGGGCAGGGGCCTCTGCGAACTGTGGTGCAAGCTTTGAATCACTTCCCGCAAAAGGACTCCTCATTTGAGCAGCAGTGGAGTCTACTTCCATTGCAGAAGCTCTTGGAGGAGATGCCGGCTGCACCTCTACATCTGGGTAAGCCGCTTTAAACCTAGCCCTAAGTCCTTCATCCACTAACCGTGCTCCACTCAATTGGTTACCGAGTGATATCCATCTGAATAAGCAATACATCAGAAAAACCAAAAAAACTAGATCATGTTTAAGAAGCTAAAAGAAACCAAAAGATAGGCAGTCATCACACCAGGATTCTTCCATGTTAAATCAGAGCAAAGATCACAAGTCTGATTTCCTCAAGCCAATACCAGAATTCAAGGAAATAAAGCATTGATTCTCTTAGGAGAAAATTATATTTCCTGGAAATCTAATGACGAGGCAGAACTCCCAGTAATGACCATGGTGATCAAATCAATAAACTATGAGGAATAATTCTCATGAAAGTATTAACTTTTTTTTTTTTTGAACAGTAAAGTATTAAGTAACTTGAATTTGAGGAAATCTTCACCACTAAATTAGGGAATATATATGAAAACAAAAATGAAAATACTGACTTATAAGGGATTGATATAGGGTTCATTTGTTTCAGATCAAAGATTGAAAATGAAGTGAGAGTGATGTTGCAATAGGTATAATAACTTAATGCTATTATTATCTCATTAACACTGTCACAAACAAATTCTTATTCTACGAGTTTCAATCCCTATCAATCTATTAGAGTATCATCATTTGTGAAACCCAGACTGTAGATAGCACAGAATATAAATCAAGATCTAAGCCATGGTTGATAGATCAAAGCAACTGTTTCCTGTACCAAGGAAACATTTAGCTAATCCCAATCGTCACAATTACTCCAAATCATTCAGGGAGTTCAGACATAAATTGAGCTAGATTATGCAAAGCACCGATACTTTTATAAGGAGGACATATCTGTATAAGATACCAACACACCTTGAGTACTCTCAAATACGTGCCTAATACTTCCTAAATGTATTCATAATTTGAAAATAATATTTTTAATATTTAACACACCTGATTTTTCTGAGGTACTTTAGGACAAATTTAATGAGTCTTCAACATTAAATGTTGACATATCACAAAAATATCACTAATTTAGTCCATTTATTCCATGCAATATAACTCTGAACTTGTTTGTCATAATTTTTTAGAGGAAAATGTTAGTAAACATATATATAGCATGATGAACAATTAATATTTTAAATTTTTAGATAGATACATATATAAATATTTTAATTTTATACATATCTACATTAATATAATATGTATACAGATATTGTTGTGTCCTTGCTTAATCTGTATCCAACTTTTTAAGAATTTGTCATATCTCCATATCTATAGTGTCATGTCCGTATCCCGTATCCGTGTCCATGCTTCATAGATGCTATCTGATTGTTCCAGCTCAGGTTCTTAATGGTGCAGGAGATCTAGACAGTCCTAAATCATTAATTTCAAAATTTCATTGTAAGATCTCAAAATCAAAGAATAATAAAAGATTAAGAAAACATACCCTGCATGAGTGTTATGCATGCGAGCAAACAATTCCAGCTTTCTTGTCCTAGGACTTATCCTCTCCAGCATTGGGTACATCTGCAAGGTGGCATGCAAATTAAGCCAAGTTTAATCCAGGAAAGCCTACAATGATAATATTCCAGTGACACATGGCAAAAATAATAACTAATAAGGCAATAATTATAATGAAACCATCTTGCAGAAGCGATCAATTCAGTTTAGCCATCAAATATAGAAACAAGAAAAGGTGTAGCCATCCAAATGTAATAATCTACGTTACAGCAAGAACCACGATGAAGCGGAGACAGATAAACCAGCTAAGATTTAAGGAAATGCGGAGCAATTAGCAATTATGAAATTGGAGTCTGCTAACCTCATCTGGCTTACGGCTTGTTTCTCGAACCTCCGCTACAATGACATCAGTATCGATATTCCTGTTCACTTCTGGATTTCCCTTCATTCCAACAAGGCAATGTTCCTTACTGTGGTTGAGCCAATGGCCAGTTCGCCCCGTTCTGATTATGCGCTGAAGTTGATTGGTCTTCACCCAAATGATCTCCTCAACGCGTTTGTATCCCCAAAGTTCTAAACTGCAAGAAGTATATTAAACTGCATATGAGCGTCCCATAGTGAAGTATATTGTAACATGCTAAGCAAGGGGCAGTATTGTTTTATTTCTTACTGATCCTCTCAATTTGCACTAAAAGGCATTCAAGGATGTTACTAAAAGCAGGGAATTGACCAAGCATTTTGTTAAATAGTGCTAGAATGTATATCCTCTATAATGTTGGGTCATTATGTAATTACCCATAGTAGTTAGGGTTAGTATGTAATTAAGCAATATTGTGTAATTAGGGTGTATAACCCTTGTTCTTTATATAAGCCTCATTGAGAGGTCTGAAGGAATAGATGCAGTATATGCATTTCGTTCTCTCTCTCTCTCTCTCTCATGAATCTGAACAAATAGTACAAAATGTAGGACACATGCATATTGACCCTAAAATTATGCCTAAATTACTACTTACTAGCAAAACTATTTTCGATGGTAAGATAAAAAGTTTAAAGCTAGAGTATGGTGTTCATTTTGAAGCTCAAATCTCTAGACAAAATATTTATATTTTGAATACAACTACTTGAGAGGAGTCGAAATCCAAATTTTAACCACCGAAAAATTCCACTCAAAAAGAAAGCTCATTGTATAGTGTGCTTCATGAAGGTCTGTATGAGAATGACTATGGTAAAGAATATTAGAAAAATAATTGATGCCACAAATATTCTCTCTGGGACCCCCGACCCCCCCCCCCCCCCTTCTCTCTCTCCCAAAACACACACACACACACACACACAAAACCCTCCTCTTCCCTCCCAACACACACACAACTTTTAAAAAAAAATAGTTATTCGAAAGATAATGTTTTAGGTATGTAGAACAAGTGAGCATGCAGCCATTGGATTCAAGAAACATGAGGTCTCTTCCTTTAGATAACTTGTAAAGTATACATAATTCCACATTAGAAACACAACGATTCACTTAGGGGCAGTTTGGCAACTGTTTTTTAGTGTTTTTTTGTTGTAGATATGGTGAAAAACATAAACAAGTAACAAAAGTATGCTTGACAATGATCTTTATACTTCGCACAATACTGCATCTGGGAAGCAAAAAAAAGTTGCTTCCACTTGCTTTTGACACTAGAGCAGAATAACTGTTACGAGAATTTTTTTTAAAAAGTTGCTTCCACAGTTCCACTTGTTTTAGTGTTTTTTGTTGTAGATATGGTGAAAAACATCAACAAGTAACAAAAGCATGCTTGACAACGATCTTTACGTTTCGCATAATACCACATCTAGGAAGCAAAAAGAATTGCTTCCACTAGTTTTTGACACTATAGGGGAATAACTGTTACGAGAATTTTTTAAAAAAGCCAACATGGTGTAAATAGCATATTTTTTTATAAGCTTCAACATTTATTTATTTATTTATTTATTATGTTTTGAATGATTGTGCAACAAATGTAAGTTGCCAAACATGTTTTTTTTCCAACACAACAGAAACACTACTTCTATTTTATATAAAATTGAAAATGCAAAAGAGAAGCAGCTGCCAAACGACCCCTTAAAGAGAATTGTCATACAGATGTGCGAAAAAAGGAATCATCTCTACCAATCAAATGACTTTGTTCCAATTGATGGGGATCATCCAATGCCCCATTGGTCAACGATTGTCTCTCAGGCAAAATTAATTATTGTCGTATTGAGCATCACAAGCATAAACAGTCAAATATTACTGAATTGTCTTTGGGCACAGCAAAATTCTAGCATCATGTATATTTTATTGCATTAAGTTGCTGCATGTCCTATATTATTGACATGTTAAATGTAAGAGCCCTTAAAAAAATATAGATAAGATTAAAATGTTAAACTATAGACGTAACCACTTTAAACATGGGTCTATGGTTGGGCTAGTATAAAAAAAAAATACATCAGGTTAATAACCTTCTAATTAGGGTTGATCCTAAACTCCCGCACCAAAAAAAAACTGATACCAGATTAGATAAAAATTTAAATTTAAATTGTGAAGCAAGTAGATGGTTTAGGATAATGTTTACAAGAAAAATAATCATCAAAAGGGATATTCATAACACACCACTTTACTAGTTATTCAAAAAAACAGAGAGGGTTAAAAAGCAATTTTGTAGCAAATAGGAAGCAGAAGGGAGGAGCAAAAAAAGAAAGAAAAGAACAAAAAAGATCAAGAACTTCTACCAACGCCTGAAGAGAATCAAGCCTAAAGTAGATGATGCGTTAGTAGTGATAAATCAGGCAAGTGAAAGCTTTTATATAATTCAATACTTTATTGTATGTATGTTGATTCCATATTCCTTCTGGTCTAATTAAAAAAAAATAATAATAAATAAAATAAAATAAAATAAAATTATTGATATTAATTACAATAGACAATGGACACACACACACATGTACTTGTATAACGATCATATTATGGTAGAAATACAACTATTATCTCTTAACTGTGTGAGATTAGGGTTTCCAAGTTAAATTATATACAGAATACTATTTTCCTAAATGGTTGAGAACTCAGGAATATTCCATATATATATTTACCTATACGTGTGATCAATTAAATCTTGAATATAGATAGGCATATAGATGAATAATCATTTTTCAAAGGAATAGCTCTAGGAAACATGTATAGATATATATGGGTGCTTGTGCTAATGTAAAACTCTAAAATATTAAGATGTGGAACACTA
>JAOTQH010000050.1:1919423-1929885 GCA_025631255.1 Cornus kousa
GAACAAAGGTAAAGGCCCGAATCAAACGAACCAAAGTTAGAACAAATCAAATGATGAGATGAACGAAAGAAAGAAACCTATATAAAAGATCGATTCATGCAAAAGGAGAGAGAAGAGAGAAAGAGGATGAACATACCTTGTCCCCTGAGGCGATAGCGGAGGCTGCGTCCTGCGGAGTGTCGAAGCAGATTGTGTCGTCTGAAACTTGCCCTAGCTTATTACTCCGTAATTCTGTTTTTTTTTGTCCATCCCCTATGGGCCTCTAAATTTGAGGCCCAAGGCGACCAAGACTTGTCCTAACTTAAATTTTTTTTTTTTTTTTTCCATCCTCTACGGGTTTGAGGCCCTCTAAAATTTGAGGCCCAATGTGACCGCCTTGGTTGCCTTGGGCCAGGGCCGGCCCTGCTCGTTACCATCAAAGTTGAGTTATGTGGGACCCAATTGCTAGTGTAACACAAGATCTCAACTCCATCCTTATCTTGCCAATCATCAAATGCCACGTGGTTTCTCTGCAAAGAGCAATTAGAGAAAGTTTAGATTTATTTATTTTTTAATATCAATTTTTTTTTTTTTTTTTTGCAATTTTTAAAATTATAAAACTCTTTGATCTATTTATTTAATATTTTATTAATGGAAACCATCTAGAGAAGACGGACAAAAACACGGTAACTTTTTTTGATCCCATTTCAGTTGGAACTGTAATACTATGTTTGGGAGTATTAAATTGGGGCCTTAAATTTGAAATTGTAAGAATTTTTTTTTTCTTTCTAATTTTAAATTAAAAGCGTAGATTCAATACTCTAAAAATTGAAAAATGTGATTTTTCTTTAAACATCTAACTTAAAATAATTAATTCAATTTTTTTTATAAAAAAATTCTATCACGAACCTCAATTAAAACTATACCTCATGAGTCCTTAAGTTAAAAAGAGTAGGTGCGGAGCGTAAAAGCGGCCAAATCTAAATCATACATAGTGAAATCGAGAGGAAAAGCACGGAATGGAAAAACAATAAACATGGCGCGAAAAATGAGAATGACACTCATTTAGAAAAATGATGTGATTTAATTTACGCAAAAATAAAAAATAAAAAATGAAAGAACCAAAAGAAAACAGTGCTATTTCTGGTAGAAGTTGTTAGTCACGAAGTATTTTATGTCATAAAATAAATCTATGAGCTACGTGGTTGAATCTAGACTGTCCAAAAAAGTAATTATACTCATAGGATTCTGACTTCACCAAACAAACATAATTTATGTTATATACTAACATTATATAAAGAACTCCTATCTCACCAAAAGTGACTTGGACATTATTTATATTATTATTTTAATTTATTCCTACGAGATATAAAAAGCATATGACCATGAAGATATGTGGTTTCTAATAAAAGTTGGGTTCTGGCCTCTCTGCAAGTGGGCTAATGATTAAAGAGTTACATATTATTATACTACTATTATTTATATTAATATTAAATACTAATATTACATTATATTTATATATTAATAGGCCTAAAAGGATAGCGATTTGGAGTAATAATTTTGACTAATTTATGTGAGTGAAGATTGACAATATTATAATGTCATTTAGAATCCGAAAATCGAACAATTCTAGCTGGTTTATGTGAGTTAGGACAATTGGCAAATCTAGGGGTGGGCTCTGGTGGGCTTGAGCCCACTCTAAAAAAGGGCTAAAAGTAATTTTAGCACAGTTCAAAAGAAGAAAAAAAAAATAGTAATATTAGTTCATTCCAAAATAGATTAGCCTATCCCATTATACATTTTCGAATTCGTCCATAGTGAGAACTAACATTATCATGATATCATTAATATTTATGATCTATTGATGACATTATGATGTACCTTATGGTCGTATCGATAATATCAATCTTTACTTGCATAAAATTAATTGATGTGTCTAATTCCCTATCATTGTTCTATGCAAAATTAAAATATTATGTTGACTTGTCCGTAGGGGTACGAGGTTTTGATGCCTCTAATTGTACTGAGACACGTGGTTAACCATCTCATTTCGCGCCAAAAACCATTTCTTTACTTTCCTTTTGTTTTAGTCGCACTTTTTGATTAATTGACCAAAATATCCTTCTTCATTTCATCATCACCTCAATTCACCAAATATGATATATGGAACTTATATACTTCTACCCTGCAGACTATTGTAGCACTGTTTTGTTGGGCCTTTATTTATTTAGTCACCTATGGTTTGATCCAGTTCTATAGACCGGTAAATCCAACTATGTTGTTTGATCCAGTTCTATAAAGAAATGGTTTTGTTAAAGAATTGTTGATTAGGTTCGATTCCAATTTGAAATTCAAAAAGAGCGAATTTATGATTTCACTACTTTAAACGGAATTGAGTTCAACCTTAGTGTTTTTAGGACTGTTGGGAACGATTTGGACTGTTGGGAACGATTTAATTCTGATCTCAGAACCAACCAAACCGAATTGTGTGAACTACTATTAGTTTTTATTATTGTTATTTATTTGTTACAATATATAGTCAAGAAAAATACTTTTAAAGATAAAGAAATAAAATGTCACAACTATTAGTTTTATTCTATCAGTAATTTGTCCATGTTTGTAATATTACTAATATATATATTTAACGAGTGAGCATGAATCATGTGGAGTAAAGTGAAGATGTTCCAAAATGCTTGGATACTTGGTATAGAATATAGAGATGTCAATCATTTACATCCGAGATAAAAAAAAATTGGGTCCTACATATGTACCTCTTGTGGCACACACTATATTCCAATCTGCATACAAATTCATATATTTGTTTGCTTACACTCGCAACTTTGGAGAACCAAATTCTTACTCAAATTATTCTCTCAAACTTCATCCACATTATTTTCACAAAATAGTTATTTTCATACACCAACCAGTAGGCACGCAACAGAATCGGCAACTTAAAATTGAAATTGTCCGGTGACAGTCCGCCATCTTCGGTGTCCGCTGCAGTCCCCCATCTTCAGTGTCCGGTGCAGTCCCCCGTCTCACATGCACTCAGTCAGTCCCCCATCTTCAATGTCTCACATGCACTCAGTCAGTGCCCCATCTTCAGTGTCAGGTGCAGTCCTGGACAATTACCTGAACAGTCAGTCCCCCATCTTCAGTGTCAGGTGCAGTCCTTGACAATTACCCGAAAATTCCCTTGGGGTCACACCATCTCACATGCACAGGACAAGTACCGGAAAATTCCCTAGGGGTGGCCCCAAGGGATTCATGCGACTGAAGATGGCGGTTAGACTTATTAATTTCAAATAATAGCTTTTGAGAATCAGATTCTCTATTCCTTTATTCATTAACCTGGTAGGCTGGACCTATCATTTTCTGTTGTATCAAACCCTGTAACATCTATTTCCAAGCCAAACAGTTTCACAACTCACAAGCACTCACTTCACAAAAAATTCGCATGCTTTCTTCATATATTGACAAATATACATTGGTGTAGATTGATTCACAGAGTTCAAAACCTGAAAAAATTTAGGACCCCATACATCTCTGAAATTCACCACCACATATCTCAATATATATATATATATATATAACAACCCTTCTCTGTCTTCATTTTCCAAATTCCTACCCGCCATAGCAACAGATCAACTTGAATTCTAAGCTTACTAATATATCTTGAAAGAGAAGGAAAAAAAAAAGGTCAGTATTCGTGTCGAAAGGATTCGGCTCCCATTCTCCACACCATCAGAGGTTCATAATATTTTGCGACCGACTTTGTGTATATAGCATGGATCTTGATTTTGTATTGGGTTGAAGAGTGAGGGCGAGCTTAGGGGCAGATGGCATCTCTCTAGCTTGGCAAGTTAAGGATATTACTTCTATCTTCTCCTGCTATTATAAAGTCCACCACTCGAATAATACTGATGACGGTGACGTGATCCACCAGTTCTCCCACCATGTCCGTCCCATGTGTGGCCCCGATTGGCGACTCTGCTGCCACCACTTTGTGTCCAGCCTGTTGGCTGGGTACCCAACCCATTAAGCTCCTCCTCTTCTCTATCGTTATACTCCAACACCAATCTCTTGATGTCTTGTTTCTCTTCAAGCTCAGCTGCTTCCTTCTGTTTTGTGCTCTGCACAAGTGAGCAATCCCTAGGAATGTACATCTGCTTTGTTTGTTGCTTGTTCCCACGCTTCACAAGAACTTTCACCTGAAACTCCTTGCTTCCTCCAGCCTCTTCATCCAGTGTCTCGTTGCCACTCTCCCCATCAATCCCCCTTCCATGATGATCCTTGGTAGGACCCTAAAACACATTCATTGGTATCATCATGATTCCGGCTTTCTTGAATCCAAGCTCTCCTGCACTCATAGTTTAAACAATAGGCATTAATCCAGTTGTAACCCCTCAAACATCATTGCATATAGAAAGAATTACAATTTTAACAATGTTAACGTGGGGAAAAAAGAAATACAACTTTAAAAACGATTGTTAACAGAGTTACTGTAGAGACCAAATCCAGTAGTACACTAAACGCGGAAAGGGAAGTTAAAAAATATGAGATCCGGCCAACAAATCTAAACTCTTTTTTTTCCTTGCTCATTAGAAACATCTAAGTGACTGCATTCAGCATGTAATAAGAATAAAATTTTGATATACACCAGAAGTTTAGAACTTGCCTGCATTACAGCCCTAAGTTCTCGGTCAAAGTCAGCTTCCTCCTGTGGATCCACCTGTGTCACCTTCTGCCTGACGTGGACTTCATCATCGTCATCAGAAGCAGGTCCACCCCCATCATCGTAATCAACCTCACTGTCGGACCCATCATCACGATTATCTTCATCTAACTCTTCATAATCGTGACCATCTGGGTCAATGGTGCCACTACCAGAGTCACTGTCACTGTCCCTGTCCACTATGACCTCATGCACACCACCATTTTCCTCAATACCATTTGCAAGGTTTTGTCCATTGATAGAGATGCTGCCAGAAGTACTCCTGCTTGGAGGTTTTTCTGTGTCTGAGTGCTTCTCACTGTTGGCCTTATCAGTTGAAACTGTCCGTTCATGCTCCTCAAGTTCAATTAGAGCCATATTAACTTCTTCAATGGACGAATACCGTGCCATGTTGGGTCGTAAATCTGCAAATAAGTCCTGCACATGTTTCAATTTATAAGAATACTATATTACACAAAGATGGATGACAAACAAAAATAAAAAAATGGAGATGATCCTTCAATTTCTAAATGTGAAGAATAAAGACTGGTTCTTGAAAAAAATAAATAAAGAAAGAAAGAAACAAAGCCAGCAAGCAAAAGGAAAAAGAAAGTAAATCATCTCTTTTAACAACTCAAGCTCAACTTCTCTAGCAATCCAATAAGATTTGGAAAACCAACAATTTGAACTAGTTAGAACAATTCCAAGTTTCCTAGAAAGTCATGGAAGTTCAATTTGATTACTGAATAATTTCAGTGTCATCTTCCTTCCAGAATTTCTTTTTTATTTATTTTCTTTCAAAGCTAAGACACACTCCTATACCCACTTTATCACATTGGGACTTGAACCCTTGACCTCTTTGGGAGGCGGAGAAGAGTCCATACAAAGCTTGATGGTCATCCTTTGAGATCTTTCAAGAAGCAACATCACCGTCACCCTTGCCTTAATCCCATATTAATGAAGTCGGTCACATGAATCCTCTTTTTCCATTTTTTTCTATTACAAGTTTGATGGTCATCCTTGAAGATAATTCACAACAAATAATAAGAATAATAATCATAATAAATAAATAAAATCCAAAGCAAATTCATGGGAAAATGTAGCTGAGGCAAGCAGAAGAATTTATTTGACTGCATATTCGCATTTGGTGAATGAATTGCCTCACGAGGATTTGATGGAAATCATAATAGAATGGGAACTCAAACTCTACAACTAAGTTATAAAATGATAGCATCAAGTTTGACCCATATTTCTACTTGTGCTTGGATTCAATCTGGCAATGACTGATATAGGAGAGGCCATGCTATAATTTATGTATATAGTGGTTTCCTAATATACATTATAAGTCTAGACTTTACAAGGTCTGTAATGCATCTTCATCATCATTCTTGCGTTATTCCAAATGAAGGCTGTAATGCATCACACTTTTCAATCTGTTTTTCTTCTCTCTTTTTTCTTTTTGTTCAAAGAGTTCTCTACTCAATTGAGTCCAACTTCTACATTCGTTTTCCAACTTTTACTTTAATAAATATGAAGGCCCAATATCCTTGTCAATCTCTTGCGTATATATCTTACTGATATGCACACATGCAGGAAGCAGCTTTGTGTGTTTACATGCACCTATAAGCAGGTTCATGTGCATCCCTGTGGATCACATGTGTGCACATGGCGTTTGTGAATAAATTTCAGCTGAAGGCCCACAAACATAGGTCTGTAGGAAATCGGCTGCAAAGGCTGCCAAAAATAGAGCAAGGGGAGAATCTATTACAACAATATTTATATGTTTATAATATAGATACGGTTATATTATAAATGCAGCCCATTTTTTAAAAAAAGTTGCAGAACACCCACACCATTCTGAAATATGCAGCTAATCTTTTGCATGGCTAACACGCTCTAAACACGCAATCCTTCCCCAAACTTGGTTCCACATAATTTTTGAATTTTCTTTTTACTTTTGTAGTCTATATAATATAAATATATATACACATACATATATGCATGCATGTACATAGGGCGCATAATATTATTTTTACTTTTAAAAATAGAAAACAAAAAGGGGTGCAGCTCATGTACATAGAGCGCATACGAGAGAGGCTAGACCTATAAAGATTTCCAAAAAAACATCCCTGTTATCTGCCTCAAAGGAAAGATTCAGCTTCCCTGATGTCTAAGCAAGAGACTCAAGAATAGCCCTAGAATCTATGAGTAGGCACTCCTCCAAAGGACAGTATTCCACTCCCTCCAAATGTAGCCCATTAAAAAATAAAATGGGGTAGAGAGATGGTAATCTCTTACCAGTAACCTCCACTCTAGAAAGGAACTGGACCACCAAGTTGCAGAACACCCATACCACCCAAACAAATGCAACAGCATCAAAAGCTATCTAATCACTCCAAAGAAGATGAGAAGGTAATTTACTGACTCCACTGCCTGTTCACATATGCTACACCAACTAGGAATAAAATTATCCCCTTCTGACTAGGTTATCAATTATAAAGATCTTCCCCAGAGCTGCGGACCATGTAAAAAAGCCTCCCCGGAAACTCTTCATTTAGAAGTATCCTCCCTAAAAGCTTGTAGCAATCCTGTAACAAGATTTGAAATCAAACTTTCCAAATGTTGATATAGCCACCCCACCTTTTCTAACTCTACCCTCAAGCCAACGACTCCATATAGAACACCTTCATTATCATAATCTGCCTCCTAAAAGAGATGTCCCTCCAACCTCCACCCTCAATCCCACTATAGCCTTGATGTCCTCCTCACCAACCTGCCTCCTAAAATCAATGTCCCAAGACACAACACCTTGAATCCCTAAAGGACCTCATCATGCCGCCATAGAATCCCTATTAACTGCAATTCCATAGAGATGGAAAACAAAAACAGCCAAAGGGACCTCGTCATGCCAAAGGTCCTGCAAGAACCTCCATCTGTCACCCTGTCCCACCCTCAATCCCACTATAGCCTTGATGTCCTCCTCACCAACCCGCCTCCTAAAATCAATGTCCCAAGACACAACACCTTGAATCCATAAGGGACCTCATCATGCCGCCATAGAATCCCTATTAACTGCAATTCCATATAGATGGAAAACAAAAACAGCCAAAGGGACCTTGTCATGCCAAAGGTCCTGCAAGAACCTCCATCTGTCACCCTGTCCCACCATAAGTTGGATGTATCCTACTATTCCACTCATCCTGAATGGCCAGTTCCCCAAGTACCAACATTGTGTAGGCTATTCACCTCCACTGTACGCAGTCCCATCTTAGACATTTCCTATTCCAGGAAATGTCACCCTAAGGAAGATCTCTATAACCACATCCCTGATAGAGCGTGATTTAATTCCTTAAATATCCTAGACTCTGCTGGCAAGAGTAAAATCTGTCTTTCACTCAACTAGATTATATTTGGAATCATCTCCCAAACCTCCCAAAAAGAAATCCTTCTGCAACTTCTCCAACCGTCTTGAAATGGACGCAAGAATAGTGAATACAGAAATGAAGCATGTAGTCTACATAAATCATTTCTGGTAAAAAAGACCCTCTACCTTTAAAAAAATACCTTGACAGCCTCCTTTCAGAACTCTCCATTACCAAACTGATTCAGCTCTAATGGATGATCACAATAAAGCCCAAGAAAGAAGGGCGGGGGGAACCTACTCCATTTTTTTGCTCTAGCATACACAATTTACATTATCGTATAACTAATTTTTCTTATATTTTCAGTAGTTTTCCCATCGATTAATGTCAAATATGTTACATAAAAATCTCAAAGAACATTAGAATGACATAATCAATCTATCAACTTGATTTTCAATTATGAACAAATTAGCAAAAGATGTAGTAGTAGTTCTTAATTGACCTCCAACATCCTGACCAAATTTTCAAGCACAATTATCAATAGGGAAGTAAGTTTTACCCATCAACATCTTTTATTACATTATACAAGATCTAAGTTGCAAAGCGTGGCCTCTTACATTTATTCAAGATCTTCAATATTTAAAATAAATATAAAAAGAAAGAGACAAAGATCTGGAAGAACTCACCTGCAAGTCAAATTCAATATCCAGAGGTAATGGACTTTTGCTGAGTATGTACCTCTGGAAATGAATCAGAAATCGGTTGAGTTTCCTCTTTGAAGAACCTCGATCAAAATAGTGCCCACAGGTTTCAAGAAGTGTGGTAACCATCCTGATGCAGAAACAATCTTCTGGTGGATCCAACGTATCTTGCTAACAACATGAAAGCCAAAAATGCATCACAAGGGGAATCAGCAAGCCCAAAAAAGTTGGTAAAACAGTCATGCACAACCCATACTAAAAAAATGAAATGTTGCTAAAAATCTATGTTACATGCACTCGAGTATGAGTCAGGTTCAGGTATGTGTCCATGCATTGGACTTGTCATTTTCTGAAAAACAAGGACTTATATACATGGCTTGATATAAATATGCTTAATCTTCTCCTTTCAATTTCAAGGGTAATATCATATCTTCCATTGCAAAGAAGTGTTCAACATAGTCCCTTCACTCAATTTGAAGCCAAACTGCAACCGAATAAACAAATAAATATGGTTCTTAATATTAGGTGCATTACCGAACAAATGTATTGGGCACATATCCCGTATCCATGTCTATGTCATATCTCAAACACGGGTACTTACGCATTTCTGAGAGTTCATCCAACATAGCTAGAAATCCAGTACATGGTCCAAAATAAAAGATCTTTTCTCATGGGCAATAGAGTCTGAACCCGAGTTTTTGCTCAATAGTAGCTCTTAAATTACTAGTTACCACTAGGACTGGTCAAGACACCAGTTAAAATAAATATAATTAAATAAATGCACCTTAAAACTAATTGTGTGATTTTATATTCATATGATTTCCAATTGCCCCATAACAAAGTGAAATTTAGTTTTCAAGCAAAAATGCACCATTGAAGCTCATTATTTAATGACCAAGAACACTGAAGTAGATATTAAATATCACTTGGTTTTCATTTCAAGGGTTCCTAATAAGCAACTTCTTGCATGCATGATGTAGTAACAAAACGTCAGAACAGTGGCGGAGCTCAAAAAAAATTCAAGTGAGGGCAGAAGATTTTTGAAAAATGATAAGATAATAAAAAATTCAATTGAGGGCAGAACATTAATGTACTAAAAGGACCCACAAAACTTTATCAAAACCAATAAAGGTGCATTTTCTACCATTCCTATGGTGGTTTCAAGCATAAAAAACTTCATGATATGCTGCAATAGACTTAAGGCGCAGTTCAATAATAGCCACCATGGTCTGCATACCTCGCCATCTAAACCATTTTCTGCACTAGACCCACCACTGCTATTTTCAGATCACAGAAATACAGCTCGTTGCTCAGATTCCAGTTAGGCAAATCTGCCTAACTGATCCAATTTCACTTTTAGCAACTATTATACAATTATTGCTTGAATACAAGGTTGCATCAAAAGGAAGAAGTTCTGAAGTACCACCAGAAGCAGTATCTGGTGAGGAATTCAAGGCGTTTGAAGAAGTTCAAAGGAAATATGATTTTCAATGGGTTTCTTTTATTTGACAAGAGTAAAAACCAGTGGTAACCAAAATGTTATCAACTGGATCACTGTTGACAGGATCCTGATTAGGTCATTTCTGTATTAAAAAAATTGGGACTCGCTAATGATGGCTATAAAGTGCAGAATTAGCAATCCATCTACAACAACATTTTTGAAATGTCATATTTGCAAAAGTTAAGCTCTAGACAAAGTTTTAATA
>JAOTQH010000050.1:1984463-1994506 GCA_025631255.1 Cornus kousa
TTTAATCCTTATCGTAATTTGTAGAGCCTATCTCAATCTTATGAGATAGTGCGTTAATTTCGCAACCTTCCTGTAATTACGGATATTTAATTATACATCCATCAGTCCTTCCTATAATCACGGATATTTAATAATACAGCAATCAGTCCCTCCTGTAATCACGGATATTTGATTATACATCCATCAACCAAAAAAGAAAAAAATAATAATTTGTATAACTATATCAAACAACAATTATATAAAAAGTTGATTAAAATATATATATCTATCTTCGGCTAATACATATTTCTCTCATTAGAATAGAATGTAAAAGGATAAAAAAATTAAAAAAACCCTAGCATTTAGGGCGATGATTGGAAGAAAAGATCAAACGAAAGTGATGAATCAAACTACTTTTATTAAAAAAATAATAATAATAAAAATAAAAGATGGTGGAGCAGTTCTTACTTTACCGTTAGTTGCAGATTCTTCTCTATGGCGTTCTAGAATAGTGGGAAACAGAGAGGCGTAAAGGAATGAGAGAAGGAAGAGAACTGCGAATGGGAAAGGGGGAGGAGAGAGAAAATATGCTTACGTGGGTGTGTAGAGCTGTGTAAAATACACAACCCTTTTACACGTTGGTGATGTGGCAGTGTATCTTAACATACTGCTGGAAATGAAAAAAATTTACAAATCATATGTGGTATTGTATATTTTACACAAAAAGATTTTTTTAACATGCCGCTAGAGAAGATCTTTGCCAACAAAATAAATCGACGATTACTTAATATATTTTATATAATGTTCATAATATGATGTCATCTTTTTTCTCTATTTATTTATTTATTTTTTCTCAGCCTTCCTTCATTTTATGAATTGAATTGATTGAAAACACTAAAACATTAGTCAGCATGAAGCATATAATTAGCTTTACCAATCATATGTCTCCATTAAACATCCAACAATATGTTAATATAATTTCACAATTTGTTTAATAAATGCCTTAATTAAATATCTTACTCAATGAAAAATGAAACCAAAAGAGTCAAAGTACATGTGGCCTAGTTAGTTTTAAACTCATTTATGGTATCATACATGTATCTCATCTTCATTAGTAAAAGGTAGTTTTGGCATTATATTTTTAAAATTAGTTAATTTTTTACATTTTAATTGTCAATTAACGAAAGGGGTATCAGGGCAAAGTTAACCAAATCTGAGGGGAGGTTTTTTTTTTTTTTTTTTTTTTTTTTTTTTTTTTTTTTATCACTAGTTTAATCTGTGAGTAATAAAGGCAAATCTGAAGAGGGTGTTAGAGCATTTAATCCAAAAATATAAGGTTAATACAAGAAGGTTATTAATGCCTTACATACAAGGGCGGATTCAGGTTTTGTTTGTGGGGTGGACTAATATTCTTTTGTTTAGGCTAATATTAGTAATAATTTTTTTTTTTTTTTTTTTGGCTCGGCTAAAATTACCTATAGTATAAAAAATAATAATAAATAAAATAAATAAATTATTAGTGTGGTCACAAAGGTCCTCTAAAATGAAAAGGGATTTTTCTTTTTCTAATTTGCAATTCTTGAATGTGGACCATGACACTTCTTTAGTCACCTGTTTAAGGTTCGTAATCGCGATATAACAGACTCGGGCAAATATCAGTGTAAATCGACCGAATCGGCCGGTTTATGGAGGTATCTAATTTTATCGAATCCTTGAAAAAAAAAAGTTACAAACTAACCAATACGACAAACCATAATTCATGATCCAAAATTTTATAATCTTCGAAAGCAATTCATAAGCACTCTACATAAAATTCTTTGGCTAATCTGCCAACCTCAACAAGCTTAATTAATACTCTTTCCACACCGGAGTATTAGGAAGTGGTGAGGCAAGTATATATAAAAATAAAATAAAAAAAAAAAAAAATTTGTTGCTGCTACATATGAAATTTGGAAGGAAAGGAACTACAGAATTTTAAAAAATTTAAGTTGCTTATATATACGTCTTAAATGAAATTGCTCCAGATTTTTTAATTGGTTTCCTCACTAAAATTATGGTGTTATCTCTCTAACTTTGTTTTACTTTTCAGAATTTATTTTGTGGTTGTGGAGGGTTAATTGATCATATTTGTAGGTAAATTAATCAATTACAAAAATTGGACAAGTTGACCTAATCACCTCATTTAGGTCATTTAGAGAGTTAATCACAATTAATCAACTAACAACTTTCGCACGTGTAGCTCACATTATATACTTGTCACGTACTTCATAACACATTTTTAATAAGTTTTGGATACTAAAATGTAACTTTTTCAACAATAATAACATAATATAATTATTATAAAAAATTCAAATTTAATAATGATAACTATGAATGTTTGTTTCATGTATTGTGAAACCAACTCCTATGTTATATTAATGAAAGTATTTAGATTCAAAATATTTAAAAAGTTAATCAAAATTTATTTTTTATATATTATTAGCTCTCTCTTTCCAATATAGTCAAACAATAATTTATATTATATATAAAAATTTATTTTTTATATTATTAGCTCTATCGGAAAGAGATAGCTAATAATAATTTTGATCTCTTCAATTAATTAACCCACCACTCAATCCATAAAACAAGAATCCTAACTCTATTTCTCTGTTTCATTAATATATATATATATATATATATATAACCTCCATTGATGAATTCATTCAATCTCTTTTTACTATCATACTAAACTGAGTAGTCTCCAGTACCCCAAAATTCTGAAGTTTGGGGCCCAAAATGCACCTTGAAATAACAAAGAAGAATTCGTTGACTCATGACCCAATTCAATCCCTAACCATTAAAGGTTGTACATTGAAGGGTTAATAATTAATAATATTATGTGTTGACTATGATTTATAGAACCTCAAAAAGGTTGACTCAAATTTTTTAATTTTTAATTTTTTCAGAACTTTTTATCAAAATAGTGATTAATTCAAAGTTCATGTAAGGTCAGAGCAATTTGCCTCAAAAAAAAAAAATAATAATAAAATAATAAAATAATAATAACTCAAGCTAGCTAATCAAGAGGGCAAACAAGTATACCAACTATAACAACTACCTCCATGTAGCTGAAAATAAAGAACCGATTTGTTTGTTACCCAATAAAAAAACAGTACCTTTTTTAACCCACGTGAATTGTTATATTTAATTTTTATTTATATTTTTAATTTTAAAAAGAAGTAGAATGTTGGTTGTTTAGAAATTAGAACTCTGCAAACCCAAAAATCAATTTGATTTTTGTTTTGAATTCAGAATGCAGGAATCTCAAAATCAAATTATATATTTCAGAGGGTTTGAATCTTATTTCTCAACTCTCTACTAAAACACATATTCGAATTTAATTAATTTTAATTTATTACTATAATTTATTAACCAAACGTACATAGTTGACCAATGATTAATTTATTATTATTATTATTTTTTTTTTTTTTTCTTTTCATAAACAGTTCTTTTGTTTCCTTTTCCTTTCCTCAGAACGATTCGGAAAGAAAAGGAAAAAGAGAGAAAACTTGGAAGGGCTATGCATGAAGTTTCCTTGTTTGTTGAATGTAGAACACCTAACTAGTGAGAGAGAAAGAGTGAGAAAGTAGAGACAAAATAAATTCCTAAATATATAGATATACCTGTGTCTATATATACATATATACGCACATATACAATTGCATATGGTGTTTCTCTGGCGGTTCAGTTTAATTCATCGATGAAAATTCCTACAAATTTCAATTTGGAACCCAAGGGGAGTCGTCGATGCATGTCTCTGGATTTCCTGTGGATCTCAATTGGTTTCTTCAATTCATCATCACAGCTTTGGTCATTGCCTTTGGATTGCTTCACCTGGTGAAGAACACGTTGTCGAAGTACTTCGTCGTTGACGCCAATTTTGAGTCTTCGGACCACCAAGCATCGCTCGACAGTGATCTGAATATGCCCGGCGTTATTGGAACCGGAGACACCTGCGTGGTTTGCGGCAATTTGGGAACAAAGAAGTGCTCTGGGTGTAAATTGGTTCGGTACTGGTAAGCTTTCGCTTTCTAATCAATTCCGTATTCAATTGTGTATGTATATGTATTGGTCCTTGAGAGGCTTTTCTGGTTTTCTCTTTTTCTTTTGATTGGTTGTCTCCGTTTCATTAATTTATACAGCTTTCTTTGGAGATAATTGCAATGTTTTTAGTTATTGATTATTTCTTTGTATAGGGTTTCCTTGTAGTTTTGTTGTTATGTTTGTTGCTATGTTTTATTAACGAATTCTGGTTGTTCTTGAGGGACTTATGTTAAGATGATTTAGTCATGTATAAATTTTGGGTAGTTGAGGAAGTAGATGAAAATAGGTGTGGAAATTGGTTATATTTTTTTAAGAATTGATTTTATGTCACCCATGAAAGACAAAATCACTTGTCGAAAAATTCTGGAAGCAAAAACAGGATAAAACTGGTTCATGAGTGGAACTAGGAGTAATTTTTGAAGCATCAAAGAAGGCTGATATATTGGTTCCAACAATTGTAAGTGTATAGTGGTTGATGTTTACTATTATTCTGGATCCAGAGTCGAAACCCGGAATTCTATTGTGTCACATCTACTAAAAAATTCATGATGCTATTTTGCTAAAAGGAAGACAAGAAGGACTCTTTGTTTACAGCACATAAGTTACGGTCAATGGTACATAACGCTTATGCCAACACCAAACATCGTTTTCCGAATTTGTTTAGCCTTTGTAGTCAGTCTAGTACCCCAGTACAAGAAGCTTTAATGTGTTTTCTCATCTTCGTTTATAGTGGAGAACAAGTCCTAATCCCCCTTGGATGGGCTTTACAGCTTTTGGGGACAATTAGGCCCATTCAAAGATTCAATCTTTATACATTGACTTAAAAGGTACCTTAAATAGAGAACTTTATTAGCTCCACAGTTTTACAGGCCTCATTATAGAGATTTCTATTAGTTTCAGACAGTTTCTTATATGGAGTACTCGGTTTACACCACCCTCACATGTTCACAGTCTGGTCATTACAGTAATATAAATGCTCTATGTTGCTAGAATGCTCAAGACTTTAGATGAAGATGATTCTGAAATTGATAGCAAAGTTTTAGTTGTGTCCAAGGCATGATAGGGATATTTTACTAATGATTTCTGTCATGAAAGCTGATTGTATTAGGAGATGTCATTGGATTGGCCTCTTTAATATTGATGGAGTTACTGATGCTTGCCCCTTTAAGCCCGTTTTCAGTTTTCTTGTGCTATCCATTTCTTTCCTTTTCGTGAGTTATCATGTTTAAGGTCCTGTTGAGACTTGTGTCTCAAATTCCTAGTTTAATTAGGTTTCTATTTTAGAGTTGTATTTCATTAGGTAATTTCTTTTAAGGCAAGTCTTGTGTTCGAATGAATTGTAATTCTTGTCCGACAAGGATTTGGTTTGGAACTCTATAAATAGACACCTAGGTTTTGGGTTGAGACTTGTGAGATTGAGAGAGATGTAGCCTCATGAGAGAGTTGATGGGTAGAGGTAGTTTGTGGGTTGGTGGGGTAGGAAAAACACCAAGGGTCACTGGGAGGAGATAGACTCGTGGAGTGGTACATGGTAAAAAAGCATGTACGTGGGAAGTGTTATAGTTGGTCAATGACCATGCTTGACAAGACTGTCGTCTTCGGTTCAATTCTCTCTCTTGGGACCAGTCCCACAATGTATTTTTCAAATGAAATTGATACATGGCATCGGGGCCTAGTGTGTGTCTGGATTAGTTCTACTATAAAGGAATGGGCATTCCTCTGATAAAAAAAGATATTATTATATTCTATATGTATATAAACCGAACCTGAATCTCATGTAAGAATTATTTGTATTTTTTTTTTTTCATGGTGATAGTGTGCATAAGTCCCCTCAATATATTTTGTTGTTTCTTATCATGGAAACTATATTCAACAACATTTTCTTTTTCATAAAATAGCTGGACTTTGGTCAACACCCTTGTTCATATGTAATATGTTGAGTGGTGGAAACTTGTCCAAAGTTCCAAATTGCATGCTCTTGTACATATGTGTATACACTTTGCGGTTGAAGGGTTTCTGCAGATCTGTGATTGCTGATATATTATAATCATGAAATGAAAATAAGACTTCTGTATTTCTGCAGATTTGTGATTGCTGTCTTACTATCCCATCAGTGGCTCTCAATATATTATAATCATGAAATGAAAATAAGACTTCTGTATTGATGGTGTTTTTCACTTGCTGGTATGCTGTGAAAAAAGTGAGAGTATTCTCTCTCCTTTTTAGTTGGAAACTGCTCTTACTGTTTTTTTTTTTTTTTTTTTTAAAAAGAAGAAATTGCGGATAAATTGTATAGAATTGGCTCAATCCTTGTTGTAATTAATGCAAAGAACTTAAACGCAACAAAATTGGCCCTAAACTACTGATGAAAAAGTGTAGAGGTTTTTATTCTACTAGAATTCATTAACTAAATATTTGCCTGTTGGGCCCATTAGCATGGATCAAGGTTGGTGTTTGGAGAGGCAATGACAAGCTTTGGATGTACTGTGTCTATTTTAAGAAAGTATGCTCTAGTTATAGATCATTATTGCAGTCTGGTTGTGATTCAGAATATTGAGACAATCCAATACCAAATAGTTTTTTTCTCCTAAGATACCGAACCTTGACGAGGTTTTTAATGAATGAGCTATCCGATTTGAGTGCTTCAGATAAACCATCCTTGTTATTCTTTGCCTCTTTGCTTTTGCTGATGTTATGAGTTTGATCTTGATATTGAAATGATATTTTGCTTCAATATTGGATCACCTAAATGACCAGGAAGAAGCTTTGAATTAGTCCGCAATCACATCTGTTTTTATAGTCTCTGAAATATTATTTTTAGTTGATTTAGAAGTATCATTTGGATGCATTGAAGTGAGTTTTTATTTAAATGTGGACCTTTTGTTCTTCCACTGATAATGCAAGCCGAGTAGAAATTTTCATGGATGCAATTCCAGTATAAGTTACTGTTTGTCTTCTTGCTCCAGTAGATACATGTTTATTTCTGTAGGGAGCTTTTGCTGCTTATTTTCTTTTCTTTTTTCCTTTTCATTTTTATGTTTCTTTATTTTTTCTGTTACTACTATCCACTTCCAGTCCTTTTGTAACTAACCAGTTCTTTTATCTTTTTTGCTGCTTTGGTTTACTTTCAACTTTTTGTTGTCCTGGAGTTTGATCTATTATATTGGTTTTATACATATTTGATAGGTCAAATTTTTTGTATCATTAGAATTTTAATGTTTACTCCTTCCATTTGCCAGCTCGAAAGCTTGTCAGGTATCCCATTGGAGATCTGGGCACAAGACAAAATGCAAGGACTTCCAATTACTTGGCAAAGGAAATTCAATGCAGTCTGAATCTATGCAACATAGACGTAGAGGTTGTGCTGTTGCACTAGTTCCTGGCAGTGGAACCAATAAGACTCTCAAACAGTTAAAAAAGGTAAATAAATGTTTTTTTTTTAATATTGTTTTTTATATATTCCGGAAAAGTATTTGACTAGACTTAACGAGTAATTTGTGTTCATATTTTCAGATTCTCTTCCCCTACGAGGATTTTGTGGAATTTTTTAACTGGGAGACGCCTGGTTTTCCTCCTTGTGGGCTTTTAAATTGTGGAAACAGGTCCATGTTTACCATGCTAGTGCTGTGTTATGAAATTATTATTTGAATGCTTTCACTGGCTTGAGAGCTTCAAATTAGCATATTACACATTGTTATGTACCAGAGTTCTCAATCATAATGTTTTATCCGATTCTTGCTTCTCTGTAGCTGCTTTGCCAATGTAGTTCTACAATGTCTTGCACATACTCGGCCGCTTGTTGCCTACTTGTTGGAGAAAGGTCATCGGAGAGAATGTAAGTACATATTTCGTAACTATTAGTGGCCTAATGTTTTATTTATTTATTATTATTATTATTATTTTAGATGGTCAAACAATTCCTGACTTTCTATTTGTTGTTTCTTCTTTTTCAGGCAGACGGAATGATTGGTGCTTCCTATGTGAATTTCAAACCCATGTTGAAAGAGCAAGCAAAAGTCAGAATCCTTTTTCACCAATCAACATTCTATCACGGTTACCTCATATTGGTGGTAATCTTGGTTATGGGGAACAGGAGGATGCACATGAATTCATGAGGTTCTTGTTTCTTGCTTTAGAGTGCAGTTGAATTTAATCTTTCTAGTGAACCTATGGAATCAATCTAGAGAAATATTTCAGACAAACTCTGTTGGGGGCAGCGGAAATGCACTAACACAAAGATCCAATAAAGCCAACAAAGCAATCACACACAAACACAAGATATAACGTGGTTTAGCCAAAATCGGCTTTACATTCATGGATGAGAAGAGATTCCACTATCATTTGTAGAGATATTACAACACTAGAGTACCAGCACCGTTTACATGCCTTTTCACCATGTACCACTCCACGAGCCTACCTCCTCGCTACTAGTGTCACCGGTGTTTTTCCTACTCTACCAACCCATAAACTACCTCTACCCATCAAGTCCCTCATGAGTCTACATATGTCTCAATCTCATAAGTCTCAACCCAAAACCTAGGTACACCTATTTATAGAGTTACAAACAAAATTCTTTGTTGGACAAGGATTACAATTCTTCGGAGTCTTAAGACTTGCTTAACAAGAAATTTCCTAACAGAATACAACTCTAAAATAGAAACATAATTATAATAGGAATTTGAGACAATCTCCAACAAACTCTCATGTGTTAAGTGTAATTTATGGCAAGCTCTAGTTCAATTTGATAAAATGCAATCATTTTGATGCAAAAAGTTCTAGTTCCACTTGACAAATGTCCTTCATTTCATAGGTTCGCAATTGATACAATGCAATCAGTATGCCTCGATGAATTTGGTGGAGAAAAGGCCCTTCATCCTAGCTCTCAAGAGACAACTCTTATTCAACATATATTTGGTGGTCACCTCCAATCTCAGGTACCTTATTCCACTGATGTTAAATCCAAGTGCCCTGCTTCTTGTTTGTAAAAGTTACATTCTTGTATGTGTCAAGTGCACCTTTTAAAATTGTGTAGACTTGCTATTATCTAAGACTTTTCTATTGTGGTTTCTTCTTTGGTTTTAGGGTAGACGTAATCCATGTTTATCTATATTACTTTCAACAGAAAGAATGCACAATGTCTTGAACCTTCCTTTGCCAAAAAAATTAGATATGCTGATTATTTGCACCTAGCTCAATGACAAGCTTCTTGTTGACAAGATGATTCTTTTTGTCAGTCAAATGAGACTCTGTTAATCCCTAGATTTTATTTAGCTTGCTGGATGATGTTTCTCTTCTCTTCTCTTCTGTCTGGCTTATTGCTGAATATGTCAAATTTATCTGGTCATAGAAAGCCTGGAAATTGGCTAATAGTCTTATTGTAGTTCTAAGGTTGAAATGTGAAAATAAAGCTTTTTTCCTTAAATGAAATGTGGCAAACGCATTATGCATATTCATAATTTCTATCAATGCTGAATTATGATGCCAAGAAGGTAGGTTTTCATTAGGGATGGCAAATTACCCTGCTCCATCCCTATTGGGACGGTTTTGGGTGGTTTAATCAGGGATGGAGTGAGGGGATAAAAACCCGCGCAGATGCAGGGTGGGGACAGGGATAGGTACCCCCCACCCCTGCCCTGTTTATATTGTATAATTACTTAAATACCCCCATATAATACTAAAGATGCTAAAAAACCCTTTCACAAACTAAAACACTAAAACCCTAATATCTTATCCTTTTACCATTTCATGAACTCATATATTTTCTTCTTTTTTAAAATAAATAATCTGTTAAACGGGACGGGGTGGGTGGAGATGGGGTGGGGGCATTTAAACAGGTGTGGAGACGGGGGAATTTAAACAGGTGTGGAGACGGGGTATGGGGCTCTTTTGATAAACAGTTTTGGACAAGGATGGATTTTACTTTGTTAAACGATAACGGTTTTTTTTTTTTTTTTTTTTTTTTTTTTTGTTGGGTATTTTGG
>JAOTQH010000050.1:2036946-2048111 GCA_025631255.1 Cornus kousa
AAAAAAAAAAAAAAAAAAAAAAACATAGATCTTTAGCATGACCTGAGAGAGTCAATAAGACCATTCACTTGTTAAATAAACATACTCGGAACAAAAATTGAAAAGGGACTAGCTAAAAACCATTCACTTGTTAAATAAAACAAATATAGACCACGAGATTGAAAAGGAGCTAGCTAAGGGCAATGTAAGAATGCAAAACATATTAGATTTCAAGGGTTGGGTGTTTTTATTATTTTACATGAATACTTTCAACCCAAAAGACAAGGGCATGCTTGGTTCACTTTTTTATTTTTTTATTTTCAGAGAAAAATTAAAAGGAAAAGGTTTAAAAATTAGACAATTTTCTGAAAGTTGCTTTGAAAAACAAGTTAAAAGAAGCCTTATTTTCATAGAACTGAGGATTAAAAAAAATACATAATAAATAAATATTCATAGAACTGTTATTACATAACTGAATCGAATGAGCCTTAAATCTGCCGCTGTTCTGTAGCTTTATGCCCACAGAATAACTTATAAATGCATTTCATCAAAAAAGATGATATTCTAAATCATTATTCATACACAACCCCTGAATGACATAAAAAATAAAAATAAAATAAAATAAGAGGCAAACATAAGCCAAACTGAAGGTAATGCAGCAAATGAGGAGTCGTCAATAAAGTTAAGCTGGGTCAAATAATGAGTATAATCAGAAGAAAAGATTTAGTAAAACATTTCAGAATGTGACAGTAAATGCATGGTGTATCATGACATAAATGTACTGTAGATAATTTGTTATTCACACATTGAAGATGAAGAAAAAGGCACTGAATAATCCAACTCTACAACTTTGATTCATCAACTTGGAAATAGTAGATTGTGGCACCATGTGCGGAAAAGAGAGAAAAAAATAATAATAAGATATTTGGTTGTAAGATGGTTTTGGCCCCAAAAAAGGAGATCAAATTAGGTTATCATCTTTATTTATACAACACCGATAATTGGACTAATTTCTAGTAAATTTAATTTATAATCACAAAATTATTGTCATTAACATCCTCAGAAAGAAATTAAAAGCCCTCTAAGTCTGAGGCATTTGGGCTTCTTTAAAATCAACTCACTCAGCAGACAATTCTAACTAGTTGAAACTCAGTCAGCCCAATTGACAAGCAGGTGTTTAATGGAACAGCAATATTAATACATAGCCATATTAGAAGTTGACTAATAGGTGAAGGCTGGGGAATTTTCAATGGGGAAAATAAAAATAAAAAAATAAAGTTCAGGAATGCTAGGCTCAACAACAAAGTAAACAAGGGTTGAAGATTGCATTTCACACGAAAGAAAGATAGGAACTCAGCTGAGAAAAATAACCAAAATCCAGTACCTCTAAGAAGGATGTGGATGTTTAATCCTCTTTTGACTACCAACAAATTTCTAATATGTTGTTTTCCAAAAAAACCCATCAGTTTTGGTTTCCTGGTGCAGTAAATATTCTAGTTCTACAAAAGTTGCCAATCATATCTTTTCCTAATGGATTAACTACTTGAAGTCAAAGACCAATATCTCCCATTAGGCACTACAAATAAGGACTCACTAGAACCTAGGTCCAAGGCACCAATTAGGCACACTCATAACAGCATATAAGCACCTGATCAAATCTATAGCAATATATCAATAATATCATCATCATATATGAATATATATAAGGTTTCACCAGAAGAAGCACATTGTTTCACTAATTATAATTGTGCTTGAAACTTCCATTTAAGCTTTACTTACAGTAGTGATGCCTTGTGATTGACAAACCATTGGTCCAATGACGTCACAAGAATTGAAAATTTTTCATGATGTAACAAAAAACAATACAAAGAGTTCAGATTTTACCTCACAATGATACTTTTCTTCCAATCAGACCAAAATTCACCCAAATAGGGAGACCAAAGAATCACTAGACATCCATAGCACATCAGGTATTTGTCACCAAACAGCAGACACTATCTCTCAAAACTAATACTAAGCAACTCGGGAGGAAGTGCAGCAGGATCAAGTTCCCAACAGTATCTGGGAAGGCCAGAGGCTTCTTCTCCAGAAAGTTTCCTTGCAGGAATCTGATGTGAAAATGACCGAACATCATCTTTTTCTAGCCATCTGATAGCATGAGACCCAATCTCTCTCCTCTTGAAAACTGTTCTGAACCCACTAACCTTCTCTAGGTAAGCCATGCTCAAATCATGCATCTCACAGTAATTTGTTAAGAAGACAACTATGTCATAACAGTGACTATCCTTGGGCAACAGGTTTGTTCCTTGTGCGTCCAAAGCATTTTCATTGTAAAGAGCCCAAACTGAACCCTTCTTTGGATAAATCCTATACACCTCTCTTGCTGCTCTTTCGCAATCCACAATATGTGAAAAAACATTCACCGATTTAATTGAAATCTTCCTAACTACCTTAAACCTCCCAAAAGATATATGAAATCCCATTTTCTCCCAACAAATCAACTCCTCATCTCCATTGTTTTGAAGGTCTAACCAGCTCATCTCCACCTCAAAAGGATTCACTGAAACAACTTCATCAATCAACCCATAATGCCTTGGCATTCCATCACCATCATCATAAATAGCCCACACTTGGCCTTTCTTAAAACTCCTCTCCACCCTATCTCTATCAAAATTATAGAAATCTGAATCCTCCACAGCCATGATCTCCAAATCCTCACCCTTGGACCTTTCATGTTCCTCAATTTCTAAACTCCTGCTCTTGGAACCCCTTGGTCTCTCAATTTCTGAACTCCTACTCTCTTTCTTCCCCCTCGCCTTCTCTTTCTCATCTATGTTATCCTTTTCCTTCAATTTCGCCTTCTGTTGCACCTTTCTCTTTGCTAACAATTGCATTTCTGCTAATGTCATGGTTTCTTCCCCAATCTTCACTCTCTTGGACTTCGAGTCATCCAATGACTTAGCCCCACCACTCCTTTCCTCTTTCTTACCCACAATTCTCGACCTTTCGACCATCATCAAATTCAATCTTTCCTTTACACTACCATCACTATTCAAACCCCAATTTACACCTACATTTCTCACCCTTTTACTCCTCTTCGACCTCAATCTCACATTTACACCACCATCACTATTTGAATCCCCATTTACACCTGCATTCCTCACCCTTTCAACCCTCTTCGACCTCAAACTCACATTTACACCACCATCACTATTTGAATCCACATTTACACCTACATTCCTCACCCTTTCAGTCCTCCTTGGCTTCGACCTCTGCAAAACCTCCCCAACACTACTCATTTTCTGCTTTGCCTCCACACTCCTCCTAACCCTAACCCTAACACTAGCCCTAGTTTCAACCCTTTCTTCACCATCCACAACCTCTCCAGAAACCTCCACAGCTTTAAAACCCTTTTTACAATTCGGACACATCAAATTATGCCCTAAATACCTCCTTTCAAACTGATGAAGCAACCTACAAGCCGAACACGCCGTCCAGAAAGTCTCCCCCGTGCCTCCTCCACTGGCCTCAGTAGCCGCCGACTGCATCGCGATTCTTAGCTTCATATCATACTCTTTCCTCCTAATCTTGTCGGACAAAACCCTAAACGCCTCTCCGACGAGCTTGAAGGCTTCTTCGGAGGCCACGAAGGAGTTCTTGTCGGGGTGTAGGGTTAGGGCTAGCTTCTTGTACTTACTTTTTATGGTGTTGATGTGAGAGAAGGGCTCGACCTGAAGGATCTTGTACCAGTCGGGTGTTTCAGCGGCGGTGGCGGTGGCTGCTTTGGCGGCGACGCGGAGGATTTTGAAGGCGGTGACCATTTCGGCGACGCCGTCGAGGTCGGGGCAGAGACGATGGGCTCTCTTGACATATTTTAGGGCTGATTTGAGATTGGAATTGTTGTACTTCTTCTCTGCTAGGGATGTGAGACGGAGAGCTTCTTGCTCTTCCTCTGATTTTTCAGCCATTTTTGGATCGAGGGGATGAGAGAGTGTACGTCTGTGAAGCGTGAAGTCTGGGGCAGTAGAGACGTTTTTATTTTTCTTTTTTTATTTATTGCTTTTTCATCTTTGGATTTGAAACTTCCTGTGAGATTTATTTTTTGGAAATGAAAAAAAATTTTCTATGGAAAAATTTCTCAAAATCCCACTACTTTTAAAAAAAATATCATAAAATCCCAACAAGTTTTAAAATTCCCCAACAATATAACAACCTTATCCTTTTACCCAACTCTGTCAATTGGGGCCGTCAACGCGTGGTTAACAATTACTTTGCCAAATTGACTTTTGTGACGAAAATACCCTGTTGCCACATGTGCCAAACAAGTGATATTGATTTATATGTGTTATTCCGAAAATACCCCCAAGCATCCCTTCTCTCCTCCATGTGTGAAATAGTTTTAGGAAACCTAGTTCATCCCATTTTCTTGATTTTGGGTGGCAATTTATAATTAAAAAATTACAGCATTTATGATTTATTAGTTTTCTAAAGTAAAGTTCTTGATTTTGGGTGGCAATTTATAATTAAAATATTACAACATACAGAAACCCAATAAATAATTTTGTCCTTGATTGTAATTTGAATGCGGCACACATTCACAGAGCTTTCATTTTGAAACTTGAATAACTTATTACCACATCCAATGCGCTCTAATCATTCTAGAAATCAGTACAAGCCACGATCAGATTTCCACTTTTGAGATCGATTTGCTGCAACTTGGAATCAACATTTTTGATAGATTTTTGATCAAGTTGCTGCAACATGGTATCATCATCTCTCTCTCCCTCTCCTTTTGACTATCTTCTCCCCCCACCAACCTTTAATTTCTTTTCCATCCCCTTTTTCTCACCATCTTAATCTCAAATTCGGTTACCTACCCCTAAACATGTCACATGTTCTCTCTCTCAAAAAGAAGTACAATATCGAACAGCAACTACACCAACCAGTGGCCTTTCTTTCTCGCTCTCGAATCCCTAATCGGCTCCTTCTACAAGCCCTCGCCGTTATCTGCGCCTCACCGAAAAACACAGCCCGATTTTAACACATTCTTAGACCCAAGACCAGAAAACCCAGTTGCCTGCCGGAGACTCCGTTGGATTTTTATGCTTTTTCCGCATTCCAATTCCTAACAAAAAGGGGCTGAGAGAAGGCGAAGATTGTTGATCCCATTGCTCACCAACATCGCGCATCGTCAAATATCACGGATTCCCATTCACAAACCCGTTGTAGAAGGCGAAGATAGTGGATCCCGATTCCCTTTCACAGACCCATTGATCTTGGGTTCACAATTTTGGCATTGAGATCCGGCCACCGCCATCCCCAATCCACAGCTCGCAAGCCATTGATACCGCCGGTGGTACCCTGATTCACAATCATCGTGTATATATATATAGATATATATATATATGTGTGTGTGTGTGTGTGTCTGTGTGTATATATAGATAGATAGATATGTGTGTATATACTGCTGGATTGTAATTAATTGTTAATTACACTGTTGGATTAAACCAAAAGGATAGTATTGTAATTTGTAAAATATGATTTTTTTTATTTTTTAAATAAAGTGGAATATCATAAGGGTAATTTAGTCATTTCACATACTTTAACGGTTCATTAACAGAATTGGGGTAAATGATAACGTTGTTATATTATCGAGGGTTTTTAAAGCTGGTTGTGGTTTTATAATCACTTTTTAATAGTTTTGGGGGTTTTGAGAAATTAGCCCTATATACTAGTTTAAGTGATTATTGATAGGGTGTTTGACCTTTCAAGGCTGTCAATTGGACGTGGTAATTGCAGCAAATGCTTTGGAATTCTTTTTTTTTTTTTTAAGTTCACAGCCAAACAGGTAGCACGAACACTCCTCTCAGAGGTCCCGTATCAGTGTCGGACACTTTTCGAACACCGACATCGTGTCTGAGGCTCGGACACGTGTCCGACACTTCTGTAAAGTGTCCAGAAATTATTTTTTATTGGACACGGCTGAGACACGCAGGGGACACGCGGAGGACACGGCTGGGCATGGCTCGGACACGGCGGGTATACTTTCTTCACTTTCTGTTCTTCAATAGGACTGACCACCGGACTACAATCACAACCAGAACTATTATTTCCATGAACAACAACAACAGCAGCTTCAGAATCTCCAGCGACAGAGTTGTCGTCTGAAATGACTGGGATCTTCTCGTTCTCAGGCGACACAATCTTCATCCCGAATAGCTTGATCTAAGGTCATTGGGCTCCTTCATTTTCTCGGGAAAACAAGAGAAAGTGATCCCAGAATCGACAAAGATGGTGTATGTCTCATCGTCGTCGCTGAAATTGTTTGGTTCAGTGGCATTTGGGGGTGTCTCTTTGGTGGATCTGCGTTTTTTGATTTGTTTTAAAGAGATGTGGGTGTTGGTGGATCTGCGTTTTTTATTTGTTTTAAAGAGATGGGGGTGCCACCTCAACAAGAGAGTGATTTCTCAGCCACATGTTTATGTGGCCTTTAGATTTTCCCCTATTAATTCTTTCTTACACAAAAAGCAAGTCAGCAAATTTTGAACTCTATCCATAGTTAGGTTAGGATCAAAGGGTATATACATATATATATATATGTAAAATTTTATAGGCTTATTCTCGTCGTGTCCGTGTCCTATTTTTAAAAATTTGTCGTGTTGCCGTATCTGTATCATGTTGTACCCGTGTCTCGTGTCTGTGTCCGTGTCCGTGCTTTATAGCTATGCCGTAATAGGTGGTGGTATAGTTTTTGTAAATGTAGAGAAAGTAAATGATAAAATTGTCATTTTCAGAATGTTTGTTGAGTGCCTATAGGTATTTAAAAAGAAAAAAGAAAAGAATATGTAAGCCACATATCTTTTATAATATATTAATTTATCTCATTATCTGTACGGTCAAAGTGGAGAATTCGGACTCCTCAAACATACATGCCTCTTTCAGGGCTTAAATCATCAACCTCTCCTTTAGGAAGATGAGGACATAGTGCTTAAACTAAGAGGTTGGGGGCAAAAGATGACAACTAAAATAACATAATTGAAGTAAATGTAATGTTTTTTATTTCAGTTCTTTTCTATGTATGGGAACGCAGGATAAAGGTTAACATGCAAGCGTCCCAAGAAAAGGCTGCTGATGAAAACTCGCGACACCATTCCTCTGGCCTGGAAGCTCCAGGTTCCGTCCCTACTTTATCAGATTCCGCCAGTACATTGCATGTAATGGAATTACGTTCTTATCACAAGACACAAAGTTTTCGAAGGAGACTTGTTTAAGAGAGTGATGATACGTACTCTTTGTTCCTTTAATGATTATTAGACTTAGGTTACATAAAAGAACAAAAGCTGGGGTTTACTTTGGTAGGAAGAGTTATTTGAGTAGTTACAAAGAAAGCGACATTCCCTGCTTGCAAAATAGGTTGACTCCTCTTGGTGATGTAGCATAATTATATAGATTGTTGTAATCTCTTGTAGATGAAAGAAGAAGTAAGAAAAGAAAAAAAAAATGTATCTTAAATTTGTTATTTAGGACTGTGTATCTTAATTTAACTCTTCCTACCCCTACTTTTTGAGTGATTATATACCTAATTAAACAATTAATAGGGATCACTTGATAGACATATATTGAGACGATAATAATGAGTCCATCCATAATTATCGACTATAAACTATTTATGATTACTATTTATGTTCATGTATTAATCACCATCACTTATATATAAATATCTCTTGTAATCAAGTGGATGCTATGAATTTCATAATAAATCAAAACATAATACATTGAATTTATCAATTGTGTAAAGTATAAATATTTCAGATATGTTAAGAACCTATGTCACTTTAATTCAAATATGAATTCGATACACCAGGCATACATATCCCAACAATTTGACAAGGAAAGCCAAAGAATGAATAAAACACAAATCTTATTTTGACACACCATAAAATATTTTTGTTGCCTTAACCACTTTGAGCAAGCTTAAGGACAACATAGTTAACTGAATCAAAATGTAGTATATTATTGATAATAATAATAATAATAAAAGGCGTTGTGGCCTCCAAAAGGCTGGCCTGAACGTAATTCCATTACATGCAGATCCCTGTTGTACTACCATAGGTGTTATCCATGTTGATTCCGGTTGTATTACCATCGGTGTTATTTTGCATTGGCGATATTTTTAAGCTATAGACCATTGTAGCACATCCTATTAGGTAAGTTACATTTGCGTGCATGATTATTTTCAAGAAAAACTACTTCTTTGGTGAAATGAGCCTCCTATGGACTCATTTTGCATTTTTGTTGCATAATTCAGCATAAGGGCATTTTGGGGTGTTCCTTTGAGAAATAAATTCCAGTCTCCACATTATCACTTAGAAAATGTTATTTTAGGGGGGGTTTCTTCTTTGTGTTTTTCCAAAAAATGTCGTATTGGTATCGGAAATCCCTTACGAGTTCAGCCTTTTGTTTTCCATTTGGCAGCTTTTTCGACCCTCTAGACCAGATTTCTTGGGAGGGCATTTTGGGCATTTTACAGTAAGTATTTTTCATTTTATTCTACTTAGCCGAGTAGAAAACTCAATTTTGAGGGGGGTTTCTTCTTTGTGTGTTTCCATAAAATGCCATCTAGGGCCTCAAAAACCCATTTTTTTACCAAAAAACCCCTACTGTCAACTTTTTACTGAGTTGTAGTACAAGTGTACGGGTCAAGTGTACGGGTGGTGAAGCTCAAAACTGGTTAGATGAATGTGGGCAGTCTGTTGGTCACTGATTTTTGCCTTCTAACCAGTTAGAAAGGCCATCTAACCGGTTAGATGTTCTTGGGTTGGCACCTTTTGACCTTTTTGCCCCTTCTTCTTCCGTTAGCCATATATTCTTTATCTGGACTCCGAATAAAGTGATTCTTGAGTCTAAGTTCATTAATTTTACATTGTCTTGCCAATGGTGTGCTTGGTAGCATCCACTTTTATGTTGTAAAATGACATTTTTTCCCCTAGGTTCAATCTTGTTCATTTTTGAAACGTTGCTTCCGCATTTGATTCCTTTGGGTTCCGTGACCTCGTTGAGGGTCACATTGGTGTCTTAGAGATGTGTTGTATCTCTAAAGACTGTTATTTTATCTTTTGCTTCTGCATTTTGGATCCATTATCAGGTCACCTTTCAGTTCATCATTGACGCACCGGGTTGAAAAACTTGGGCCGTCACAGATGTTTTAATACTCAGTAACATACCATGGTCACTTTCACCTAGAGCCCTAATATTTTTTGCCGCAGTCAGTAGCCTGACTACAGAATAAAAAGAATTATTCATTCACAAAATATTCGCTGGTGACTTTCTTTTGATTTGCTCTGTTATACTTATTAGTTGGATTTGGTTACAAATTAGGGCTTTATTTAGATGAATTATGATGGAAAAAATTGATATAGTGAAATAGGGATTGAATTAGGTTAATGGGATGGGAAATGTTACATCAGATCTTGTGCAGTTCTACTTGGCTTGTTTTCTATGGATGTATATATATATATATATATATATAAATATGTATCACCACTACCCCCACTTCTACCACCATCATCACCACCTAATTTAACCCACGACAAAGCCAATCACACACATGACGAACCCAATTGAACCAAGAGGAACCCTAAGTCAAACCCAGAAGCTCTGTGCTCACCGTTTATGGCTATCTTCGGTTTCAACTACAACAAACCATCAAAGACTGATTGAAGGAAATTCTGACAATGGCTTGAATCAAAGACCGATGGAAGGATGTAATCATCAGTGACGGCAAGAACTTGAGCACTGTAGAGCTGGAATTGGTATTAAGCACCGACAATGAGTGAGGCGGCAGTGAAAATGTGGCTTTGTGTGTGTGGATACATATATATGATGCATCTGTGTATATATATATATATGTATATATAAGAAAAGAAAAAAATAGGCTTTATATATATATATATATAACTTAATAAGTAAGGTTATTTCAGTCATTTCAAATTAACATATGTCGGAAAAGTTGATCTGGTGACTCCCAGGGGGTTTTTGCACACTTTGGTACTTCAGGGGGTAATTTGCAAAAAAACGGATAATTCAGGGGTTTTTTTTGCACTTTTGCTAATAAAAAATTAACTAAACACCTTTGCCACTCCAACAACCATCATCCCATTATCGCGCACTGCCCACCACCACTAAACCCAACAGTACTATTGTACTCCACCATCACCTCTACTCACTACCCACCCTCATCCAACCCCAAAGGCACCATCACTGCCATAGCCCCATCAACTGGCTAGTTTTCGACAATTGAAGAACAACACTAGGGAATTTTTCAGCGAACCTATTGCTATTGAGATCTAATTCGAATAAAAGTTTTAATTTCTTAAACTTGCATGGGACTGTACTGCGTAACTGATTTTAGTTGATAGGGATTTTTCAGAGAACCTGTTGTTGATTGTACAACTATTCCCACTCCCATAACCACCCCCCTCTCTTACAATTTAGAGAAAGAATTTGAGAATTAAAATTCTATTCGGTACTTTCATTGATGGTGTTACATCCAATTTATAGAATAGGATTGAGCTAAAATAGGTAACTAATTACCTACCAATTAACAGTAAATCAAGGAGTAAATAATTCAATCAATAGAATAGGATTGAGCTAAAATAGGTAACTAATTACCTACCAATTAGCCCTAAATCAAGGAGTAAATAATTCAATCCTATAACTGTATTATAAGAGATAAAATCTGAACACTCCCCCTCAAGTTGGTTCATAGATGTTACACATGCCCAACTTGTCTAAATTTTTTGAAAACACTTGATTTATGACTACTTTGGTGAGAATGTCGGCTAGTTGATCCTCAGTTCGAATCTTAGGTAACTCCATAATTTTCCCATCCAACTTCTCCTTAATAAAGAATCTATCTATTTCAACATGCTTCGTACGATCATGTTGAACTGGATTATGGGTAATATCACATGCTGCTTTATTGTCACAATATAGTCGAATTGGTTGCCTAGGTAGGTAACCCAAATCTCGTAAGAGGAGTCTTAAACACAATGTTTCACAAAGTGCAAGCAACATACCTCTGAATTCAGCTTTTGCACTCGAGCGAGAAACAACATTTTGTTTCTTGCTTCTCCATGTAACAAGATTACCTCCTACAAAAGTAAAGTAACCAGAAGTAGATCGCC
>JAOTQH010000050.1:2055007-2068278 GCA_025631255.1 Cornus kousa
TCGACATTCTCTCAAAAGTGATCAACATTCCTGTCATGAGACTCTTCTATTATATGTATCGGTCCTTCAAATAACTAATATGTGAGCTTGATTTTACTTTGGAAACAGAGTTCCTACTCACGTACATTTGAGAAATACAATTAGCTAAATCTTCGAGAGGTGTTCTTTTAGAGAGATATCTACCAGTGAGATTTGAAGTCAAAACATAGTTTTCTAGAGACTTGGGAATTTCATCACTTGGATTTGAAAATGGATTTTTGTCAACTTCGCACACACACTGTCTACTTTTAGGTTGTTTAATTATGGATGAACTTTCTTGAAATGTTTGTTTTTATAACACCTTAATAGTTCGTTGTACATAAAGAACTTGATACTTTCATTCTGAAACATTTCATTTTGTATATATACATGAAATTTATTTGGAAGTTTGTGGGTACCTTCATTGAAAACCCTCACGAGGCTATAGCTTGCCCACCAGAGGTAACATATGGGTTTAAGGCCTTATTGTATATAGTAAATGTAATCGAAAGTTGCCTGCGAAAGTGGCACATCTTTTTGTTAATAAAAATAGTGTTTTTGTAAACTTATCTATTTTTCACTTTAGTTGCTAGAGGGCAAAGATTTGTTTGGGGGTAGTTTGATAAGTGCACAAAACATATTATTTTATGTACCAAAATAAATATTTAAATAGACATTTATATGATGTGAAGCTTCTTATATGTTTGTTTTATATTTTGTAGGTACTAACTCCAAAATGAGAAGAAAATAAATAAAAAATAGTATCCTTGTCCAGTCACATGCCACGTTAGCAATTCTGCCAGGCACCATCGCCACATCATCATTGAAGAATTCCTTGCCATGTCATCTTTACATTAATATATGTGGAATATATATATATTTTTATGTGTATATATATGTCACATGGATGATGGAAGAAAATAACAAAGAAAGAAGAATGTGTAAGAGAATATGGAATATGTGTAGAGAAAATATAAGAGAAAGTATGGGAGAGTGATGGGAGAAATTGTAAAGTAATGGGTGTGATGGGATAAATTATAAAATAAGGAGAATGTTGGAAATTTGGCTATAAATAGCCAAGCTTTGAGAGGAGTTAGGAGTTAGGAGTTAGATAGTGAGTTAGATAATTGTAGTTTTCATTGAGAGTTTATTTCATTGTGTAATTTTCTTTAAAGTTTTATCTAATTTAATACAAATTATTTTCACAAGTTTCATTCTCATTTAATTTCAAGCGAGTTAGTTTTATTTACATGCTTTCATTTTTTGTTGATTCTTATTTATGTGTTTAATGTTTTGTAGTTATAATTTTATTTTCATAGTTCGTGATAAATCTCAAAGTCAATGTTTTTAAATCTCTTGTTTGAAAATAAAATCTCACTTGAATTCGTGGTTCGACCTTATTTGCCATTAGATATTTTTAATTAAATAATTGTAGGTATTTATTCTTTGTGTGAAATATATTTGATAACGATAAATCTATAAATACACACCTATCATTCCATTCATTCAATCCTTCCATACATGCCTTCGATTTTTGTTTGTAGCCCCGCTCTATTTAACCAATTATGTTTCATTTCAATAAATAAATGAGGTTGTGGAATCAAGGAATTAATTTGAAGTCAAATTAAAAAATTGGTTTTTGGAATTGATTCAGAAAATCAAGGTGATGTTACGTTAGTGGAATGCTTATAAAAAATTTTATGCCACTGGAATCTATTCCGGCATGGATTTCAATTAGCTCTTTCAATTTTGTATAACTATTTGAATTTCTCAGAATTAATAGCTGGTTTTGTCATTATTGTGGTAGAGAGAGAATGTTCCATTCATTCAATTCTTGCATCAAGGAATTAATTTGAACTCAAATTAAAAATTTGGTTTTTGAAATTGATTCAGAAAATCAAAGTGATGCCCGTTAGTGGAATGCTTATAAAATTCTTATGCTACTGGAATCTTTTTTTCTTTTTCTTTTTTTGATAAGTATTATGCTACTGGAATCTATTCCGGCATGGATTTCAATTAACTATTTCAATTTTATCTAACTATTAGAAATTCACACCTATGATTCTCAAATATTATCCATGACTGTTAAACTTAAATTTATTATTAAATCTAAATTTAAACTATTCTTTAATTTCAATCTAAACTATCAAATTCGATGTCCCCAAATTTAGTAATAAATCAATTTATTTTAAATCCTTCTATTCAAATAGAGTCTAAATAAAATTATTCTTTGTCAAAAATTTGAAATATCGAAACAAGCAATAACTTTTAATAAACTCACATACAAATAAATCATTTTATTTCGGATCCTTCTATTCAAATGGAGTCTAAACAGACTTGAGGCATGTTGGGATGCATGAAATTTGAGCTTTAGAATTGAAATTTGTGAAATTGGAAAAAATAATAATAATTTCTAATTCCGCAAAACTCTAATTTCATGCAACCCAATGCAACCTTATTATTTTTTGTCACATACAGCCTTATTATTTTTTGTTGAAATATTGAAACAAGCAAAGATTACTACTAATAAACTCTATAGTGTTGGTGTGAATGTATCTCACCCCCTCCCATCCTCTTTATACCATTGGCCAAAGGCAATGGATATTTCTTACCGTTATCTCTATTTTAGTGTAATATATATATATAATCGATATAAAACCATTTAAACAAAAGTGTATACAATAGTGCAATATTACAAGTGAAAAAAAAAAATAAAAAAAAAATGTAATACTAGCATAAAGTACACACAAAATTCATTATATTAACAAAAGATAAGATGGATAAAAAAAAAAGTAAAAATACAAACAATGCAATACATATCCAAAAACCCTTTAAAAGAATAAAAATAAAAATAACATAAAAATGAATAAATACAAGCATATGCAATTTATAACAGCTGAAATGAAACAGATTAACAATATAATCTAAGTAACCGGATATGAAAAAACTTTGAGTCACCTCCCGATGAGTCGTCAAACATACGACTAGGTGACGTCATAAGTGAAGAAGCTAACTTTACCACCACAACAATTACAATTGTTCTCAAAACTACAGGAGATAAAGGTAGAAGACCTTTATAAAACCTCTAGATTAAAATTCTGGTCCACCAGAGTTTTCGAACAGTGTAGTGGAAACACTCGAGCACAATGCACTGCAGAATTAGCTCTTTTTGACATGCAAAAAATTGCACGATGGAAGAAGAAATACCCTGAGGTTAGAGGTTAGATATATACATCTTGGTATTTTACAAATTAAGATTACTTCTCTTTACAGAAAAGGTATAAATCAACCTATACTTGTTCTACTTATGGATAATAGATTCCATAATCCATTAAAAGCCCTAGTTGGAGGAATCCAATCCAACTTAGTCAACGATGAAATTTGGTTTAACACAAACCCTAATTTCTTTATAGCTATCGATGACCCAAACATCGAAAAAATCCTCAAGGTTAAAATCTTACTACCTAACCTTGGTATGGATAACAATTCTTATGATCTCAGTATCACTTGGAAGATTCTACACGAATTAACCAAAACCACTGATACTGTTATTAAAAATGACATTGATACAAAGATGGTTACCCTCTTTGAACCAAGACCATTTGATACGGTAATCCAACCCGGATTACTAAAATGGACAGATCTAGAAATACCAAAAAATTGGTTATTTCAAAATCTAACTGAAGCAACCCAAAAGGACTGTAAACCTCTACAAATAGAGTTTACAAGCTTCAGGAAAGAATCTCTATATAAACAATTGTATAGAGACTTCAAAAACAACTTCAAAACCTCAACCATTAAATAAATGGCAACAGGAATTTGAAGAAAAGAATCACAGCTGGAAAATTGTCTAATGCCTCACAATCAAAGAGACGTTACACGAGAAGAAAAAGGTAAAGGAATTCCTATTCTTCCAGGAACAAATTCAAAGGACCATATCATGCCTGCTCATATCTTCCATTTCCAAATAGGAAAAGAAGAAATCATCTTCGCCCCTTCACAAGGACAGCGTAGACATATGTACGTACAAGGTACATTTAATTTTCTAGGGTGTAAACCATATACTCTTTGTGTGTTAATTGATACAGGAGCAACAATCTGTTGTTGCAGATAGAATGCTATACCTGCTGAAAAATGGATTCCTATGAAAAATCCCATAGTAATCAACAGTATCGAAGACCAGGGACGGAGGGAGTTAAGGCCCAGAGGGGGCACGTGCCCCCCTGAAATTTCTCTCCTTTCTATATTTTATATATATTTTTATTATAATATATATGTTTATCAAAAAAAATATAGAAAGTGCCCCCCCTCATATTTCTCTTTCCCTTATTAAATTCTATATATGTTTTTTTTTTCCTTCTTGAATAGTTTTCTTAATCCTTATATTTTATATCTAAAATTAGTTTAATCCTAAAATATCACTATCTATATATATATACACACTCATAAACATTAATGATGCGTGATTTTAGCAATATTACAATATATATATATATATATACACACTCATAAACATTAATGATGCGTGATTTTAGTAATATTACAATATATATATATATATATATATTATAATTTTCAATATTACAAAATGTGCCCCCTGAACAAATTTTCTGGCTCCGTCACTCGTGATACCTTAAAATGGAACTACCACCAATTTAATGTGGGATCTCTTCACTCATTTCATTTCACTCATGTTTTTCAACAAGCATAATTTAATATTAGTTCTTTTAGGCCACAGTTAGTTGGCCTAATCATCTCTAAAACTCTAATGTGTTGTCGTTACTCGTCACCCCAGAGGATCACGTGACAGGTCACATGGGCATGCAAACCGTACTCATTGCCATTATGAATATCCGGTTTCGTGCCAGCATGTTCCAAACTTCCAAATGTTCTGTGTGGGCCATAGTACGCACCGCGTGGGACCCAGTGGAGGGTACCTTTTTTCACGTGATTGGCACGGAACGGCGTGATTTAGGGCATTGATTGAGAAGATTGATGTCCTTACGTGGACAATTACCCAATTCTCTAAATGGTAGTATAAACAAACATTGATATCTTTATGGACATTGGACAATTCTGAGTCTTTTCCCTTTCAGAAAAAGTTAACCCAAAAGTATACATTTTTATTAAACAAATGTTACAATCTTTAATAATTTTAATTTACTCTTTTTAATTGATCAATTATACAATAAATAAAAAAGTGAAGCCTTCTATTTGATTATATTTAATATAAATAACAAATTAAAAATTATGTAATTAAGCAATTCACTCCATTTATAAATAATAAATTAAAAATTATTTAATTAAGCAATTCTCTGCAAATTTTCCATTCCATTTGAATATCATTACTCTTAATATATTGATTTTCATTAGTAAGACATCCAATACTCGTAAAGAATAAATACAGTTAGTTGGTTAAAGTAGGGTATTTCTTTTTGGGCTGGGCTTGTCCCTTGTTTCTGTTTCTGCCTATTGGGCTTATTTGCCAGTGTATGGTTTGTTTGGGCTGAAGGCCCATCTAATAAATTTTTTTTTTTTTTTTTTGGGATGCCAGGCCCATCTTGTAATTACCTATTTATATTTATACAATTGCTTAATCTTTGGGAAATATATAATATGTGTATATATATATATGGACTAGTACAACATTTATATATTACTATATGAAAGGATAATGACTTTAAATCTAAGGGGTTATAAAAAGATACCAGTGAAGTGAAGTAGACTACAATATGGACTAGTTCAACATGCTATACGTATTATTACCAAAATATTTCTCCGACTTATTCACTTTTTAGTATTAAAATATAAGTGTAAATTATTGATTTTGAGCAACATTACATCCAATGATTTGTGCTGTGTTTGGTTGGAAGAATGGAAGAATGAAAGATACTTTCATTGTTTTAAATATAGGTTGGTTGGAAGAAAGGAAATGTAGCGCAGAAGTAACTATTCCTCCTTATCCCATATTTTTTCATCCCTCCAAAATTGGATAAAGGAAAAGAGGAAAAGAAAAAAGCCTTCAATTATTTACAAAATCACTTTGTTATTAAAATGATTTAAATACTTTCATTTCCTTCCAATCGAGAGGAAAAAAATTTAAAAAGCATCAATTCATTCATCCTTTCTATTATCCATTTAATTAAACCAAACAAACAAAAAAAAACTAGGAAAACACATTCCCTTTCCTAAGAAAGGGTCATCTCTCTCTCCCCCTCTCCATCCATTCGAATTCTGTATTTCAATATAAGAACTCAATTCTCGAGTATTGAGTTGTGAGAATGGGAGCAAGAGCACGTGCGGAGCGTGAAAACTAGAGTGCGCTTAGGACGTGCGCGAAGCGTGAGAGCGACACTCATTGAGAAGGATTGTGTAACTTAAATTTGCACTCATTGCGATAACAATTTCGAGCGGAGGACAGAAAACAACAGCTGGAACATAAAAAAACTCATAAAGGATATGTGTTGAAGTAATCATCTTTGATATCTAATGCCATGTCTCTACAAATTACAAAGAATGTATGTGGATTCCTTCTATTATAAACATCCAAATTCAGAAGGAAAAAAAGAAAAAGAAAGAAAAGAAAAAAGAGGGTAAACAATGAATGAATTCATATCGAACTCAAGGCCCTTGTCCATCTTTAATAACAAGTTGCCGGAGAAAAACGCAACTTAAACTAGAAACTAAACACGGCTCAATCTGTGCAAGTATAAGGTAAGAGACTGCGTCGACATTCGACAACGAAACATCAAGGGAACTGAAATGACCCTCCAATTTGAGAATTACCTGATGGAGGGTTGATAGCAACCCAAAGTAGGGATATAGTGATAGCGATAAGGCCGGACCAGACGTACACAATTGTGGGGGTCCTCCCTCGCCTTCCCATAAGCCCTTTCGCGAAAGGGTAAAGATGAGCCAGAACCCAGAAGCTGAAGAACACTCCGCCCAACAAGCGACTCCACTGTGGTATAGTGCTGTATATGGTTCTGCTAAAACCAACCGCGATTCCAATCAAGTTTGTCATAATGATTACAATTGGCGGTATCATCAGGGACGACCATTTGAGGATATACAGATCCGCGAAATCGTCGTCAACATCTTCACCAGCTGACTTTGATGTCAGGGTAAACGAGATTTCAATCCCGGCAATCACCTTCAGTAGACCCTGGAGCACGGCAGCAAGATGGGCACTCGTGCCTCCAATTAACCAGAATTGCTCATTTCGCCACCACTCTTCAAGCGCAATGCCAGACCACTTGATCTCGAGCATGGCTAGCATGCAAAGAGACAAGGTGAGGACTAGGAGGTAGGAAAGGAAGGTTACGTTCAGAGTCTGGACGATGAACTGTCCTGAGAATAGGGAAAGTGCTGGCAGGAAGCAGTAAACAATGAGAAAAATGGATGTGAACGGGTAAATACCAACATTGAGGTAAGCAATCCTCTGTAAAAACTTCATCTTAGGACTAGCTAAAAGAGCATTATTGCGAGAGAAGAATATCTCAACAGAACCGGTGGCCCACCGGAGGACCTGGTGGAGCCTATCAGTCATGTTAATTGGAGCAGTCCCACGAAAGGCATCCCTTTTGGTCACACAATAGATAGATCTCCATCCTCGATTGTGCATTCTATACCCTGTCACCACATCTTCAGTTACGGATCCGTAAATCCATCCAACGCGACTGCCCCATTCGGTTTTGTCTTCATACCAGCATGAGATAACACCAATTGCTTCAGCAACTGTCGACGCATCAAGAAGCTCCCGAGGAATGGTAAGAGCACCAGGAGAGCGTCCATTCTTCACAGCAGGGTGATCAGCAAGTGGTCGGCCTTGGAATTCGGCCACGGGGATTGAATCAAGAAGAAAAGTTGAGTTCCCAAACTTTTTAGGAATGAGAGAGAGGGTCATTTCCTCATCATCAGAATCTCCCATTCTAAGTGATCTGTTATCTTCAGGAGCAGAAGTGACCGTTGCGGACTTTCTGCGACGAGAAAAGCAACAGCTGCAGCAACTAGAATGGTATTCTTTTGACCTGGGTGGATCAAAACCGTAAATGGCAGTCCTGCGGAAGAGGCATCCAGTACCAACATAAACCGGACCCTGCAGCCCGTCAAGGGCACGCATGTTCACATCAAAGAAAACTGTGTTGTGATTGGCATAACGATCAGATGGATCAATTCCTTCGAATCTCTGAGGAAACTGGACATAACAAATTCGGTCACCACCGCGGTCCATCATGAAACACATGCCTTCTCTTATTGCCCGGCAATTGTAAATGTAATGGTCACAGTCAAGGTTAAGAATAAAGGGACCATTGGACATGATTGCTGAGGCTCGAACCAAGGCATTCATAGCCCCAGCCTTCTTGTTGTGATCATAGCCAGGGCGTTTTTCACGAGATACATAAACCAGCAAAGGAAGACGAATGTCAACTTCTGTCAGATCAATAGGATAGGTTTCCCCTGCTGTGCCACAAAGTGGTTCATCACTAGGTGGTTTCAACATTACCTGCATTTTATAGAACCATGTTGTTAGTCAGCTAAACTCGCCACCATAAAGAAACCAAATTACGCCTGCATTTAGCTCACAAAACATCAAAGTACGCAAAAAAAAAATTGGATAAAGACGAGCTACAACACCATTGAGAAAGTACAAGAGAGAAAAAATTAAGAATATTTAATCCACTTCTTTGTTATTAACAGGTGACAGAAGGTCTCGAACCTGCTTCCGGATAGACAGCATATCCAGGTGAGGAGCATCCTACGTAAGCCACCATTAGTGGATGGTACACACGTATAGCAGAATAAAGGTCACTAATCTGTTTTAAGCTATCCACCGTATTTAAAGTGCAGATTTTGCATTCAAGGTCCTCTAGGACTCGATATCTGATTTAAAAACAATATCTTAAAAGATACATAAGAAGTTAACATAGAATATAAACTTTTCGGAAAAACACTTATAAGATAATGATTTGATTTTCATACACACCATGCTAAACATTTGAATATGTATGGTGCAATAAATATGACATATCTCATACTTTGCTTGATCAGGTTAAAAAAATAAGACCAAAACCCATAGTTACTTGCAATTTTATAAGATGGAACACTTAAAAGGTGATTATAACAATTTAACAGATAAAGAAGTCTTGAAAAATCAACTACCTGCGGAACCAAGTCTACTTATTTGATTCAATATCATGATAGACTCACTAAAAGCTGTAATTAAGGACAATTTCTCTATGTTAGTACCTGTATGATTCCTGCATGATCACCCCTAGAGTGCTCGGGAGCAGAAACAACCCAAGTGCCAGGCCAATGAGTTCCATCTGCCATCCATGTAGCTTTAGGGAGCTTCAATTTTTCCAATGGTTCATCGTTGCCATTCTCTCTCTGCAGCTTCATAGCCTTGATTTCCTCTCGAGCATTGTAGGCATCAGAACGGCGCCGGATTGAATCAGGAAGGGCATTGGTCCTAACCTTGAACTCATCATACTCACGCTTTACCCGTCTACGATCCTTGACAAAATCTGGACGCACCTTATTTTTATAAGGATCTCTCTTCAAATTGAAATAAGATTCTGGGTTCCTCAACTCAATATCATGCTTTCTGCAAAATGGAACCCACATGTTGGCAAAACTTGCAGCTTCCGCCATGGCTTCAAAGGTTAGAAGGGCACCTCCATCATCAGAAACATAACAAGAAAGCTTTTCAACAGGGTAATCAGCCGCTAGAATAGAAAGAATGGTGTTTGCTGTGACAAGAGGTGGCTCTTTCTCTGGATCTGCAGTAGAAACAAATATGTCTACACCTGGAAGATCAGATTTCCCAGTAGGGTTGTTTGGCCTCGGTGTTTCAAACTTCTCTTTCAAAATATTTAGGTCAGTAGCTCGGTTAACAGGGCATAACTTGGGAAGCTGGTCAAGCAGCCAAGAGAAGGCAAACCAAATCTCACACACAATTGACATAAACCATAGCCATATTGCGTCATCATTGGGGTGGCTGATTCTCCATGCAAGAAATAATCCAAGAACAGCTACCCGAACTAAGATTAGGAGCCTGAATGCACATTGGAGAAAACAAAGAATAAATTTCTGACAATAGTAGACAAGGTTGTGAAATTTTTTTAATTTAGTGCCACGACATCTCACTATGAATCGAAAATTCGATAACACAGTACAAAGCCAGACAGAAATGCTTCAAAATCTATTGATATTATTCTGGAAATAGCCTAATGTGTCTAATCAAGTGCGTTACTTCACATAAGTAAAATCAATTTATACCAAGATTCAAGAAAAATTTAGACTTGGCATCCCCAGAGCGGAGGTGAGGTTTGAGCCTCATAATGGGGCAATTGTGCATGTGTGTGTGGGTGGGTATCTGTGTGAGTATTTACCCAACCAAAACAATAAAAATTGAAAAAAAAAAATTAAGAAGATGATTTTTATTAACAACTATAAGAAGACACAATAATATAAATAAAACAATGTAGGATAGACACAACAATCCCACACTGTCTCAAGAGTATATATAACAACATTGTTACTACACAAATTATTAAGGCAACAAATTCCACAAGTGTCATTTGACTGTTGTATATAAAATATGGATCAAGTATCATCATACATTATTACTACAACGGTTAGATATATCAAGCATAAATGGACTGTATTTCCAATGATTGTATAAGTTGCAGCCCAGCAGCCCAGAAATAGAACGACCAATTGAGAGATCTGAGTAAAGAAATATAATGCCTCTTGCGAAACACCAAATCTATTTTTCTTGGATGTACAGCCGGGAACAGGAACTTTCCCATCTCAATCATACTAATATGCTGCCTTGCAGTAATATGACAACTAAAAAATAAAATATTCCAAAAACTAAGAAGAAACAAATGCATTGATATTTGATAACAGTTAGGCCCAAAGTTTCATTGGGTTTCTATGTTCCAGAACAAAGAAGATAACAGGCTATATTTATTAACCTAAAGCAACAGCAGATAAAAGATCATGGTAAGCGATCATACCGATATGGGCTAATAACAGCAGCAGATATCTTCAGCTTGCGAGTGAGGGGCCGCCATGGCTTGCTGAGAAGTTCTGAAGGCTCACCAACCCCATCATCTTTTCCGTTCTCAATTCCGTCATTCTTCGGCCATATGGCATTTCCATAACCATAAGTCCCCTTTGTCTCAAACAACCATCGGTTATGATCAAAATCTCCCGCCTGGCTTCTCTTGAATGACTTTGATGTCGACTTCATCAACGACAACCTCCTCTCCATCTTCGACGTCCCCACATTGGATGGCAGAGGTAGAGGCCCTCTATTATCTACAGCATTCTCATCCAAATCCGTGGCCTTGTAAGGCTCTTTACATCCCAGACAAATCGCATCACCAGTTTTCACAGCATCAACATAACAATCCCTGCATATCTTGAAATCACATTCACACGGGAGTATATCTTCACCGCGCTCATCACTCATCACTTTCCCATCACAACCCTGTATAGCACACGAAGACCCTTTTGCACCTGCCATCTGGGGATGGCTAGGTCCGGACTCAATCACCTTATCCATCAAATGGGCACGAGTAAGGTTATTAAACCCACCAGTAAATAGAGAACTCGACACATACTGCTCCTCAACCCTCTGGGAAATGGCGCGATCCATAGGTTGATCCATAGGTTGATTATCAGGTGTAAGCGGGATTTGCACCGTGTAATTCCTGACCTCGCTGGTATCATCTCCGGAATAGTTGACAAATCTTCCAGATGTAGTCCTCCTCCCATAAGTCACTTTGGGAGGATATAAATCACCAGCACCTGAACTATTTGAAGCCATGCCCCCTTGTGGTTTCAGGGGATTGAACTATCTTGTCTTTTAAGATACCAAATTTGTATAAGAGAATATATATTACCAGAACCTGAAATTTCAGAGGAAAACAAAAATGAAGAACTCTTATCAGCAAAATTGTTACAGAAACGAAAGTTTTTTTTTTTTTTCAATTACAGAAACCAAAGTCAAGATTTCAAAAAAGTTCACTTTCCAATCCTCAAACTCTCCTCTTTCTACAATTATGCTGTAAGCTAATATTTTATCTTAAATGCAAAGTGAAAATCTATTGAGAAATTTTGAAATTAAAATAAGGACACATTTTTTTGGCAGATCAAAAGAACAAAAATCGTGATAAAACCCTCTCCCTTTCTCTAGAATCTTTTCCTCATATTTACTCCTCTTCCCTTCTCACACACACACACTAAAATTCTCACTATGAAATCAGAAAAGGCTGCTGTTGCACCTAAAAAGCACAACTTTTTCCCACCAAAACACGACTAAAGTCTAAAACGGTTCAAATACAGTATAAAGCAATCAAAAGGGTACCTATAATCTCAAGATGCACACACGAAGATTAACAAGCAAGCACCATTTTAAGAACCCAAATTTTCCCGAACACCACGGAGCAAAAAACACAAGAAAATCGCAGATAAACAAACACCCAGAGACTTCTTCTTCACATATAACACACATATGCTACACTAACATATAATATAAACAAATCACCATACTCGTTTACTAATCCTTAAGCAATAATAAAATAATAAAAATAACACTAAACGGCTTCACATAACTTGTATAGAACATCAGAAACAGAAATATATATATATATATATACACACACACACACACAGAGACACAAACAAATCAGTGTATGTATGCGTATGTGTTTCACAACAGTCTCAAATCTTATTTGGCAGTTAAATATGAGAGATGTGACCAAGTCTCTGAAATTTTTAAAAGCATTAATTTTTAGGATAATGACGCACTAGACAATACTCTCTCTCTCTGTGTAGAATTAAAAAAGCAGAGACCAAATACAAACCTTCGAAAACTCAGCTGAAAATCAGAAAACAGAGACCTTGGATCATAGCCAAATCGCTTCAAATTCACTTGACCGCCGGCAATCCAACAGACAAGCCAAAACCCTATATATATATATATATACACACACGTATTTATGTGATTTTATATATAGTATATAGTACAATGAGAATGTTGAAAATTATAAATGAATTTGATATGGAATGTGTCCTTGGATTTTTGCTTATATTTTTCGGACAAGTCGATGATGTAGAGAGAGAGACTGTGGAGAGAGAGTGTTTGAGAGGGCGGAAAATTGGGAATTTAAAGGTCATTTCAGGAATTTAGGGGGTCGGTACTCGGTTAGGGACACGGTGCCAGAGCTGTGGTTCTCTGC
>JAOTQH010000050.1:2083323-2094979 GCA_025631255.1 Cornus kousa
AGTAGTGGCTTTTATAAATGTAAAACTTGGCCCTCACCTTAATGCACACTCTTTCAAACTTAAGTGGTTAGAGCGACAAGAAACCACCACATCCAATTTCACCAAATAGAAATAATAAAAGGTATTGTAATGAATCATAACATTGTTACTCGGTGCCTTCTTCCTGAGTACATAGTAACAATTATATCTCGTTCTGAACATGTATTTAAATTTGTTCTTCTATCCGCTCAACTGCAACTTGGTTTGATGAAGGTGAATTGTAAACTCTTTGGTCTAGGCGAACATAATTTTTTATCATGATCTAATAACTCTCTTGGACAGGAGGAATCTCTTTTAGCCGTCAGAAAAACTATTTGCATGGATTTCTAGATAATATCACCATTAACTTTGAGACAACTAGCTATTCCAAATTTGTATCTTTGAGAATTCTCATTCTATTTTGTAATTCATTATCAGTGTAATAGAAGTATAATTGGAGGTAACACGGTCCATTATCTCCAACTGTTAGTGATGGTAGTTCATGGTATACTTGACCTTATATGATTGTCTCTCTGGTCAGTTGATGAACTTGCATATTTATTTATGTAATATGCGATCAATTTATCGCGTCTACTATCGTCATATCGTGTCTCATTGAATTGTTTCACCTAATAATAGAAAATATAAAGTAAATAAATATGATGTTTCCATATGAAATATATATGTCATAAATATGGTGTTTCCATATGAAATATATATGTCTAATTGAACGGTCCACCTTACAAAGATTTTCCTGTTACATCTAATAATAGAAAATATAAAGTAAATTAAACTGGTGTTTTCATATAAAATCTATGTGTCTAATTGAACGATCCACCATACAAAGATGATGATAACCATACAAAGATGATGATATTTTTTTTTCTAATTACAAGCTTTTATGCATTCTATATATTAATTGAAATAAAATAAAAAAATGGTTTTAACATAAAGGAAAAATAAACTATTCAAAACCCTAATAAATGCTTTAATATTTAATACACAAAAAAAAAAAAAATACACATAAGCCAACATAATACAAGAATTTTTATTAACTAAAAGAGAGATTAAAAAACTAAATTATAAAGTAAAAATTTTCCACTCACTTATAAATTTTATCCCCATTTATTTGAAATTAGCACGGTATTTTGTTTGACTAGATACGTCAATGATATAAACATAATTAGGTCAATATTTAAAAAAATAATAGATGTTCGTGCATAAAAAGAGATTGACGGAGTTTTCATGTCTCATTGAATTGTTACCCATAATAAGTAAGCATAAAGTAAATTAAGATGATGATGAATATTCTAGAAAAAAAAATGCCGAAGTTAATCATTAATGATATGGAAAAGAAAATGATAAGTTGAAATTAGGAAAATAAATTCAGAACTCTCATAAATAAAAATAGGTGATAAATTTGTACCACTTAAGTAGAATATTCAATGATCCACAAAATAAAAAAATCACAAATAAAGATTTTGTTGATTGAAATGAGGAATGATACTTTTTAAAAATAAAAATAAATGGCTAATTTTGTAAAAGAGTGACAAGAGAAAATAGAGAAATAAAAAGTGTCAAGAGAAGGAAAAAAAAAACATGATGCATCGTGATATTATTACAATATCAATTAATAGGCTAACATCCACTAAATTGATTAATATTTAGATTTTTTTTGAAGTTATTTATATTTTAAATATCAAGAAAAATGGATGCTTCCTATAAGCACGCAAATATATATAGTAATAAAAAATCAATAAAATGAATAATTAACGTTGATTTTTATACATTTTTGACCTTTTGATTATAACAACAATTCTAAGTGCATCGTGTTAGACTTTTTTTAGATTTTAGAGGAAGATAGAAATGGTTTTAAGAAAAGATAAAGTGATAGCGTTTGATGACATGAAGGTTTAGAAAGCAACAATGAACTAATTAAAAATTGGTTATTTTTCTTTTACAAGAAAAATTTTATGTCCACAATCTCTGCGTTTTAAATTAAATATATAAAACTATAGTGTACCATGAAAAAAGAAAAGAAAAGGAAAAAAAGTGTTCAACAACTCTTTTAGACAACTCTAATAAAAAGTTATATATATTAAAATGATTTTAAATTAAATCAATTGTGTTTTATTGTATAATCTATCGCAAGGTTTAGAAAGGAACAAGGAATTAACTTTAAACCGACTAATTAATTTTATTTTTTTTTTTAGAAAAAAAAAGAAATTTATCTACCAATCAATGTCGTTGTATTTTAATGTGAATATACATTCCTAAAAGGGTTTAAAGTAAGGATGTACTTTTAGTTGGGCCTAGATGGTTAAAAATTAGAAGGTAAAATAGATTTTTAATTTTTAAAATGTGCCTTACTAACTAACCATTGTTGAATGCTAACTAACACGTCGTTTTTAGTGTGTTTACTTAAAAACTCATCATTATTGATGCTAATCAACATGACGTTTTTAGTGTGTTTACTTAAACGTGATTCATAATAAAAGTTGTATAATTATAATATACCACGTTTTCCTAAGCAAAATGACTTTGTGATTTTCATCCAAATGGATATATATAATTCACATAGAAAAGTTGTATTAGTTATCTTTTAGGAGGAAGCTCCGTCAACTCCTTCGAAAAGACATCCAGAAACTCGTCTACAATGCCATAAAAACCACCGCGCGAACTACTATCCTCATCAGCTAACAAGCTAGCCAAGTAGGACATGTGGCGACTCTAGTCACTAATACTAAAAATCATTGTCGAATGGGAATCGCTCTGATCTCTCACGAAGGGAAAATAATCTCCTTTGGGAGACATGATTACCTAATGTTATGAATTGAAATGTTAGCTAAAATACGTAAGTCTTAATAAAAACAAGAGAACTAAACTTATGGATTTATATGTTTTTCCGGAGGACCAATAAATGTTCTAAGCAACTAAAATTAACCATAAAAAAAAAAACTTCTTGTATAATGAAACCTAAAGTTTTCTATTTAAGAGGAACACTTTGGAGTAAAATTATAAACAGTTTTTTAAAAAACTATTTAATAAAAATTCAGTTATAAAAATATATATTTTCAGATAATTATAAAAAATTATTATCTAAAAACAAAATTTCAAAAACTCTAACAACTATCTAGCAATTGTGAAATGGATCTATATAAAAAAAATACAAACAAATACTCCTTCCCTCCTGTTGTTCATCTTTTTTTTTGGGTTGTCCCAAAATATTTATCTACTTACCAAATTTAAACAAAGATCGTTAAAATTTTAAAAAATTTCAAATTTAATTATAAATATATTTAAACTTGAAAGGATAACTTTGTAATTTTTGAAGAGATAATGTAATAATTACACATGCCCTTAAAAATTTCACTCTAAAAATGTAATATGGGAGGGAGGGAGTCTGATATATTACATTTAATGTAAAAATCGAAGGACGAAAATGACATGCATGGTAGACACGCGCCATCGGTTTTAGTGGTATAAGATCCATTACCCGTCTTACATATATGATACAGACATACATCCATAGACATCGGACATATATATATAATTATTATATATATATATATATATGACTCAGTCAAGTGAGAGGAGACTGAGTGAGGACTCGGCAGAATCGTTTTCAACGTACAGAGATGTCTTCACTGTCGTCATTCGCCGCCATAGCCGCACCTTCGTCTTCTCTCAGAAGAGTCTGCTCTCCATCCCGTCAAAACCTGCATTTTCAGCAGCTTTCTAACACTCGGTTAGCTCTGTCTCCCTCTATGCATATACATATATGTGTGTATCATTCAGGACTCACTTCGTCTCTCAATGTTCGCACGAAATGTTCTTTTCGATTTGTGATTTTGAAGAGCTGGTCTTCTTGGGATTTGGCGTAACCTTGATTTCATTTGTTGTATATAGTCGAGTCTTGATGCATTTATCTGCAATTACTTATCAATTTTTTGAAATTTTGTTCTAGTTATACAATTTGTTAATGGGTCGATTCACCGAGAAAGTATGAAATTTATTCACTGAGCTTGTGGTTTTTAAAAGACCGTTTCCCTATAAATTTGACTAAATTTTGATTTATTGAATCTACAAGTTCTGAGACATGTGATTTTGAATAGTTGATGTTGTTTGTTTCAATGAGTTGCACAATTTCATGCCCGGCAGAAAATATTATGTGCAGGAAAGTTGCTTTGGCAGAACGCAGTGAAAGTTGTTGGATCGTTTTTTTTTTTTTTTCTTTCTTAGTTGGTACTCACATACATATGCCTCCACTGAAGCTTCACCTCTGACCTACACTAGGCCACTGGCCCGTTGGTGAATTAGGTCGGTTTGACAGCGGTATCAATGATTATTTCAAATAATCAAGAACAATGACCATGTTGCTAAAAGATTTATATATATAAGCTGACCTTTAATTGAAAAAAGATACAGGAACACATTGAGTTCATATCAAGTTATTTTAGATATATTGAGAGTAAATGATCTACCGCTTTTGTACATATACTCTAACCACCAGCTATCTAGCTCAGGTGACATCTCCTTCTCTTGACCTAGAGGAAGGTGCAGGTTTAAATCCCAGTGGATGGAAAAGTGAGATTTACGGATAAAGGATGTCTATCTCCCTTTCTATAGTTCACACCATTGGATTTAATAAGGAGAGACAGAAGGGGAAGAAGGAGAAGGGGGGTTTAAGTTGTTCTATGGGATAGCAAAGGAATGGTGGTCAAAGATCATTGTCTACTATTGTTATCAACAATGCTGGGTGCTGCAAGTGGTGGCAAACAAAGGCTCGGCTAAAACGAATCCCAATCCAACTTTTAAAATAAATGATTTGAACGATTCTAACTTCTAATACAAGAATGATTATCTTAGATAATTTGGGGAAAGAAAAGGGTTCACTACTTTTTGGAGGAATTCCCTCGAGGATTGTAGAAAAGTATATGCTTATTGGCTGCCTCTGGTAAACATAAAAGCTATCCAGCAAATGATTTCATGGTTGATAAGCTTTTCTTCCATCTCTATGGAGTCTATACAACAAGAATGTAGAGAATTCAATAAAAAATAATTTCAGAACCTCTTGAAATGATGAAAACTGTTTTTTAGTGAATCACACGTGATTTACTTTTTACTTAAAAGAGGGCAACACATGCCTCATTTATCAAATTCTATGCATCACCTGAAGAAAAGTAACTTTCTTTTATTTTTTATCATTTCAATACATCCATTTAGATGTATTGGCTGTCACCTCTCTCTCGCTCTCTTAGTTTTCCCTGTTGCTATAGAAAATAAAGTTACACAATGAGGACTCTGTGGCATGTCTAAGTTTTATGCATATTTATGAAATTAATATGATTCAATTCAATGAATTACGTTGATCAAGGATGACTGAATTCTCTATGTTGCTAAACTTACAACTTCTATTTGTACATTACAAGTCAAGGCAACTTGTCTGAACCGTCACTACTTATTTTATTTATTTTTCTTTGACTTGGGTGTTATTTTTTCAAGTTGTATTTAAAATGATCTGGAAGTAAAGATCGGGATTTGATATTTTCCCACTTTGGTTGTAGCTTGTGCAGGTTTGGTGTCAAGTGCTATGCAGATGCGAGCGTGAAGGAGGCTTCTATCTCTGCTACGATTGATGTTGTGGCTGATGTTAAGACTGAGCGGGTTTGAACTGGGGACTTAATTTTTTCTTTATTCTATACAGTCAAATAGCATATGCAATTTAGCTACATCTATCAAATTTATCCCTCTGAACATTTCTTAGTAGGTTGTTGTCTTAGGAGGCAATGGTTTTGTGGGTTCTGCAATATGCAAGGCTGCAGCATCCAAGGGTATAGAGGTCATAAGCCTGAGCAGGTTTGAGAAAGTTCTATCTGAATCTCTATGCATCCATGAATAATGATTCTTTTCAAATATGTCCTTCTTGTGCTATCTTTCATGCAAAAGTGCTTCAATATCGTTGTTGAAGCAACTAATTGGTGTTCTATTGCCATTCTTCTCTTTTTATGGCATCAATTTTTGAAATTTGGACCTTTACTCAATGGTCACAGGTCTGGGCGTCCTTCTTACTCAAGTCCATGGGTAGATCAGGTTACTTGGATGACAGGTATGTTTGTCTCTATATCTCAATCTAATAGGTTATTGGTGTCATGGTTTTAATAAGGTAATGCAATTAAAAGTGCTAACCCTGAAGTCCATGCTGAAATGGTTGATTAATAAATTTGTTTACTTGTTAATATAACTGGACATATATTTAGAATTTGGTTCCATATATTTTAATCCATTAAATCAAGCAGGGGTGCATGAAGTTAAAGAATAGACACAAGCTTTTAAACTAAGAGTGTTTCAAATTAGTAGGACTAGAAACTGGAGATGTAAAGTATAATCGTGAAAAAAGAAGAAAAAAATCGAAGAAGCAATATATCTATAAAAAATTATATAAAAAGTGAGGAAGTGGAGAAGATTAATCACAAGAGATACTTAGGACCATTTTGGTTATATATGGTTGGTTGTATATAAGGGAGGAGAGGTTGGAGAAGACGTAACATACGAATTAAAGTACGACGAAAAAAATATAAAGGATTTCTACCTATTTTTAAAACAGGAAAGTGCATGAAACAAATATAGAGTTATACAAGCTTTAGGATAAGATGTTCGGCACTGAGAAGCTTGTCGTAAAATGGCATGGCTGAAATCAGTTGCTGATCTGGATCTGTTTCAAGACGAGACGAAAAAATTGGATACAACTTATCTGTAAGTAGCATTAATTGTAGTCTAAATGGGAAAAAAAAAGTGAAAATGGTTTAACCACATGCAACCGCAAACTATATAACTGCACTGACAAAAAGAGACATTGTTGATGCTAAGGTGAGAGAGAGACCAATTTGACATAAAATGATAAACCCAAATATGATCCTGGAAAGAGCAAAATGGTGTAAAAAATTCATAGCAAGCTCTAAATAGTTGGGACAAAGTTGGCTTAGTTAATTATTTTGAAATTCTATGTCAAGCAGAATAACAGCTAACTTCATATTGCTTGGTTCAGATTTGTTTTGTTTGGCTAAGACCAAATCTTGATCAATATTAAGTAGCAAACACAGTTCAGTATCTTAAAGATCTGGGGTCGGCAAAGCAGATATTGTTACATCCGTTCTAGCGGGAAAATTTGTATATTTAGACATAACACAATAGTCAAAATACTGCACATTAGTTCTGGCCCTTTTATTTTTTACTTTAATCTGAATCCTTCTTCTTTTTAGCATATCAAATGTGCATTAACCCACAACTTCTTGCATGTATCAACAAGTTGTAACAATTCTCTCCATGATCAGTCTTTATTCACTTTTAAGGCTATTGCCATAATATCCTGAATGGCCGCCTCCTAAAAGTACCTCTAACTTAATTATTGCAGCATCCTCATCGTCTCTGCATGTGTGATGTACATGTTGTTTTTTGATGTCTCCCCTTTATATTTTAAACCACAACTTTTTGTAATGTTGTTGTAAAATGTACTCTGCAGCCTTGATTGAATATGATAGCCAACACCACCAACAACTATAATGATAATAAGCACACAACAACAACAACACATCAGATTTTCTATCTTAGCACATAGTTCTGATAATGGTGACGATGTCATTCTCAATCCCTCTGCTCATCTTTTATTATGGATACTTGAGCAAAGATAGGGAAGAAATTGTTTAAGTTTCTTCTCATAGTGGCCCATGCTCTGATAAACTGATCAACTGGTTGACATTTATATGGTTTACAATTTTAACATTACCTGTTTTGTGTTAACTGATATATTTCATTCTAAATTTTTAGGAATCGTTTTTATAACTACATTATTATACTATTTGTCATAGCTAAGTTGGACAAATCAGGTAGTTTAGTGGTATTTGTAATTGTCAAGCCTGCCTGACAATTTTGATTTTTGAGACAAGAATTCTTTTTTTACATTGAATGGGTTAGATGTGGTATTGGTTGATTTGAAAAATAGAAGTAACGAAATGCCCTTAAATTAATGGTTTGGCATTTAACTAAGTGACATTCAAACATGTGAGAAGGTGTTCCCGTCTTGTTTTTCATTAATTAATTCAATTGTCGTGTAATGGTTGCTGGTATTATTGACATTAATTATGTCCTAATGGGATTTTTTTGGATATATCATGTTTAGGTTTTAGGTTGGAATTTGGAAGAGTTCGAAATCCCTCGTAATATGTAAACAACATGCAAATGTAAGTGATCAGCATCATAATAAATGGAGAGTCTGTGGACCACCTTCTCTTGCACTGCCCAGTGGCCCATGACTGTTGGAGCCTTATGTTGGGTCTTTTTGGCGTCCAGTGGGTAATGCCTCGGAACTCTCGATGTCGTATTGATATTTGGAGGGGGCAGAGGGTGGGGGCTCGCGTTCGCGATTTCTGGAGGGCGACTCCTCTTTGCATTTGGTGGTGCCTCTGGAAAGAACGTAATAGAAGATCCTTTGCTGGGGAGGAGTTACCCATTGGGGTTTTAAAGTACTCTATTATTTGCTCTCTTTTTTGTTGGGGTATGGGGAGAGATTGTTATTCGGTTGAGGAGATCATGGACTTTTTGGAATCTTTGGGTCCATAGGTCTTTCTTTTTTCCTTTTGTTCTTGATTCTTGTACAGCTCTAGGAACGCGTTCCCCTTTTGAACGCTTTCTATACATTTTTACTTATCAAAAAAAAAAGAAAAAGAAACCAAGTCAGCTTAACCCCTAGACTAGTAGCTAACCATTGTTGAGTTCAGATAATCTATCATAAGTTGTTATTCTCGAAGAGATAGAGATAGAGAGAGAGTTCGGCTAATTAATCCAACTCAGCATGTCAAACATCACTATTTTTTTGTTTTTTTCCTACCCCCCCCAACCACCTTCTCAAGGAATTGTTTGCATCCAAGAGAATTCAAACATCACTATTTCTTGGTTTGAGTAACCTCATTAAAAACATTATGGGCAATACCAGATGAATGTAATGATGACCTGACATTCTACTTTTTGGAGAACCTGACTTCTAATAAATATATAATAAAAAGATAGGTCTAAAAACATTTTCCAAAAGTTGCGGTACCACAATGGTGAGTGCTGGCCTGGCATCACGCAGGAAGGATCAAACAATTGTTGTCATTGATCAGAGAAGGTCTAGAGCAAATTCTTTTAAAGCTATAAAATAGTTTGACATATTAACAATGCTTTGAGTCATGGTAATGCTTTCCAAAATTAATACATCAAGTTAGGACATAAGGTTGTAGTTTTCGAGTTAATTCAGATCAGCTTACATCCACCTTCAGGAAAGCTTTCTAAGAATTGAAATGACCAATTCAGGAAAGCTCTCAGGCTCTTAAAACTAATTTAGCTTGAGTTGAACGACATATTGATTGTTCCCATAAGGTCATTTATTTGGATGGAAGGAAATGAAGAATATGTACATAAAGTAAACAATAAAGGGGGAGGAAATATGTTCATTCAGTTCAGAAGTTCAATTATACTGCACTCAATTCTTCTTCACTTTATATTATTATTCTTATTTCCTTTTGGGGAAAAAAAATTAAAATAGAAAAGAAAAAGAAGAGCACCCTGCACTATTTCTGTAAAGATTAGGCAACATTAGTAGTAGTAGTAGAAGAGGAAGACCTGAAAAATGTGAAAATCTCAACTTCAAGTTTCTGCAATAGTGATATATAATTAGTATAATAACAGGTATTGTTGCAATTTTTCTGAATTTAAAATTTTGAACCATGATCTTTGAGCGCTCTTTAATGAAATCTTACTTGTATATAAAAAGTAAAGAAATAAAAAACTTATATATTTGAACCTTGATGTCCTCCTACACAACTTTAAACTTGTAAATTGCATAGTTAATGTGAGGGCTCTGCCCTTTAAGCTACATTCTCAAATATATCACTACGGTGAACTTGGTCCTAAATGGATGCTTCATATGCTTTTTGAATATTTTTATTTTATTTTTTGGTATTTTATCCTTATTATTTATTATTAAGGAATTTCCTAAGTAGAAATCCAGTTCTAGTTGTTTTTTCTACTCATTTTGAAGGATCTTATGATCCTCTATTCAATCCTATGATCCGATCCTGTAAACCCTCGCATTGATCCAACATTGAATCCCGATCCTGACAACCTTGATGGTGTTTGGTGTGGTAATACTTATCATATATCATTATGGGATCTTCACAATGTGGCAATTCAGATAAGAGCTGCTGAATTTAAAACCTGTAATGCATCGCTTCAATTGGAAGAGGATGGAAGAATTTAAAAAATTGCAGAATGGTAGCATAGCACCTTGTATACAACATATGCAGACCCCAAAATTAATTCATAAATATTAAATTGGCCATCATACATGTCTAACAAAAACACTCCTAAACCCAGAGTCAAAATTCGGTAGAGCATAATAGCAGTTCCAACTTCCAGTCCAACCCAGGCACAAAAACACTACTCCGATGTGGAAATTTGGAAACACTTTGGAGTGTTGCCAATGGTTTGAGGAAGGTACTGTAATTCAGTTCTTTTGACATCTAAAAAAGAGAAGGATTTCTTTTGGTGTATGTTTGCACAAATTCCTAAAATTCTTTTGGTTTATTTATTTTCGGGAAAGTATAGCAAGAAGAAAAGTTTCTTCATATACACAAGCAATTTTATTATTATTATTATTATTATTATTATTATTATTTATAAGGATCATTATAACTTCAATTAAATTGCAAACAACCCTTAGTAACTTTGATAACAATAATATTGAGCCCATTAAACAACTTAAACATTACAGCAAAAAAAAAACCCAAAAGAATGAAGAACTTTTCTGTGGGCATAGAACAAAATATCAAGTCGACAAAGAGCTAAAATAATTACAAAATCGGCATGAAAGAAGTTGAAATCAAGTTAAAAAATATAAAAAAATAAAAACCTAACAGTCTAGGTTGTTTTGATTCTGTCAACAGTTGATTGGAATTACCTGAGATTTCCAATTAGCTTCAGCATCTTTCTTTTGGCGGCTGAGCGTTGATTCATCCTACAAAAAAATTATCACCAAATCAATAAATAATAAACAAATACACCATCTATATAGAGGGAGGGGGGTTAACCTACCTGGTCGTGAGAAGCTCGAACGAAGCCATGTGGATCTGGGATGTCGCGAGAGGAAGGAGTAGAGGAATTGTCTGCGAAATCGACGGCCCATCTACGACCTGCCGCCATCACTCCTTTTCCTTTCTCCATTGTTATTAACGAGTCTGAGTGAATCTCTATCTGTTTCTGCTGTTGTTTATTCCAATTTCCAACCCCTCTTTCATTATTTGTTGTGCCCATAAAAGGGCGTGTTTGGTAAAATTGGTACTCACGTTATATCGCGTTATTAGCTTACTTCTTTTTCTTTTTCTTTTCTTTTTTATTTTTATTTTTAATTTTAACTCTAATTTTTAATTTTAGCAAGGAGTTATGATAGAAATTGTGCAAACAATTGCCTTTTTTTTTTAAAAAAAAAAAAATAAATAAATAAAATTGTGTCACATGACACATTTTCCTCTCTATTAGGAATCAAATTCCCTTCTGTTTAAGGAATTATGTGGTATGGGGCCAACACAATGAACATCTATGC
>JAOTQH010000050.1:2095079-2111265 GCA_025631255.1 Cornus kousa
CATATAAGCACTTCACCTTTCCTCTACCCAGGCGATGTGGGACTTGTGCACCCGTAGCTCGCCAGTGTGGTAGCCTGGCAGTGTCTCTTGCACCCGCCCACAAGGTCATCACAGTCATTGTACTAACACTTTATAGCAAGTCTATGACACAGCACCACAATGTATGTGCCCTGTGTCAAATTTCTACAGAATCACATGATCACATTTTCTTCAATTGTTGTATGCACTTTTGCTTTTAAGGTTTATTATGAAAATATTGAAAATTCATAAGTCATTGTTTCATAGCTTTTGCATCGGGTATGGAAAAAATGCCGTAATGCCAACCATTGCATTTTTAAGAGTCTTGAACTCAAGAAAATGCCCCCAACCAACTCTCAAACACACCCAGAACACCCCGCGGTATCCGGCACGCAAAACGAGACATGACGAACCGTTCACTCTTGCCAACTCGGTTACTCATAACAGTTGATTTTCCCGAAAAAGTTTCCTCCATAAAGCCCGCGAAAATTTTAGTTTCCCGTGAAAGTTGTATCATTATATTTAAATTTCCTGTTATACCCTTGTTACTTGTTTTTCTTTGTTCTTTTAAGAAGTGAGTGGTGTTCATCGATAAATTAAGACTACTATTACGTTACCACTTTCTGACTCTCTTTTATTTAGGACACGTCTCCAGACTCACAAAAGAAGTGAGTCAATCTAATATTTGAGTCCTAATATATAATGAGAACTTAAAATAATGATAATAAAATCTAAAGAGCCAAGTACCAAATACACACACACACACACACACACACACACACACAAACACATACAATAAAAGAATATATTTTTAAATAACAAACCCAAATTATCCATAATTTTAGCACACACACATATATATATATATATTTGTATGTAATTGGACACATATGCATACATGCACACATGTAGATATTCATTCACATACCAATTTGTATATATATATATTTGTATGTATTTCCCCACACACATATATTCATTCGTAAACCAATTTTATATATTATTATTATTATTATTATTATTTTATTTTGCTTTTTTTACCTGACCTATTGCATGATGTATATTAAAAAACAAATGTATATTAGTATTGAACTCATAAGGTTAGTTTTGGTACGTGAAATCATTTTTTTTCCACTTTCGTACTATCCAAACTTATAAAACAATATTTTCTCACAAATTTCTCAAAAGAATATCATACTAACCAAATTCATAATAGAAACCACACTTTCTTTTCTTTTTACTTCACTTTCTTTTCTTTTCACTTCCCTGCATCAATTCCGGTTAACCAACCTTTAGATGCTCTGTTGCGGGTGGGAGCGACTCTTAATTTGCTCTTTTTTTCTTCTTTTTTTTTTTTTTTTTGTAGAGTTTGCTCTTTTTAATCTTTTACTCTTTTGAACAAGTAATAGAGATAATACTGAATTAAAGTTAAAATAGAAACTACTAATTTTTTTATATTTCACCTCAATTTTATTGGAACTTTTCAAAGAGTCCTCGTACTTCAAAATTATGGAGAGGTTGGAACATAAAAAGGCTAAAAGTATGAAGACTTATTTGAAAAGTTGATTATAAAATACTTCATAAAATAGGAATACCTTCAAAGAACCCCGTAGTGTGAAAGAGAGTACGACACGTATTTGCAGCTTGTCCTTTTATTTAAGGAAAAATATTTGGACTCGTTTTTTTTTTTTGGGTGCGTTTGTCAGTGTGTTTGTGTCCATGTGTAAAGCAACGCTTTTTTTAACATAGCTACTTCGACCTTTTAGACGTGTTTTTGCTTCCTAGATTGCTGGCACTTGGCAAGAATGGTTGTTTGATGATAACACTCCTACCAAGGGGTGGAATTTCTATGATTTTTTTTCCCCCAATTAGCGAATCAACGTGCTAAAGAAAATGTATTCTTTAAAATTGATAGCGTGGTATAATCTGCTCATGTGTTTTTTTTGTATGAATAGGGTTCAGTGAGCCATCCTTGTTTGAGATTCTGTGGTTATCGCTGCAGTAACTTTGTTGGCACTTTATGCTACTACCATACATTTACATGTTGGTTTGTTAATGGAGGGTTTTCGGAGGGCAGACTCGGTTAAACCCTCGGTGAAATACATCGATTTTCATCCCTTTTCAAATTAAAGAATTGTATTTTTTAGTAGAAAAGGCAATAAATAATTTCTAGTAAGGAATCGAGGAATTAACTAAAACAACATTTGACTGACTACACTCTCTTAATGGAGGTGTTGAGAATGTTAACAAGCTTTCTGATGATTTATGTTACTTCCTAAAATTAAACTTTTGGAATGATATAGAAAATTGTGTTGGTACTGCTGAGTGTCAAACTTTTGGAACTTGATTATTATTATGTTTTTGTTTGCAGATACCATCAAAACCTACGTGTGACACAGATGCACCTAAAAAGAAGCTAGAGTGTCCTGGTGGTCTCTGAATGATCAAAATCACCTCTTTCTTCAATATGGTATGGTAGCTTCCAAAAGACCGCTTTACATACTTGAAGACAAGGTGGTTTGATGCTTCTGTGATGGAGATTTGAAGTTGTGAAATATCTTACTGAACATGGTTGAATCGTTTTAGGTTTTGGTGTTTGGGAACTGTCCGAACTTTCCTCTCCGTTTTGTTAATAGATGTTTATCCGACTTTATAGATTGATACATGGTAATTAGTAGTATTACTTGTGGGTTTGCGACTGATGCAAACTCTGTCTGTTGCAGGTATTTATGTTTCTGAATGTTACATTTGTTAATTTTCCTTTCATACTATGCTACAATATGTTTGCTGACTTGGTTGCATGGGATGAGCCCAATTATTTTTCTCTCTTTTGATGTCTGACTACGGGCCACAAACGAGCTGAGTTAGCCCAAACAATGTGGTATTTCCAGTGAAAATTTTAACGAGCTGAGTTAGCCCAAACAAAGTTGTATTTCCAGTGAAAATTTTCCCGCAAGTGTCTCACCTTGGGGTTGAAAGTGAAACATTTAGTAGGTTACCAACAGGCCTGTGACTTAACGGTACCAATCTTCTACTTCTCAAAGAGAGGTGAGGGATTCGAGCCTCAGTGGAGGCATGTGTGTGTGACTAGGAAAAAAATAAAATAAAAAGACATCTAATAGGTTTGAGAGAGATTCAATAGATATATAGTTCGGTACTAGATCTCGTTGCTGGGTGGAGTAAAGAACTGTTTGATCCATGATTGGCTGTCAGCACCTAGACATGTTTGAATTTCTGCTGTCGAAGTTCTCACAAGATGAGTTATTGGAAAAGACCTTAAAAAGACTACTAATAATAAAATAGAAAGCAACAACAGAGAAATCATGTGGCTAATTTTGTAGCTTGGAAGAAGAAACAGTGGAATATTTGTTGCTTTGGTGTCCGGTCGCTGGCCTGGCGTGGCGTGGAAGCTCACACCCCTGTGAATGGATACAACCGCCGAATGTGAAAAGCTTTCCCAGTTTGGCGCGATGTTTGGTGTTGCTGCTTATGGTTGTGTGTTAATGGAAGTTTTGAAATGAAGCTGTTTTTAGCCCTTCTCATGGGGAGGAGGACGTTGAGAGTAAATGGTGGAGTGTGTTTTGAAGAGCTCCTTCAGTTGTCACCAAGGTCGGCTATTCCGAAGGTTAATAGGTGTGTTAAACCAATCCAATCCATGGGTTGCTCAATTGCAATGTCGATGGGATGGGATGGAGTTTCGGGACATCATAGGCCGCATGGTGCTTGTTCCAGTGGCTTACTACAGTGAGGTTGGGACTGCAACTGTAGCAGAATCCATGGTGTTACGATATGCAGTGAAGGTTGCACCTGAGAATGGTTTTGATCAGGTAGTGATGCTCGGTCCGTCTTGGGCGTTGTTCGGAAAGGAGAATTGGGTTCAATTGGGTTCGGCTGAGGTGCGTCATCTTACAAATTTTCTTTTGTTTTTCTCCCTAATGAGTTCTTCCAATAATTACGGGCATAATCTTTTAAAAAATGTGCATACGGTACTTTTGTGTTTACGAGCTGAAGTAGTCACATTGAGGGGTTGGTTGGATTGTTCCTGTTTTCATTTTTTTTTACCCCTCCCAAATTAGGGAAGGAGAGACACGAACACGGCTACACCCATTCGGGAGACAACATGAATATGAGATTTTAGAGTATATAATTGAGGAAAATCCGCGCAATAAAATTACGTGATCTATCATATGAGGGTAGGGTTTGAAGATTTCTATATGCATATTTACAAGGATGATGATCACAAATGCTTTGGAAAAGCAAAATTCATTTTGTTTTGGTATTACGAGCAGTGCTACAATGTAGGAGAGGATTCAGCTCCTGTTGATGGATCCCACCCAGGAGGTTTGATGTTTGGCCAATCACCCCGACATCCCAACCTTATATATAGACTCTTTTTACCTGCAAAATAAATTAGTGGTTAATCAACGGGTTAATATTATATATATATATATATATATGTATATATATATATATATATATATGAAGCTATCTATTTGTTACAATGAAAAAAATAAATTTAAAAATTGCAAAATCATACTCGAAACTTATTGATCTTTATTTTCCCCAGTAATTGGTTGTATTCTGGTTTACATTATTGAAAAACAATTCATTTTCCCAAACCTCGCAGGAAGGGTTTCTTCCAATGTCGTGTCTATCTATCAGGAAAATCCTTTCTTAACATTGCCGAGGCGGATCACTATTGATAAGAGATCGAAATAATTTGATAAGGGATCCAAATAATTTGGAATATAAATCAATCAATCTGAGCATAGACTATATACATTTAAGTGTAAATATATAACCACACTTTCTCTCGCCTCTCTCTACCCTAGCCGCCCCTCACCTTCATCCCCTGCTTCCTCCCCACTCCCTTCCCATGGGAGTGGGGAGGTCCCGATCCCGACCACCCACTGATTAATAATATCGGCGTGCTGTATATAGCTTGTTCAGTGGATGATTTCACGCTGTTTTTTTGTTGTTTTTCCTCGCTGTCGTCGAGGTTTCTTTATGGAGCTTTTTGGTGTTTTGCGCTGGAAGTGAATCTTATACATCTGAGTCTTTTGCTAATGTGCGCCGTCTTTGCCTGTGCAGGTGTGTTTGATTCTCTCGCCGGTGGTTTTTGTTTGTGGTTTTTTCTTTTGTTATGGTAGTCCTTCTCTAGCGGGCACCTTTTCTTTGGCTTGTCAAGACTATTGCTCTTGACTATAAGAGGTGTTGTTTGGACTGGTGTTTTATGTGTTTGATCTTTTGTATCTACATGATAATCTTGTTGTAGATGCCATATGGCGTATGACATGTTTTCTTGCCGAGGTGAAAAAAAAAAAAAATCTGAGTATAGACTGAAAACTGCAATACACCAGAGCAGCATGGGTAGCTTTTTGTTCTAAAAAATCTTAATTCAGGTTGGAAGATCATAATTCCTATCTTTCCAGTCGCACGAACTAGGCAAGTAAAATCTCTTCCGTTAGCCTAAGAATGAGTCATTTTCAACATTGAGCTGCAATTTATATTTGCATATTTGAAAGTAGAAATGTACTCAATCAAGCTCATCCATATTGAAATGAAAATTATGGAACAATGTCAGCATTGGATATTAAAAAGGAATGGTTGAGTACCTGGGAGCTTCTTATCTGACAGAATCAATCGTTTAAGTGCACTCAAGGAAGCCTGAGCCACAGTTTTAGAGTAGTCGGGATCCCAGCCCCCAAGCTTGATTACCACATCCGAATTAGAGTAAGCTTGACTACCATCTTGGATATGCCTCCTGGCCTCCTCTTTCGCTGAATTTTCATCTGCAATTGAAGTCAGCAAAAATCACAATCTTGAATACAAATTCAGTCCCTGGTCACATAATAACACTAAGGAGTGGTCCTCCATCCGAGCTTCAAAGCTGAAATAACAGTCTATATGCACTAAGCCAGACATCTTGCAAAAATATATAGTGGCACAGAATACAACAAAAATTTGGCCTGTTAGCAAGTTTTTCACGAAACTAAAGCTTTAGGTCGTCCGGATGGTGAATTCAAGTAAAACTACTTGTCACCTCATTTATTAGATAAGGGGTCAGAATAATAAAATACTTCACAAACTGTTCATACAACCAGCAAAAGATACTAAAGCAGTTATCCTTTTTGTTTTGTTTTTTTTTGACTATCTTGATGGTCTAAATAGATGCAGAAGTCATATATAAACTAGCGTCTGCATGTATGCTTTTCTTTTTACGAGAAAAGAAAAGCATTATCGTGATGATGATATCAACTGGAGTACAAGCAGAATGACGCCTTAATTTCAATGTTATGGATGTTGGTTCTTGTTCTAACATATGGTTTATCAATGACAACATGATGTGATTTCAGTTAATATGTCTTCCTTCTGATTAAAATATCTGCAACTATATTAGGCCTGAACCATATGATCTGAGAGGCGAATTCTCAGAAACGCAAGTGTAGCAAAATATTAGGAGATTGCGGAACTGGAGAGCTCCAGCACTTTCTAGTGGTCACGTGTCATCTATATATATGTATGTATATATATACATACACTGCTGAGCAACCAAAGCAGTTAAGGCACCAAACGGTATCCACATTATCTTTGCTGAAAACAATTCATCTATGGCATCTATGGGCGACAAGTTGAAAACTCACTGTAAGAGTACTAGAAATATGCAGAGTTCACCTCCTTATCTACCCTTAAGAAAAATGGGACTATAATTTAATTTTCTATTATTACTTTTTATTTTTTTCATGTAAGACAATGTTAAGCTATATCTGTATTAAGGGGGGTACCAATAAATAAACATTTAAACAGTACAGAAGAAGCGTTCAAAGCAGGCACAACTAATGTATGCATGGAGTGTACTGAAGTCATTAGAGACACCAATACAACTCAAACCACTTAAAAGATTAACATACAAAAACGGAAAGTATCCAGCATTGCTTTCTTAATTGTGTAGACCGGCATTTTTATATCATCAAAGGCGCGGTATGCCATACATGATTAACTCTTCTTCTAACAGAATTGCCTTCGTATTACAAAGAGGATTCATAACGAGAGTAATGCGATCCTAGTGGGGGTGAGATTTAATTTTTTAAGAATAGCATATTAGTTTCTATGCCTTGGTTGATGAGGTTTCTTTCAAATTTTATATTTGTATTAAAAGTTCTTGGTTGTTATATTTACTTTAATCTATTGTCTTATTGTTAAAATAGCACCAACTATTATCTTCCCAACAATCTTAAAAGTTAAAGGTGAACTGAATGTTTAGTTGGTTCAATTTTTCCAATTTTTTACTACTCAATTGTTTCCCATTTTGTCTAATCTAGAATATTTTTTATGTAATCCAAGAATTTGATATCAGGAACTACTAGCACTCCTATCTAGTATCATGATCCTGACATCCTTGCTTAAGAACACGGATTTGAAGCAAAACAGTTAAGTTGCTTATCATTCTTCTGAAACACCCTTAAGGTAATAATGACAATCCTAGATACATAGTCCAAAGTAGTTGCTTCCGACAATCACGTGATGAGATTTATTTCATATGCCAATCAGGAAAAGCAAAATTCACCTATTTGAAGTAAATTCCAACAAAGGGGAGGCACGTGTATATGAGTATATTTACCAATCAAAAAAGAAAAAGAAAAAAACAGAAAAAGTAAAAAAAATAAATAAATAAAGTCAAGATGAAGGATGATTTTTCACATGTAAACTCCTGTTGCACCCATAGATTATTTAAACACGATCAAATAATTGAAATTATAATAACTCACATAAGATGCCTCCCAAATGAAACAACAAACAGAATATCAAAGACATACCCGTAGTTTCAGTTTGTGACAGCCAGACAGTAAATCCTGCATAAAGATGCCGCCATTTATCAGCCCTTCCAGCAGCACCATGCTGCCCTCCTAATGTTGCAACGACAGCACGAACATGACTGCAATACCAACCAAGTCCTATGTAAGATGTGTTGATCCTTAAGAAAAGAAGAATAACCAATTCAAGCCAAAATCCTGCCTGCTAAGGCTTTCTAATATAGCACTTTCGGCTTCTGCAACAGAGTCGGACCCCTCTGCAATCACCCCTGGAATTGATTAGACTTGTTAATGCACTGAAAGACGGGGGATAAAATCATTTTGAGCATTCTAGAGGAGGTTACTTGACATTTTTATTGTCTTTGTAATCTGAACAGGTTTTAATAAAGAGCAAGTCTATAATGATTGGGCTCTCACTAAGCTCACATCTCATAGTCGTTGGATCAAGACTTGAGAGATTGTGGGAGGCCAGCCTCTCGACCCATTTATTATTGTGAGGACAAGAGCTTAGTGACAACACCTTCATGATAGGTATCCTTTAATAAAATCTTCAGTATTACACAATTCATTTGTTCATCTTCATTATCAATGCAATTGTATTTAAATGAAAAGGATTAACAACAACTTACTGAAAAAAAAAGAGAGAAAGGAAGAGCATAAGTAAACATATAAAAGAAATGGCTAGTTGATTGCACTCCAAAATGTAACAAGAAAATGCATGATGACAAATTTAGGTGTTCTTAAATTGCTTAAAAATTAAGATCTGCCAAAACATAGGGCATATGATAACTATTACAATGACAATGTTCATTACCCCGTGTATATTCAGCCTACACGCATGTTGAAGGGGAAGACTTGAGACATGACTAACATATAGCATTATCTTGTATAAAGTGGCTGATATCAGATTCGAAATGGCAACCACAGTTTGTCTGAATTTTTACCATTGCACCAAGCAACGACAAACAACTAAAATTTAAATGGAATGAAAATGACGACGACGATATATAAATATATATATATATATATATATATATATATAGCAAAGACTGTATGGAGCAAAACATAGACCTCTTTTTTCAAGACCCATTCATATGGTGGCTAGAGTCCTTGGGAAACATTTGTGAGGTCTCTCCAAGACCTGGTTCAAGTGTCTCACCTAAGCTTTTAACACACCGGAGACTATTGGGGTTCTAATATTGAATTATATACTGAGCTCCTAGTAACAGAGGCAGAAAAGTAGCGTTGATGAACAGCCGGTACAATCCTACTCACATAAGCTTTAACACATCGCAGACAATTGGGGTTCTAATAATGAATTATATAATGAGCTCCTAGTAGAGGCAGAAAATTAGTGTTGATGAACAGCCGGTACAATCAATAATACTCACATGAATCAATAGTTTGCTTGGCGAATTGTTCCATCAGTTCGTTTGTATTAAGAGGTGTATACCTGACAGCCATATAAACCAGTGAAACTCTTAGGACATAGCAAGATATGAAAACCCAAGGCAATATAGAAATGTACTGGAAACACTCCATTATTTATCTAAGCTCCAAAATTGAGTCACCATAGTCTAGTTGAAGTATTTGAGTCATTACTATATGGTGCGCTTAAAGACCACTAAAAAATTATAGAAAATTGGTTCCATAATTACAATATATGATAACTGTTGTAGAAGCGTGTAATCAGTGATATGATTAAAATATTTGAGTCAGCACAGCAAATAAGTTAAAAACATAACATATAGGGTGCACTTAAAGACCACTAAAATTATAGGAAATTCGGTGTACCATGATTACCGTAGAACCATGAAAACAGTTATATGATTAAATCCAGATTGAGTCCTGTAAACGGAAAGCATACATGCACAAAAACCAGTACACAAGCTCAATATCACATATATTTTGGTGAGTTCATTAACAACATTATCTTGTTATCTTGACTGTCATTAACAACATAATGTAGTAAAGTTATATGTGAAGATGAATGCAGTAAACAAGAAATGTGCCATCAAAACCAGATGGCTGTGCAAAAAGGGTAAGCGATAACGAATTGACAAATCATTAACACCAAGGTGTCAGACGAACGGATACACCACTACCACCCAATTGTTTTTGCCTTAGAACCCAAAAGGAGGAAAGGTTCGTACCCAAGACCAACTGCCAGTTCTCGAGCAATTTTTCGGTTTATTTCAGTTGAATCCCCAACTAAGTAGATTGATGTTCCTTTTAGGAGTTGCATAACTCCCACAGTGAGGGACTCCCAAGACTCCATGATGTCAGGCCATTTTAAATCTGGGTCTTGCTTCTTCAAATTAACAACCAGTTGATCTTCATCTATAAACCTGAGAATTGAAACCAAGAAAAACTTTGAGCTCAAAACAAACATTCAACAACTGTTGTTAATGAAAATGGGTACATGACCAATTCCACTGACCATATTGTTTCACCGGGCTTTATCTTCTCGTAAAGACAAGTACTTTCCATGAGAGTCTTAACAGACCCAGTGTGCTTTACTCTGATTGTCAAAGAACTCTCATCTGCATCCACAAATACATCTCTGGAACTCGGAATTTCTTGACCCCCAATTTCTAATCTCAACTCCACCTCATCAGAATTATCAGAAAACTGCATCACATTTTTTCACATTCTTACTTTTATATTGAAGCCAATTCCATTGAGCTTATATAATTTCACGAATTATACCAGAAAATGAATTCATAGATTAAAACAACGTTATAGAAGTTTAAAACTACTTAAGATTTTATACATAGTGCAATCAGAAGCAAAAAAAAATAAAAATAAAATAATTAATATTCTCAGGTTCCAAACAAAAAATCAAAATTATATCAAAAGACAGAATATATTGAAGCCAATGAAAATTCATGAATTATACCAGAAAATGAATTGAGAGAATAAACAACACTATAGAAATTTTAAACTATTTAAGATTTCAAATATAGTCCAATCAGATACAAATTTCATCTTAATTAATATTCTCAGGTTCCAAACAAAAAAAAAAAAATCAAAATTCATTTCTTTTCCTACATTCCACACCCGCAAATTATGAGATATCAGGCGCAAAGTATTAAAACACCATTATAGAAGTTTAAAACTATTTAAGATTTCAAAATTAGGGGAAAGAGACACAAAAATTCGCTTCAAATAATATTCTCAGCTTCCAAACAGAACTCAAAATTTTCAAAATTCATTTCTTTTCCTACATTTGACAAGAACAAATAATGAAAAATCGGATGCAAAGTACCTCGTAATGGGTCGTGTTTGTGGAGATTGTGGAAGTGCTTTTACAGATAACAGGATTGAGTGTCTTGGAAAGGCCGAAATTGTTGGAAGCCAAACAAGGAATTGGGGAAGAAAAGGACTTGTAATTAGGTTTGGAAAATGATGGATGGGTTTTTGGGGGCCAAAATTGGAAGGTTTTGGTAGGGTTTGCAGAGAAGAAGCAGCAGAAAGTAGTACCAGTAGTCATTTGTTCTTCTATGTGTGAAAATTGAGTGGATAAGTGAGTGTCAGTTGAAAATTGTAACCATATGTTGGCTTGAGTTATTGTATAAAGGGCTAATTGTTTGGACAATTGGTAATTAGTTTTTCAACTAATCAGGTGAAAAAATTGTTTAAAATTTCAAATTTAGAACAACAATTATATTTATTTAAATACTTTATATATTATTAAAAAAAAAAAACAAAAAACAAAAATAAAAGGCTTGTTATTGATCACATAGTCAGTTAAATCGTTGTCACAGTGATAATTCAGTGAAATTAAATCGTTCCCAGTTAATTTAAACCCTATTATTTAGGTATGAATGAAACATGCCTTCAGCAATATCAAAATTTTGAGAGTTTTACAAAGCAACCCGAATAACTTTTAAGAGAAAATAACATTGTGAATTGTAGGATGAATTAAATTTGGTTACATTTGTTATTTGTGCGATCATTTATTTATAGTCAAATTTCACTCTTATTTTATTTAGATTTTTTTATTCTTAAAATCTATGTTGTTTATTATGTTCTAGTATATGTTTATTTATTAAGTTCTAGATGTTAGATATTTTGAATATAGATTTTTCAATTCTGAATTTAGATATTTTGAATATAGATTTTTCAATTCTGAATTTAGATATTTTGAACACCTACTATTTTAAACACAAATTAATCAACAGTGAATAAGTAAGTCGTATTTTACCTACTTAGAATTACGTAAAAATATATACAAATTTAATTAATGAGGGTATATTGATAAAAATATATAAAAAATTTCTTTTCCTTAATTCCGATCACACACACAATATATATAACATTTTTTTCTTATATAGAGATATCTCATATATCCCTTCACTCGTCAATTTTTTTCATCCCTCCAATCAAACCGTTTCCAAGTTGACACATGGCTTATAAAACTGCATTTTTGTAAAGAGGGTTATTTACAGAGATGTGCGAAAAGTTTTTGGGATTCTTGTTTTTGTGAAGGCTCAGCAGCCCAAGTCCTAACCCACTTAAAAGTTTACAACCTCAGCCCAATCAACATCAAGAAAAAGTAGCACATGTGACAATTAAATTGTTGATTGGGCTGAGGTTGTAAGGCCCAAGGTCCATGGGAGATAAAGTCCATGGGAGATAAAGTAGCACATGTGGCAATTAAATTGTTTCCCCAATACCTCACATTTCATGCCCTCTACATCAACTGAATTCGGTAATTGCGGTCCCTATATCATTACTCTTCTAAATATCATTAATTTTTTATTTAAAGATTTTGAATTTTTTCCATTTTTACTCTTTTCTGGCTAGTTGAGGCTAACCAAACTTTTAACTTGGACAATATATGATGTTCATAGTTGGTTTGGTTAGTCTCTACTAGCCAAAAAAGGGAAGAAACAGAAAAAAAAAATTCAAATTTTTTTTTAAAAAAATTAATGATATTTGAAAGAGTAGTGATATAAGGACTGCAATTACAGAGTTTAATTTATGTGAGTGGAGTGGTGGGTTCCATCACATGATATCTTTGATGAGCCCACTCCACTCCCGTAAATTGAATTTGGTAACTACGTTCTTAAATCATTATTCTATTTGAAAAAAAATAAAAAATAAAAAAAAATAAAAAATTGTATTGATTGGTAATCAAAATGGGGCTGATGGAATGTTGGTGGAACAGTAAAAACCAGGGCCCAAAATCATGGTTATGTTCTTGTATAAGGCCGAACCCAATTGAAACCAGGGCCCAAAATTGCCAACCGACCCAACCCTCGAAGGGGTTAAACTGAGCCCAAGCCCATTCACATGAAACTATATTTTTTTGAGAAAGCTATCAACCTATTTCATAAAAAATATTCTAAATTATTTTGAATATAAAAAAAAAAAAAAGGCAATAGGAAAAGAAAAGAAAAATCAGGCTACGTAAAGCAAAATGGGTCAAAATTAGAAACTAAGGGCACAAAGGAAATCATATTGGACCCAAATGGCAAGTCAGATGGGGTTTATTACCCATGTCATACGATCAAGCCCATTAAGATGTAGACCCACTTTAAATAAGATTTAAATTTATAATCAAATGACTCACTTTTATGAGAAAAGTATTAAATAAGCTATAGCTTATGTCAAAATTACTTACAAATGCCACCATAAAAATGACTAATATCTTCCAATACCTACATGTTATATATTCTTAAACCTTTTGATACACATATGTGCATATACAGTCTCATACATATGTATATATAATAAAACCTCTGGTTTGTAGCGTTTTGCAATAATTATATTTTTTATTTTATTATTATTATTTTTTTTGCCAAAAAACCCCTCTAACTTACTTTTACTAAATTACCCCCACAAAGTCAAATGGAATTTTATGCAATTCACCCAATTAATATATATTATTGGTACTATATTTAAAAATAAATAAAATTCATAGGGAGGTTTACTGTAAACTGTATGAATCAACCGGCTTTAATGCAATTCACCCTATATAATTAGAAAATAACATTCGCATTCCATAAAATATCACACTCCACTTGTTCATGAGAAAGAAAATTGCACAATTGTCTCTCAAAATACTCTCATAGTCCATTATTTTAATTAAAAATGTACTTTTAAACTCCATTTCTATGGATAATTTAGTTATTTAATTAAATTAAAAATCAACTAAAATCATTATTTTCCATGTATATCAAAAATATGTCTTGCATGTCAGTTAACAACAAATTAACTAAAATTTTCATAATAATTAATATACTTCTGTCTAAAAAAAGTGTATTTTTTAAAAATCTTTTTGGAATGGTGGGTATATTTTTATTCCAACCTTTTTATTACAACCCTTGGGATAGCTCAGACGGTAAAATTTCAGAGTTACGGCTATGAATTCTCTAATTCTGAGTCTTGTATTTTTCATATTTGACATTATAAACATACTGTGCATATAATATATATATATATACACACACACATATAAAAATAAAAAAGTGTGTGACACTGACAGAGACTGGACTAGCCCTAAAAATAAGCCTTTTCTGAAACGCTTTCATTTCACAGAAAAAGAAAAAATAGAAGTTTGCCCTTAAAAAGAGGGAGGGGCAGTATGGTCGCAATCAAATAGAGGCAGAGTTGCCCGGACTGCCCGTGGATGTGAAAGAACGCAAGGCTGCAAATGGATGACAGTGAAGTCACAGTCTGAGTCCCAGGTCAGGGCAGCAGCAGATGGGCAGCGCAGCTGCTCAGAGTCAGCGAGGTGTCAATCATAAAGCAATGGATTACAAAATCATTTGATCACCATATTTTCTCTCTCTATACATATAGTTATATATATATATATGTATTGTATATTTTGTATCTATCTTTTGACTGTATTCATGCCCTTAAGACTGCACGTGCGTGAAGCCAAGGTATTTGAGAGATTGAGAGTATATTTTATCTTCTTTCTTATTAACATGCTCTTTGTTATTCTCTCTCTCTCTCTCACACAAAAATTCTCTCTCTCTCTCTCTCTCTACACTTTCTCTCTCTAAAAAGAAAAAAAAAAGATTATACCGTTTGGCTCCCGCGAGAATCACGCCTTATATTGCGTTTGTAAGACATTGGCCGTAGAAGTAGTAGTAGGTTTTTGTTGTTTCCTCTAATTGTTGTCTTATCTATATTTAGTACCTGTTTTATTGTTTTTTGTTGCCACTTTTTTGTTTTAAGATTGTTTTTTATTTTGAATATGTTATACTAATAATAAACTTAAATATTATTATTATTATTTTCACAAATCCCAACAAAATTTGTCAAGTTCATTCCTATAACTTTTTTAGGATGCAATTTGTGAATATTTTAATAATTTCACTCAAATTATTATATATAGTAGGATTAAACCACAATTTTTCAATACAATATATACATATTGGGTATTATACTTGTATAAGGCTATAAGCATACATGAAATTCTATAAATTAATATATTTACATCAATTTACTTTTCTTTTTTTTATTTTGTTTTTGAAATTTATGACATTTTGACACTCCTAGAATAATAATAAGCGTTACATTTTTTTTTTTTTTTTTTTTTTTTGTCGGTTAGTAATTGGAGGGAGGGAGAGGTGTAAGACTATAAAGCTTGCACACAAGATCTCGGACACCAGAACAATCTAACTACTAGAGCAAGAAACTTATAGTGTATTTAAAAACGATCACTTTCGACAAATCAAAACATCTCATTTTCTTTCGGTATTCGGGTAAGTTCCGAAATATTATTTATTTATACGTACCTAGGAAGTAGATGATGACCATTTACAATGTATACATCATAATTTGATAAAATAGTAAAATTGAGATTAACAAGTACGAAAACATGAAAATGATAGTATGAAATATTATATAGTACATGTACTTTACTTTTCATTTTAGTACTTGCTTGGAGGATCAACATTTGTAATGTCTTTTCTTTATGGACCATTGTACAGAGATATATAGTACATATTATATATATATATATATATATATATCATTATGAATGAAAAGTTAAAACAAATTACATTATAAGTAAGAAAACAAATACATTAATCTTAGATTCATTAAAAAAAAATAAAAAAAACATTTATATCTTAGATTATTATGTTTCAAATGATGTGAAGTCCCTTGTCTACTTCCATGGATAGTCATGATCTTAGTACTGGTGTAGCATTGATATGTCACATGAACCATATTTTCAGATCCTCTAGTACTAATTTTATACCAAAAAGTGTCTTATTATGTGGCTTGATTATGATATTATTTATGATAAGTCATTTTTTTATTTTATTTTATTATATATATATATATATATATATATATATATATATATATATATTTTTTTATACAGAAAA
>JAOTQH010000050.1:2111365-2127915 GCA_025631255.1 Cornus kousa
GATAAAAGACTCGTTATTTCATTTTTTAAATGTTTCTTTCAGATTTGCACCAAGATGCAGTTGCTTTTTAAAATGAGTAATTCTCTCTTCCTTTCCCTGTCTTACTTGTGTCAATTTTCAGTACTAATGCAAGTAATTTTGTCTGCACATCGATCAGTTTTCTATCCGGTGATGGGTGTTGCTTGTTTAAGTGTCGGTATTCTACTGCCTGATGCTTATGTTTCACTCTCTTCTTCAGATCTCAATTGACTAGTTTAGATTGTTTTCTATAGGGATATACATTGGATTTCTATTGGTTTCCACTTTTCTCATCTAAAGGTGTGTTAAATAATCAATGATATTGTTGCAACAATGATTTCTAGCATTTTTATGTTCTACTAAGGAGATGTCTAGGAAATTTTGTTTTGCCAGAAATTTATTTATTTATCTATTTATTTTTGTTGACAGCTTGTATTAATACTTATATATACTAATACAATGTTAATAATTAGGATGGCAACGGGTGGATTTGGGCAAGGTACCCTTCCATTTAAGTCCCCCAACCCAAAATCGTTTAGCCCAAAAAAGAACGTACAAATCAAACTCCATTAAAATTGTGATGCAATGATCGATTGTTGATTGTGAATGTTTAACAGCGATTGACATAAGAGAGATGTTTGCTGATAAAATTGACGAGTTACACTTAATCAAAAATCTAACTTTATGAATGTTAAAATGATCGATTGTTGATTATGAATGTTTAACAGTGATTGACGAAAGAAAGAGAGAGATGTTTTATTTGATGAAATTAACAAGTTACACTTATTCAAAAACCTAACCCCTACTGGAATAAACTTTTCGATACATATATACACACACAACAGCATATATATAATTATGTATGTGTATATATTGAGAGAGATCTGAATCAGATTTAATGGCTCCAGTGAAAGTGGTAGAGAGACGACGGAGCAAGAAATATCATAGAAGGGCAGAGAGAACACTAACCGGAGCACGACATTGGTCGGCGAAGCTGACAGTGGCAAGCGACTGTGAGGCCGTGAGAGATTCTGTAGTCTCCGCGACTGGTGATGGGGAATGTTTGAGCAGTGGGGGATGGGGCTTTTTAGGCATTAATGCTTTTTTACGAAGCGGGGCGGGCTGCCCCGAACCATCGTGAATTTTTTCTCTCAAAGTTTTCTCCCGCCTATGATCTGAACCAGGATTTGTGTGCCAAGTTGAAAACAATGGCACTGGCTAAAACACTCTTCGCATGTGTGCCACACAGGTAATGAGTGTGCTCTGGCATTTAATGGACCCATATTCTTTTCTTAAATTGCAATGAGTCTCGACCGCTCTATGGATAGACATGTTTGGTTTATAATTATGAAAACAGTTTTTTGAGAACAAAAAACTAAATATTGTACAAAAATATTCTGCTTGGTTTAATTTTCTGAAAACTTTGAGATCAATTTTCTATTTTCAAAAAACTGAAAACAATAATGGTCTTTTATTGTTATCGGAAAATTGTTTTCTATTTTCTAAATTTTTAAGCACTATTTTCAGAGTTATAAATCAAGCATGTCCCATATACTTTATAATTCTCTGAAAACTGTTCTCTATTTTCTAAAAACTGTTTTTAAAGTTACAAATCAAACATTCTCTTAATGACTCACGTTTTCTCTCTCTCTCTCTGTGTATTATATATATATACATATACACAACCGTTATGTATCTCTCTAAAAATCATACTCGCTGACTGAGTTAGCCCAAATATGGAGAGCCACGCCAACCCATTAACACTATACATTTACAAAATAAGAAAAATGTGAAACACATTGAATATTTTCATAGCGCACTACAAATCTATTTAAACAAGTGATTGAAAGAACTACGCAGATTTTGACAAGAGCCCATTTTTATTTTATTTTTCTTTTTGCTACAAGTGATTGCAAGCATGTTTTTTCTTTTTGTCACAAGTGACTGCAAGCATGTGTGCGCTTGATTTTCTTTCCTCCATTCCACAGTAGTAGTATTCTCTTAAACACAGGCAGAACTGACACTAATAGAGTGCAAGTCCCACGAACCTTGTGATACATAAAGTCATATTCAAATATAGTGATTCAATCATGAAACCATGGACTGAGCCTCATTTTTCGAGTCTCCATACAAGTGCAATGGGTTTGAAGCACATTCTGTGGTGCCCTATTTGATGAATTTATAATGACATCTTACTAAAATACATAATCCCAATACATGTACCCTTTTATATCTGGATTGTATTAATACAACTTGCCAAGAAAACTCAAGTGTAAATGGTAAGAACATTCCTAGTCCAATCACAAAGGTAGCTGTGACAAATACACACACATGATCCATACCTTCGCTGCTAATGTCCACAACAACAGAACAGTCCAGATGACAGCGGGCAGACACCATAACAACAAGCTCTGCAATTCGACAACCACGACCAATTCAGCTACAGCTACTGCAAAGAAAACAGGTATACGAACTTGTGCAGATGCAACGCAGTGAAAAGCCCCAGATGTCATCAACTAAATAACTGCATTTGAAGGCCCAAGTTCATGCACATAAATGAGGAACCATCTCAAGCGACCTATGCTGCTTTAACAATTAGTAAAAAAATGACATGCAACATTTTTTCAATCTCCAGAACATGTAGGTAAAAGACGTACATCATTCGCTGGAATGTATACTCCCCAAAAAATGCTCCACTCACAACAACATAGTAAATATAGAGGAATACGCCAAAATTACGTGCTTGAGAGGCAGAAATGGAGAGAATGAAATTTTCTCTTGATTTTATTCCAGTAGTCCAAGGTACAAGGACCCATTGCTACAAAAAGAATTAAGAACCCTAGCAAGGAAAGCAGCAGACTAAAATCAAAAGTAGGCCAACTTAAATGCCCACTTTCCTAGCAATAATTGATTTGACTGTTAAAAAACAAATTTACATCAAAGTCAATAACCCAAAATCTAACTTCTGATTGCAGGAAGGTTCTCCTGCCAAAGACGGAAAAACACCTGGCTTGAGAACCCCACCATGGGAATGCCCCAATTTGAGGCCTGCACAAAGAATATATATATATATATATATTTATATATATCTTCATCTAAACTTGTTAAGTTTCACTGCTGATTCGAGGATCAAATTTTTCAGATTTTCCGTGTTGTTAGAACCCCATTAAAGAAAACCATGTTAGCAAAGTTAGGTTCCAGAAAGTGCTCGAGGGGGCTGGCCAACTGGTGTTCTACTCAATGCAACCTGCTCTCTGACCCTAGAAATGATGGGCCTCTGACTTTCAGACGCTTTGGCCCAACCTCTTTGGGGGGTGATTCTCTCACTGCCTTTCCCAAATCCTGGTGGAACCTATCGCTTCTGAGGTGTTCTCTATGGTTACTCCCTGCATCCTCACTGGTCGCTTTCTTAAACTTAAAGGAGATGGGAATGGTAGTTCCTCTGGCAAACCTGTCCATCAAACCACTGTCTGGAGCTTCTTTAGAATAAGTTACATTGGCACTCGAATCATGGCTAAAATCTCCACTGGTAGAACAATCTGATGACATCAGTTGTCCACATCTTCCTTTAAATTGGAGTTTCTTCAGTCGTTTAAGGCCCTGTGGGAAATTTTTTTACTTGAATTAGTAAAACATGTAAAGGGCCAGAATGCAATAGCATAGAACAAATGAAATATTAGTATCAATCAATATAGAATGCATTGAAAAATAGAATCAATTATATGGATGGTGTTAGCAAACTAAACACCAAATTAGAAGTGGCTGGATGACAAATTTCTATTGAACTGGCACCATTCTCAACACACTGACAAATTTGTTTTACAGTTACAAAATGAAGTGTTGGAAGTTGTTTAAGATGTTCCAAAGTTACATGGCATTACAGCTAATTGAATGGAAACAAGTGGTAGCATTTCATAATGTGGCTTCTATACAATTTATACCAAAAATATCAATGAACCCAAAAACGATTGCATCAAAAGTGAAAACACAGCCCCAGTTGGTCATATTATCTTCATACCAAATATACAAACGTTTTTGCACATATTTGTCTGCAAAAAGCAACAATGTGTGCCAACAAGAACTCACTGAGGGTCATGGAGATTCCGAGGCTTTAAAACTAAAGAGAGTTGTTAAAATTGAGAACAAATTTGATCAACTATCACTGGTTTTATATAAACATACAAGTCCGGGCTTTACCCAGTGGCCTAGTTGGTAGAGCGCCCAGCTCCCCCAGCGGGTGTGCCCGTGTTCGAGTCCCCCCTCCCCCTAGTTTGCAATGATAAATATATATATACGAGTCCTGTTACCCACGCGCACACACACATATGTACATTGAATAAATTGATATGGACCAGCAAAGGTTGTAACCTAGTGGGTATCACCTCAACTTCCCAAAGTGTCCCAAAGTGGGAGTCTGAGGGTTCAAGTCCTCATAGGGACAAATTCGAGGGTGTTATTTGCCAAGACAAAATAATAATAATTAATTGGCATGGAAGCACACCCTTTTCAGCTGACATAAACTTTACACAAGCAAGATAACAACAATTTCATTGTCATTGACTCGACCCATTAGCAATTTTGGGTCTTTCTTCCTACTCTTGATTTTAGGTACAAAGTTGATAAAGGTATTCTTCATTATGTTCCTCCAACTCTGACTTTCTTATACTTGCTTAATGTATTCGACTTCCATAACCACCAAAAATTTATCCTACTATATGAAGAGAAGAGAAATTCACACTTTGTGGCAACTAAACAGAGTCTTCTCCCCGACATTCCCATTGAATTGCCACAAATTTACATAGAGGTTTGCCTTCTTGTTAGAAACAAGGGAAAAAGTAAAAAGAGTAAAAAATAAATAAAAAATCTAGATACGAAAAAAATGACTTACCTCACTCACAAGTTTCCTCTCATTTCATCATTGTTTTATATGGGATGACTTTCCAGTTTATAAGTTCCAAACAGAACCCCACCCCCACCGAAAAAAAACATAGAACCGACTTCTCAAATGATTCACTGTTTACTTCAACAATGAGAGCCACAAGACACATTAGCGAGCTTCTCAAAAGAAGAACTCTTATACTGAATACTCTAGATAAGGCACGAAATTGTATCAGTCCATTCTAATCTCGATTTTCCTCAACTGCCAAGCTTATCTTAAAGTATTAAGTGCCATCTTACCCACACACGAAATAATTTTCAGATAAAAGATGCAGGGTGCCGTATGAAAAGTTCGTGGCCAGAATCCCTCTGATCTTTCCACATTTCAAAATCAATCACCCATATATTGCCACATCAGATCACGGTGAAGGACTGGAACCCATGATAGCATGCCTCCTACTAAAAAGAGCGCCTGAATTAGAAGTCATTGCTAAAATGTGTGGGACATTCTATGATTTTTATAAAAATAGATGAACACGTCATATCAAAAATTAACATTTTAGCTACCGAACAACTAAAACCAAGTTAAGGTGCTGCTAATGCTATTCTGGTGCTGACAAGGAAAAAGTTTAGGGAAAAAAAGGGTCACAGCCAAAAATAAAAAAATATCTAGATTTGAAGGGTAAAAAAAAAACTAAGCTCAACAAGGGGAGTGGGAGGGGGTATTAAAATCCAAGCCACCCGCAACATGCTTTAGGCAGACTATACCCTAGTTGCCTTGCAAAGCAATGGCTTACTCTTTTCCTACACAACATTATCACTTCCCAGGCTTTATAAAATATGCACGATATATTACATATTACTTAACATAAGCCTTTGGAGAAACAAAACAAACAATTAGTTAAGAAACATGCTTGAAGAGGAATGACATCTTCTGCAACCTGAATAAGCTTTAGCACGTCTTCAACTAATCTGCTCACTTAAAATAATAATAATAATAATAATAATAATAATAATAATAAATAATAAATAAAAAAAATTGTTTTCTATCTAGTTTCTCATGGAAAAAATTTAAATTCAAGGGCACAAAGTAAATTCTAGGGCGTGCTTTGGGGAAACAATAATCTTTTTCCATGCTGGCAAATACGTCAATGGCTATAAAAGTAGGAACATTAACATGAGACAAGATAATCAAGATCTCACTCAACTTCAGCCCTATCAGAAGATCATCAGAAAAACATCCAGGAGGCGAACAAGCCAACCTCCATTCATGATAGAGCATATTTGATTTTCAAATTGAGCTCTAACTCAATTAAGCTCAAAACATTCTTGGTGCCTGTCTCCATATTAATTAATTTGTTTATTTTTTAATATAATTTACTTTAAAATAAATTTAGTTGAATTAAATGAATAATCTAGTATAGTGTCCTGAACTGGATAACTATATTTTATAAGGAAATTAGGTGACAGTAGGTACAAAACCATATACGTTTACATACAAAAAAAAAGCACCTGATGGTTATATCTAATACAACTTGGAGACTTAAGAATTTAGGAGCTACATATCTTGATAGAGACCCACTAAAAGTTACATCCATGTTTCCACATAATGGAGAAGTTAGCCCCCATATCTCATGTAGTAGATTACTACACTAAGAGGAGAAAGGGGGAGAGAGAGAGAAACGGTAAAGTGAAGAGAGAGATGCTAGAAGGGAAGAGAGAGAGCACAGAACGCGAAAGAGAGAGAAGGCAAGAAAGAAAAAAAGAAGAATTCTCTACAAGGATTTGAGGTATGATTTTATTCTCTCATCCTTGCATATATGTTGGATTTTGCTATTTACATGTTGATATCATACCTTTTGAAAATAAAAAACATGATTATTGCAATTGGATTTAATGGAAATTATGTATGTGCTATATGGTGATTAACATGAAATTTTGATTTGAAGACATGTACGAAATCCATAATTGTTCAAATTGTTGTAATAAATGAATTTACAAAAAAGCTGACTCATGGTATGTGGGATATTTGCCGGGGTCCATGATAGCGGAAACCTGATTACAACTAAACAGTTGAGTGCCTGTTACACAGGATGTACAACCACCACGTGGGGTTCATAGGAGGGATGCCACCTGCACAAGGGATCTTTTACCCCATGAAAATTAAAAACATGATTATTACAATTGGATTTAATGAGAATTATATGCTATATGGTGATTTACATGAACTTTTAATTTGAAAACATGTACGAAATCCGTTAATTGTTTCAATAAATGGATTTACAAAAATTTTTGACTTTGGTTGTGGTGGGCATTTGACAAGGTCCGTGATGGCAGATACCTTACTGAGAGTTAAACGGACAAGTGGCTGTTGTACACAAAGTACACAACAACGTGGGGTTCATGGGGGGGATGTCTTTCAACGCCACATAACACATGCAAGAGACTGATTAATTAGTGAAAGGAAAATTAAAAATAATTTTTACTAAAAGAGATGGTTTTTGAATAAAAATTGAATCCATTTGTGTATTGTATGAATTTGGGACGACTGGTTCCTACTGGGCTACCCAAAGTGATGCAGGAGCATCTATGAGGCTGTCCAAGACTAATCGGGCCCACTAGCCAACTAGGCTTGGATTCTAGTTATCTTGGGGTTTTAGTTATTTGCTTATTTTCTCTGTGTCTTTTTGATTTTTATGTTTTATGTTATTTGGTAGATGATAGTTATAGTCCTAGTCTTTATAAATAGTCATGTGACTGTAATGTGATTTTTTAAGTACTCTGGAGGGTTAAGATTTATTAGTTATTGAAGTAAGCAAGGGCTAGGATGCTAGGGCTGCTGTAACCCTAGTATAAATAGTCTATTAAGAGACTTTGTATGCAATTTTTATTCCAAAAAATCAGATTTAGAGTTTCTCTCAGTCTCTTTGCTATAACTCACCTATCTATGTTCCAACTTCAATTCTATTGCTTTATCTCTGTTTTCTGCTTGTTTATTGCTGGAAATCCTTTTCTTTCGTGGTTTTACACTGTTACAGCTGCTGGACAGCAGCTTATCGCTACTGCCCTGCCCCACAAAGCTCATTCCCAACATTCTTTATCAGATTGGCATGAACAAGGAGAGCAAAAGGAATGAAAGAGAATTGGCATACTAAAAGAAAATCTAGTCAATTTAGTGATACTTCAACTTTTGGGAAACTAGGGATAAGTTTAGTTATGAAATATTTATTTATGGAATTCCTTTTGGAGATTATTTTTGTTACATTATTCATGTTTTATAGTTTATGAATTGATACTGGTTGGCATTCCGAACAACTTAGATTTTTAAATTCATAACTTCCTATAAAAAAGTCAATTTAATTTGAAACAGGTTGGATTTATTAGCTAAGAGAGACATTACTACCTTATGGTAAAATTTTATGAATTTTAAACAAGGATTTCTGTTTTTGGTGAATTATGCAATGTGACACAACTGCAGTTATGTTATGAACTGTGCTGCATATTAGTAAACTTTATTGAATTATTTTAAGGAGCTGAGAATATTACCATTTATATATGCTTCGAAAGCTTAGAAAGTCTATTTTCTGAAAATGAAAATATCAAAAATAGATTATAATTAAATAACTCCCCAAATTAGAAAAAGACCAATAGGCATTTCCTGGCAGCAAGCATGTGCCAACTTTGAAATTGATAAATAATTATTAAATGGCAGTTCTGTACAGTTTAATTATTTTTCCTAACACCATAGATGTTTGTAGTATTCGAGAATAACATTTCACATAAATTTAGTGAATGGTTTTTTAGATATTAATTTTTGAAGACAGAAAGGTTGTTCCGGACAGTTTTGTTGGGCATTTGTTTAAACTTGGAACTAGACCGTTCAGTTCAAGTTAAATGATGCGGTTATGATTGTTAATCACCCCTCAGGTAAAACTTATCACGAGGTTCAGAATGTGAAACAAAGAGTACAACACAAACCAATATAAAAGGGATCGAATCAGATAACCTTTAATAGAAGCCCATTAAGATCATTCCTAAGTGAATGCATGCCAAGTATCCTTATTTAGATCTCCTTAATTTCACATCAAGATAGACTAACATACTACTCTATTAAGCTTGTTTAGAACCTTGCTGAAAGTTATATGCTGTCTGAATGCAAGTTGAATCAGAAGAAACAATTATAATGATAGTAAATGTGGAGTGCATACTCTTTGGCAACGTTTAAAGTATATAAACCTGCAACGATAGCAATTCAGACAATGCAATCTTGTAGATTCTTCGTCTCTCTCAGAAAAAGGAAAAAAAAACAAAAAATTAAATTCATTGTCTGACAAGAAGCTATGCTAATTAGAGTGAAGTCAAATAACTGTCTTGCTACTTCCCAATTGGTGGAAGACTTTATCAATGGGTCTTCCAATTTGTTAATAGGGCATCTCTTGTCTAAAAAATTACTTAAATGATACCTTTTGTTAATAAGGCATCTCTTGTCTAAAAAATTACTTAAACGATACCTTTATTTCAATGTCTTCCATCTACTCTACTTTTGACTGGTGGAGTTTGAGGTTCACAAAAATAATTAAAACAAAGGGCCTCGAATTGTCACAGGTTTACAGTCGGTCTATTTGTGAACAATTTCCTGTTCATAGAAATTTCATAAATCTGAAGGCATTTTCAAGTTTTATGGTCTAGATGAAGTTTTCATTCAAGAGAGCTAATTTCCAATCCTAAGAAAATCCTAGAAAAGGAGAAACTGAAATTTTGGTTGGTTACATTAGGACTAGTCTAGAATGCACATAGGTACAGTCAATCCACTCAATCCAAATAGTGTAAAATCTAGACGGTTAAGCTTGTGTTAGTCCCAAGTCAGGCAACTGATGTTAATATATTCTTTACCATCTCATTACAACAAAAGTTTGTTTTTGATAATGAAAAAAATGAATACAATAAGAGCATTTTGTGTGAGACTACTAATAAGTTCTAAAGTCACCAACAAAGAAAAAGAAAACATACTAGAAAAAGAAATGGGTGTCTATCCAAATTCATAAGGGGAGATTATCTGGATGCTTAAGAAATCCTGAGACTGAATCCAAGACAATCAGCATCACATGCAGAATAGAAATTAAGACTCATAATAATAATGAGAAAGTGGATGCCAGTAATACCTGGTGTTCAATTTTTGGCAATATGGCATCATTCACATTTCTTTGCACCACTTTCATAGAAGAACGCCGTTTAACCCTAAATATCCCTGAATCAGACTCATCACTTTCCTTATCCACGATGGGCCTAAGCTCTGATTCTTGAAGATTAAATTGACGAGTACCCAAACTGTCACAAGTGAGAGATGATAGCAAAGATTCGGAGTCATGTTGAGGTGCTTCTTTAGAAAACTTTGTAGATACAAGATCTCCTAAACTTGGGTTACCATTCCGCCGTACCTGCTGCAAAGATATGAAAAACAATAAACTTCAATCAGAAAAAACAACACTTCTTATGAAGTGCTTATTTCCTAGAACAGTGACAAAAAGTGTGGCTACATGTGGATCTTACATCGTTGGCTATAGAAAAGCTTTCAGATTGTTCTAGAAAAGAACAAAGTGTTGATGCAGCACAAGAAAGGGAATCATCTGATTCTTCAGCTTTAAAATTTTCTGAACCACTTCTCAACATAGGTTCACCCCGAGAAACACACTCAGGCTTTTGGGACTGATACTTATTTTTAGCAATCTCCAGGTCCAGTTCAAAGTTTATCACACAGTATGGAGTGTATCCATCCTCTTCAACTCTTGGAAACATATCTGATAGAAGAAGCAAGTCATCACCACTTCCACATTGTTGCTGAACCTTATATCCTATACCTTCTTCTTGCTCAAACTTCTTGGCTGCAGATTCCATATCTGAAATATCCTCCCTCAAAAACAGAGTATGATTGCCCCCACAAGGAAAGTCAAGCAACTTGATCTCTGGGTTGAACAGACAGGATCAACAAGACTAATCAGCAGGACTCAAAAAAAGAAGGGAAAAGGCAACACTTTAAGGAAAAATATATTTATGCAATTATTGACAACATACCATGACGAAGGCACACAGGATGCAAGTAACAGTTGCAACCAATGTATGCTACATAACAATCACGTTTGCATAGGCTACAGAGAATAGTTCCGTGGGAAATTGAAGAAACACCTGTACACGCCCTCGATTTCATTAAACACCAGCGAGCACGGTGCTGGAATCGCATCAAATTTACAAAAGAAACCTTAATACTAATGTGACAGAGCAAGTCTGCAGATGAATAATCTGTATCTTCAAGTTCCAACCCCGTATGGAGAAGCATTGCTTCTTTGCAGAGGAGCTCCTCGTGAGGAAGGAGAGGCATCCTGTTAAGAAAGGCATAACGTCGGCTAGCAATTGATCCCAAAGGGAACCAATCACCAATTGCAAAGTTTACTGCCTCGCCACAATTAAAACCTGAATTTAAAGGGAGAAAAAAAATAGAGAAAATTACATAAAAATCATATAGTGATAATCCATGAAAAGAAGAAGAATAGGATGAAGAGGAAGAAAATACAAGAAAAAAATGAGAAACTAAGAACTTCATCAAACATATTAATGATATTCTTTTAGTTTAAACCCAGCCTGTCGGACATGCAAGTAGAGAAGAAAAAACTTACCATGACTAAATCCTGCATGATATGCTCTAGGGAAGGTTATTATGAACTCCCCAGGCTTTTGCACTGCCTTGTAGACAGGGACATCATGTTCTACCAAGATATTTGGAGGAAACAAAGTTGTTTTGCCCAAAAGCACATCAAAAGCTCCATCCTCTCCATCAGCCGATAGAATATCATGAGTATACACATGCTTCTGCACCACATTTTCAAAATCCAAAGCTGCATGACCAGGAATCCCATACCAAGTTTTTGCAGCCCCGCAGTGATGATAATTAATACTGCAAATGTATAAGGTAGCATAATATAAACTAAATTATACATCAGAACATAAATTAATTATTTACACATACTGCATTATAATTCTTAACACATTGCATTTGAGGAAGAGCAAAATTTACCTATACAAGTAATGATCTTCCACATGCCAAGCAAACATACTAAATAGCATCCCGATGTAAAGCATTGGTTCAGTAACGCCCTGAAAAACAAACACAATATTAGTCAAAACCAGCAGGAATCTACAAAGAAAGGAATTACAACCAAGAAAGGATAGGTTATCTCACTACCGGAATTGTTGTTTCTAGAAGACGTAAAGTAGACTTGGGCAACCGAGAAAGTTTCTGAAATCACAAAAATAAACAATGCACTAGAATTAGATAATGAAGCAAGGTTAAAAAAAAAAAAAAATTTGCTAGGACAATCACATTAGAAAATTAGAGTTAGATGACGATTGACGACAGAAGAAAAAATACCCAGCAAAGTGGGGAGGGGGAATGGAGAGAGTAGATTTTAAAAGGAAAATTTGAAAGATGAAGACAAGAAGAAAAAAAGGAGGGGAAGATGAAAAAAAGAGTTGGAAACTACAATTTGCAGGGAAAATAATGAGCAATATACTACATCAGGAAAGTAAATGCTAAACAAATGAGAACACACCCAGAAAATTGTCGCAATAGCATGGTGGACACCTTATTCAACATCAAGATGAAAAAAAAAAAAAAATTATACCCAGAAAAGCACAAATATATATATATATATATATATATATGTAGTACCATAAAAATTAAAGATATAACGTCCAAATTTGCAATTTATAAATTCATAAAACCTACAGGAAGAGGACAGCCAGATATTAACACCAAGCATATTCTGTTCTTATTTTAGTCGAAGATTTGTCTTGGTATCATGTTAAATTTTCTGACAAAACCTCCATCAGAAGAAACCATAAAAAGGGAAGAAAAGGGGTAGCAAAATCAACACCTTAAGGTTACATTTGCTTTTTCCAAGCTGATCACTGGGAGAAGATGAGAAGGCACTCCCATCAACATCACATGCATATTCAACACTTTCCGTCTTTCCACAAGCTATTTCATGCCAAAATTCTTTTTCCAAGTACGTGGCAGGAAGACATCCAGAACTACAATATCTACGTGCAAAAACCTTGTTCGCCATTTTCTCGAAATCACGAAATGTATAATTTCTGAAAATATAACACTCCTACTCAAATCCTGAAGATATATATCCATTGAAAAATCCCTATCTCAATTCAACAAGAAACTCACCTGCCACTCATGAAGAAAGTGACCTTATCATCGGAATCCCACTCAGCAAGACGAAGGGGCTGTACTCTAGTTGTAAACTTAAAACCTGCCTTCTCTTTCATCAATACTATACCAGCAGGAACAGAAGCACTCAAAGGGGAAACAATCTTGCATATACCTGAAGAATGGAAGAATAAATTCAAAGAGGAAGAAGAGGTAACAATTCCATTAATACAATATTGATCAAAGCAGCATAGTAGCATATACTACAGAAACTAAATCAGATGAACTGAAGCAACTATAAAGACAGAAGGAGAGAAGTTATATGAATCTAGAAATCACACCACGCAATAACAGACAACATAAAGTGGAGAATGCGATTCACTGAAGTAAAATTATGTAAGTACTTCCAACAAAGAACAATGCATTGAAGCGTTCATAAGCTTGGAAAAATTATGTATACACACACAAAAATGTGAATGAAAAGTGGGGACATTACAGATTAGATAAGCCCCACTATTTTGGAAATAAGTAGATGCTCAAATTCGAGAAAAACCAAAAGAAAAGAGGATGTAACATAATTTGGAAGAGAAGAAAGCGAAAGAGCTGCCAAAAGTAGGTATGGCAAAAGAAGAAAAAGAGAGCCTTCGTTGAAGTAATCCATATCAGCAGGCATGTTTGGTGAACTATTGCATGTAAAATATGCATGAAAGATATTTGACATAAAATATCTCAAATATCTGAAAATCAATATATTTTTGGTATGTAGGCCAACAACAATATAATCAAAACAGGCAAAACCAAATATAAGCATATCCAATGATCAACAGACATCATACATCAGTTAAGCATATCCAATGATTAAAGGACAACATATATCAGTAAAAACATCCAACAGTATCTTTACATTTGCTTCTATAGTAAAATGAACTAACATTTTGGATATGTATCCAAAAACAAATTCTAATTTAACCTGAGCTCAACTTTGTAAAATAAGAACAGTGAATTTTACAAACTATGCTGCTCTTTGTTGATCTGCGAAACAGAAAATTTTCTTTAAAAGGTTCTGGGAAAAGACAACCAAACTCCCTGGCAATATTTTCAGGAAACAAAAAGAAAAGAAAAGAACTTTGAAAATGGAACCAAAAGCATCGAACAAGTCTTAAACGGTGAAATTGCAGCTCATTTTTCTTGAGAACTTCAAATTCTAGAAGTGATATAATACCAGAATAATAAATTACTCAGATAAAAATGATTAGGGACAATACCATATCTTGAAGCTTCTGGAGCTATCATTTGAAGATAAGCCAAAGGATCCTCAAACTCCTCTTTACTCGGAAAGAATATAGGACACTCTGGAATTTTCTCAGTCCATTCTAGATCATTTATGTCAAATTTAGCAACCTTGTGCTTTAAAAAGACATCCTTCTCATTTGAAGCACCACCAGATCTAGAAACTGTATCTGCACTGCCATGTAATCTCATACCACACGATTCTGAAGCTCGTAAAGCATCTCCTCCACTCCTAGGCATCATGTTAGAGACATATACCGAATCTACCACAGCTTCTGGCTTCATACGCTGAAGCCTTTTACGCTTTAAAAATTCTAATTTAGCCTGTCTGGAGGAACAAACCCTTCCTTCCACCTGTCAAAAAAGTAAGCATACAAAGCTCAGATCAAACATCAAAAGATTGGATGTCAGAAATATACAAGAGCATAACTTCCTTTTCCTTCCATGCCTTTTCTTTGAAATGTTAAAGAAGATAGTATTCTCGGATTGTATTATTTAATTGCTTATTTATTAAAAAAAATATTCGGATTAAATTGTCAACTTAATCACAACTAAGGTGCATATCGACTCGGAATTGACTTGTTGCACCTACATCTAATTGCAATGTTAAAGCCACAACATATCATATGAAGTTACCAACATATATAAAAAGCTGGATACAGCCCTGGAGTCGATGTGCAGTAACTGATGTAAGATGATAAAATAAAATTCTGCCAATAATTTCAGAGAAACTTCAAAAAGAAAATCAACAATAGGAATCTTCAGATTGATCCATCAAATTTCAATTTTCAACCAACAAAAAGATTTTATAATGAGTACCTACTTAAGTAGTCCAAGTTGATGATATTCAATTTAAGTCAACTAAACTCATCCTTTTCCTAATTATTTGGTATCAGCTACATTCCCCTTTGTCTAGAATGATTACTTCAGTCAAACCATATGTCATCATATCCTTTCTTACTATCTCAACCTTTGTCAGTCCTGGTTTTCCACTCCATCCCATAGACATACACAGGGACGGACTCACGTTGGTGGAATTTCTTTTATTTCTATTATATACCTACAATTTTTGTTAAAATCCTAAAACTTCACCACTATTTTTTTCAAATATAAATACTTTCCCCCTCTAAAGAGTAATCAACACTCTCTCTCTTACTCAACCTCTCCCACTCTCTCTCCAATTTTATTGTTATAGTTCCAAAGAAAACAAAATCTTGTTTCAACAAATAAAGGTTACCTTTCTTCTATATCTTGTTTGTAGTTTTTCCTCTTTTTCACAGGAAAAAAAAAACTTTTTGGTTATTTTAATTTTGAATGTCTATCTTTTAATAATTGTATAGATGGCCCTGCAAAATAATAAAAATACCATTGATCTTTTAATTATAAGTAGCAAATAGGTGTTAGAAGTGGTATTTGAACCCAATACCCTTGATCTTAAAACCCAACACAAAGACGAAGAGAGAGAGAGAGAGAGAAATGTATGTTTACACAACTTGTGTTTCCGAAAGCTGAGAACTCAACTAATACAATTATAAATGTATTGAATTGAAATATTATCAATCAACATTTATACTTCTGTATTTATATCTTGGTTCAAAAAAATATAAAATAACATTATTATTCAAGGTCGCCCCCACTAAAAAAAAAAATTTGGCTCTGTCACTAGACATATATCACATCACTTTTCCTTATTGGTGTAGTTACTATTTTCACTACACATTGTCGAACCATCCTACTTGATTATTTCTCAGTTTCTCTCCAATGGATGTTACTTCAATTGTTTCACAACTGTGTTTATTTCTAATTATATCCATTTCAACATTCACCTTTCAACCAAACTCATCAAATGAATATGTTGTTTCTTAGCAAGCCAACATGTTTCCAATCAAGTATGGCCATTATAAGCCCAACGAAGTCTTATGGTTGCTCAATCTCCACAGGAGATACCACCTAACAATGATGATGGTCAATGATGGACCCGGGAAAAAACTGAGAGGGAACGGCCTTGAACACAATAAAATAAAATTTCAAACTACCATCAGAAACACAAAAACAAAAAACAAAAACTTTAAAATTAATTGATATTTTGATTAAAACTTACTGATACTTCCATTTCAATTAGTTTTTCAGGTAAATACTTTCATTTCAATTA
>JAOTQH010000050.1:2138180-2148271 GCA_025631255.1 Cornus kousa
GTGTTATATCAATTAATAAATATTTTTTTATATTAATAAATAAATACTGAAATACTGAAACACTGAAACACTTTGCATATTTAATAATAGTATAGATATAGATTTTAAAAGATTAAAAAAATAATACTTTACGCAAAATTAAATTCACAAAATTATTATTCAGCTAAACCTTTTTTTTTTTTTGTAAATTCCCGTGGACCTCAATCTTGTGGTTGAATTCAGTCACGTTGGTCATTTGATTCTTATTTAACTTTGCTATTTACAGACTCGGTTGTAACAAAAATTTTAAAGGATGATAATGTGACTTAATTTTAAACTGCAAGAAGATTAGGTCTTCAAGTCAAGAAAAGAAATTTAATGGGAAAAGATCCATTTCGATTTTGTAGATTTTGTTCCAATTATTATGCATATATATATATATATATATATATAATTTGGAAAAAAAATTGGAAAAAAGGGAAATCCATATAGAGACAATGATATACTTCCAAGTGGCTCTTATATCCCTTTTAACACAAAAATTGAATAATCCACTAAACAGTGTACATCACAAAGAGAGTCACAAAAATCTGCTACCTCAATAGTCCAAACACACACCACCGCCACCAGAAAAATGTCTCTCCTCCTCACCTTACAGCCATCTCTCATCTTCCCCAAAAACCCTAACAATCACAGAACACTTCGCTTCTTCTCCTCCAAAACCCCTTCTCTCTCCTTCTCTCTCCTCTCATTTCCAAACCCTAGATCCTCCTCACTCCGCCTCCACTCCACCTTGTCCGGCGACGTCCCCGACCCCATATCCGGCGCACCACCATCCAGCGGGGGCACCTCTGGCGACGGCAAATCCGACGGCGCCTATGTCGACGAGTGGGGAGAGAAAGCCGAGCCCGAGACGGAGCCGGCCACGACGCTGCCCGATGCCGACCCACCGAAGGATGAGGATGAGTGGGGAGGTGTGGGTGTACGGGACGATTATGATATCTCCGGTAATGGTAGTGCGCCCGCTGTTACTGAGCCTACTGTGGAGGATGATAAGCTTGGGGACCTGAAACGGTGCTTGGTGGATACAGTGTACGGCACCGATTTGGGGTTTCGGGCTTCTGGCGAGGTGAGAGCGGAGGTTTTGGAGTTGGTTACTCAGTTGGAGGCGGCGAATCCGACTCCGGCACCGACCGAGGCGACCGAGCTTCTTGATGGGAACTGGGTTTTGCTGTAAGTTCATTGTCCAATTCTTCTAATTGCGATGTGTGTGTGTGAACATTTGTATAACTGGCCATTGTTTCTTTGTAGGTTTATCATTGGCTGAAAGTTTTGATTTTTTAACTTGAAATTTGATAGAAAATTTGGACTATATTTTTCATGATTCAGTCTAATTATTTTATACTTTATTCTTCTTTATATGCTGATTCAAGAGACAATTTAACATTCCAAAAAAAACTTTATGCTGTCTCTTAAAAGTTGCTAAGGAAACAAAAATGAAAATGATTATGTCTATGAAGTAAAATGCTAAAAGGGCTGAAGCTATGCGCATGTAGGACACCATAATGTGCATAGGATGTCCTCATCAATGCCTTTACTTTAATTATCGTCAAACCGGAAGGCTTGTGTTTTCTTAAAATTAGACCAATTAAAGTTCCTAGCTGTTTCTGAATGTCATTAGGCCAGGCTACTAAGTTCATAGGACGAGCAACGGAGAATTTTTAGCAGGCGGTCATTTTCAGGGAGTAGTTGGCTTTTTATTAGTCAATGTGGTGGTAAAGGTGACTAAGGCACTAGAAATGGGACTACCTTTCTTTTTACGAGAATAGGAACTAGATGACTAATTTCATTTTCATCACATGTTTTGTAACAATTGGAGTTAAAAACGATGAAGTTTTGAGCTGGCAAAGATTTGATGATGTCCAAGCAATGTGTCTTTTATGCAAACTTGACTCTGAGGAATACATTTGCAATTGGTGGAATTTCCTATGTACATCTATAAAATGAGTTTTGGGGTGAAATAGCAAAAAACTATAACGTTGTTTCTAAGTGCTGGTTAACATATTTAATTGGAGTCGATCAATCAAATAGTATTAATAACACATAATTGGTTGGTATATATAAAAATATATGTATGACCTCGGAATCTTCTTCTTCTTATATCTGCTTGGATCTTTTGAATACACAGAAGGGCTTTAGTTCACGTGTCTGGCCACAACCTGTTTAATTTTATAACATGATCTAATAATTTTATATCAAAATTATTTTTCTATGTAAATCATTTTACGTTGAGACAAATCGAGCCTTGATGTAAGTAGATTGTAAATGTCCCTTATTTGTTATTCTACTGCAGTTGATCCTGATTTTGCTTTCTGACTTATCAGGTACACAGCATTTTCCGAGTTACTGCCTCTTCTGGCAGTAGGAACGACACCTTTCTTGAAGGTTCAGAAGATTAGCCAAGAAATTAACACCAGCAGCCTTACCATAGAGAACTCCACCACATTGTCAAGCACTTTTGCTACTTTCTCCTTCAGTGCAACTGCCACTTTTGAAGTTCGAAGTCCAACAAGAATACAGGTATTACTTATCAGAACCACTAGTGTCGATAATGAATATAATTTTTTTCGATGAGATAGCCCCTGGGAAACCCTTCCAAATAAATGTGATAATGAACTACAATAGAACTCCAGTACCCAAAAGATCTTTTTCAATGATGTGTAACTAAGGGATAATGAGAAAATGAGATTCTGAAATTTTCTCACTGGAATATTTGGAATTTGGGAAAATATCACATATAAATTTGGGAACTTGATCAACTAAATTACCTTCCGAAAAAAAACTTAATGAACTATTGGGTAAAGGAGAATGCATGATAGAAAATATGGAACTTTCACAATTTTTGTTAGATTTCACGTATAACAATCAAAATTTGGTTATAGTCCATTCAGGTCTTGTCAAAAAAATTGGATATTTCTTTCACATTGAATCAGTGCATTTAATTTGAAGCAAAACTTTGCAGGTTGAATTTAAGGAAGGGTCCCTGAAACCTCCAGAGATCAAGTCAAGCATTGATCTTCCAGAAAATGTGGATATTTTTGGGCAGAAAATCAATTTATTACCTGTGCAGCAGTCTATCAACCCCCTGCAAGAGGCTGTGGCTAATATAGCACGTACTCTTTCTGGTCAACCTCCTCTTAAGGTTCCCATTCCGGGTGAGCGGCCCAAGTCTTGGCTTCTCATTACATACCTTGACAAGGATCTTCGGATCTCAAGAGGGGATGGTGGTCTTTTTGTGCTTGCAAAAGAAGGGAGTTCTCTTCTATATCAGTAGCCAGGTACCTTGCGTGGACTGCAATCTGTATCACTTGTCTGCGATCTGTATCACTTGTTTGTTGTCATTCATGCATTGTATAATTTTGTACATGGTTAAAGAAGTTACCATTTTGGGCCAAAAAGAAAAGGGGTCTGAAGTTGCTTTCATCCCTGACATTCTTTGGCTGCTGAGAGATCGAGGGAAAGAAGAATGGATGTTTCAAATTATAAAACAGACAATCTGATCCTAAGAAGTTATATTCCAATTCATCTGTTTTCTAATTATAAAGCATAATGTGAACTTACCTTTTCCTGTTGTTTTAATTTTAAAACTTCTTATCAGTGATCATCATTTCATAGGTCTCACCTTAGGAGGTGTGTCCTTTGAATCGATTCGATGTGAGAAAGATGTGGAAACGGCAGCAGTAGGATGACGGATGATTATGCATTTGGTGGGCATAGACAGAATTAACCGGTCCAGGGAGCCCCAATGCATTCCCACAAATAATTTGAAGTACAAGTTATCTTTTTAGCGGAGTAAATGATATTGTGCTGGTTCAGTGAGGTTGTTGTACCCATGGAAGTCCCAACTATTATAGTGTTCTGTACCATGGATATGTATGCGTAATATGTAATAATACTCTGTATAATATTTGTAACTTCAAGGAAATTACTGTATGCTGCATAGGAAATTATTTTGCCTGAATAATGAAGTATATTTTGAAGTCTTCATTAGTTCTTGTGATCTGTTGGTCTAGAAGAGAATTTCTCCTTAAAAAGATTTACTTGTTCCCCCCTTCACCATGGACTTGATGCTCAGATGTCAAGACATGACATCTTCAATCGGCCTGTCCAGACCATCCGTTGACACCGTTGTTCCCTGATCTTCTTCAAGGATCAGCTGCTAGAAACTTGTGACCTCTCAATTCTTAGAGAAATTATGTGACGGAGGAGGAGGAGAAATGGTAATTTCTGGTTTCTTGTTCTGTCAAGATCACAAGTTAGCACTAGGTACAGATAATTAAAAGTTAAATTTTCCATTTTTATTGATTTGGCATGACATTAAGATGAGAGAATATGTGCAGTTTGTTCTGAAGTGCAATCTAGAGAAGCATCTTGCGGCTTTAGTCAGAAAATTGGTTGTATAGCTTAGCTAAAATGTCATATGTTGTAAGATGACCATAGGAATTTGGTACATAGTCACAACTATGATGGTAAGGGTTTAATGGGTAATGCCATAAAAAATAATTTCTGTGCATATCATACCAAATGACATTATAGCAGTGATAGAGCAACCGGATCTAATCTCCAAAATAGTCGCAGAACCGTGACGTGATTTGGCCACGACAGACTCCTTAGTAGGTAAGACTCTAAGGCCCTGTTTGGAAACCATTCTGTGGTGCTCTACATTGTTCCATACAGTGTAAATAGACACTGTACAGAACATGGACTTGTTTGGCATGGGCTGAAGGCATTCCAACAGTAGTAGAACAGATCTCAAAATATGGCCAATTTTCGGAACAAAAAAAAGTTGTTCCCAAAGTGTAGCCGGCCCAATTTTCACTGTACAGGCCCTTGCAACAGCCCAACATTGGAGCACTTTGAGAACACATATATATAGAACACTAGGAACCATTCTAGGGTTGAACGGATGTAGATCACAGAGGCGATAATTTTGGAACCGAGAGTCACTGTACAGCTTTCCGAGATCTATCCTTGAAATCGACAGCATTGAACGAAATACGAACCATCCCGACGCTATCTTCTTCTCACCGGTGAGCCTCTGCTTGTTCTTCATCAATTCGTTGTATTTTGTCAAAAAAAAATTCTGTAATTTTGCAATCGGCCTTGTTGGTGTTCCACTTTTATGCAGATCTGAAGTAAATGGAGTCCCCCGTGTGACGTCTACATTTTCTGACGAACCGGAGCTTCGCCGCTGGTCTCTGCATTCTCCGATTCACAGGCGCTGATCTTTGCATTCTCCGATTCGCAGGCGCTGGTCTCTGCATTCTCCGATTCGCCGCTGGTCTCTGCATTCTCCGATTCACAGGCGCTGGTCTCTGCATTCTCCGATTCGCCGCTGGTCTCTGCATTCTCCGATTCCCCGCTGGTCTCTGCATTCTCCGATTCACAGGTGAGTGTACCATCTTCTTCATACCTGGTCTTTACTAACTTGCATCAAGAGTATGGTGGATATCCACAATTCCTCATACATACATATATATGTATACATATATACATTGGATATTAAGTAGTTGAACCTGAAACAAAAGGTTTCTAATTTCAATTGTCTAGCTTAATTTTTGTTTTTGGTGTTTGGACTAAATATTAGAATATTAGACAACTCAACTTCTGCAATAATGTACATAAGAGCCAGCAACAAATCCAAACGATAAATTAACAGTAGTTCAACAGTGCATTATCTCTTCTCATCTTGCAAGCTGCTGCCTTTACTGAGATTAAAAAACAAAGTCTGCAACAATGTGTTCACTCCCGTGACAAAAAGCAGAGTTTGTATCACTTCAGCCTTCTCCCTCTTTGTAAGAGGGAAAAAATAAGATTATTAAAAATATATAAAGTTTAAATTCAACACAGTGCAATACATGACAAAGTGACACATGAGTATATTGAATTGTCACTGAATTCTTACATTGCCACCACCCATCAAAGGAACAACGATGGTGGGGATGATAACAGTAGTCCCAAGCATCACCAAGTAATGCTGAAAAGCCAGAATGATGGCTTCAGCTGCATCAAATTGAAAGATGTTTAGCAATTGTTTTGGATGTCAAAATAAAAAAAACCGCTGTAAATTGGAAAAGTTAAATACAGAGGACAACTTATATGTGTATATACTATATATGTACACACAGAGAGATTCAAGAAACAATGGATGGATTAAAAAGGTAATTGATCATTGATGCACCATAGAAATTCTAAATTAAAATGTAATGATCCTTTTGGTTGCTCAGAAAATACAGGGAAAGTACATATTAAAATTTGAGTTCAACATTAATAAATAAATTAATACTGATAGACCGAACCCGAGATTTTCCACTGTTGGAACACGAGAAAACAAGAACATCCCCCCAATATTCTTTTGTTTTCTTCACTTTTCTTTTCTCGGAACCAAACAGAACATGATTTAAAATTGATTGAATCTATTCAGTTCAGAAAGAACAACGAAACTTGTAAAAATGCAAATCAATCAAACAATCAATTGTAATTTTAAAAACTTGCAACCAGATTGAGATCACACAATATGTAGCGGCATAGATGTTACAAATCAACTTCAAAACCTCCAATGGAAAAAAACGCGGGAAAAATTGCCCCCAAAAAAAGGCGGGAAAATGTAAACAGAGATTATCACAGTAAACATGATCAATCAAGTTCACTAACAACGCAAAACAGGAAGAATACGAAATTGGAGATGCCATAATTAACCCATAACAAGAAAAAATCAAGAAGACAGAGTAAAAGACAGAAAAGAGAACGAATGAAATACGAAATAGAGAGAAAGTAGATAGAGATTAGAGAATAACATATGAATCTGCACACACACACATGTAGAAGAGAAGTTAGAGAAAGAAGAAATGGCGAAATGAAGAAATGTTTAGAGAGAGAGAAACGCACGCCAAGAAGGATTGCTGTTGACACAGAAGTCGACTCCGGGTAGCTGCTCCTTGACGGGGTGAGGCACAAACTCATCAACCTTCGTCGCAGCTTGGGCCATCTTGCTCTGCCTCTCTGTCTCTCTCTCTCTATAAATTTAAGTTTCTGCGTCTAAGGCAACAAAGCTTTATAAAGACAGAGTATATGGTAGGAAGAAGACAAGGCTTTCCTCTTTCTCTCTCTTCCACTCTCTCTCTCTATCTACATTTATGCACATACGTATAAAGTACAACGACGTGAAGTGTGAGAGAGAAGAGAAGAGGAGAAGATAAGAGATGGAAAAGGATTGACAATGGAGATGACAATGAAATTTCTCACTGGTACATGTGTGTTTATAACTTCATATATATATACACACACACACACACATTCTTCGGAAAACAACCTAACGCAGCAACAACGTGACCCTAGAGAGAGAAAGACACAAAATTACACACTCTCGCTCTATATACACTCTATATGTATATGTATAAAGTCTAAAGACGCAACCGATCGATCGATTGATCTCCTGATTCATCTTTCTGTTTTGGTTTAGAGTGGGACACAGCACAGATACAAAATTAGACAAGAAAAATGTGTTCATCCACATGGGTAGATTACCCAATTACCCCTACTATGAAAAAAAAAATTACTCATAATAATAATAATAATAATAATAATATGAACATTTTGGATGATAGTAATAGTAGAAATAAGGGAGAGAAAAAAATAAATAGTCCGCGCGTGCGTGCGTATTTTCTTAAAAGTCTTATTGGCTGACCCCTCATCTAGGAAGCATTCTGTGTCTCATGCTTATAAATTTATTAATTTATATATATATATATATATATGACAAATCTCAAAAAAATAAGATATAAATAAGAAATAAAAAATTAATAAATTTTATTTGTATATATATATAAATTAATTTTTGGTCAATTTTTTAAAAAAATATTATAAATCTAAATGTAATCATTAATATAATATAAAAGTTTCATAACACATAAAACAAGTATTTTTTATCATCACTTAATAAAATTTGTATTTTCTTTTAACAATTATATTATATTATTATTATTAAAAAAATTGAGTTTTAATGTTCAAACTTGTTAAAAATATATTATAAGTATTTAAAAAGTGTCTTATACCCAATTGAAAATCTAAAAAGTATCTGACAAGGAAGTATTTAATACGAGTATGTTAAGTATTCGTAAATCCATACCAACCCATAACATATGGAGAAATTATTAGATGGTCCCGGTCTATTTGACACTTGGTGAACTAATTTAATAAAAATCCTTCGATCATAAAACTTTATAATTTATTAATACACTCTTATTGGACCATTTTCTTAATCTAAAAATATATATTTAACTGGTTAACTAAGTATTAATGGTCCAAGATTATTTAATAATTTCTACAGGTTAGAAATGTAAGTTTCCAAAAGAATGAAATAATTTTGTTAATTGAAATTGGACAGGGACAATTTGGTTATTTCACTTGACTGTGTGTTCTGCAAAACGTGTTTGTGACGCAATAATCACTATTTTTTGACCTAGAGAACCAGGTTTCTCTGGAAATCATAGACATCACTCTGATGCATGAAATGATTAGCCTGCACACATTGTAGGGGCATTCTCGTCTTCCACTCCATATCTCGCTTTAAAAAATCAGTTATATCTGAAATTTTGAAAATTCAGTTCATTAGTGTCGCATTACTTGACCCATACTAAACCAAGTGTACTTGTCAATTCGTCACTCACACTATAAGTTTGTGACCTTTTGTTTTTTTGGGTTCTATTTCGTTGTTACTGAATTGTTACAATTGTGATTATTCAGTATCATCCGTCGGATTTGATAATTACATATAGAATTGGACAATTTTATATATATATATATATAAATTGGACAATTATGATAGTTCAGTGCCATAAATGTTATTTTAATTTATTTCAAATTTTCACCATAGAATTAGATTTTCTGATAGTGTGACGTTTCCAAGCATCCCTTAAAATGAATTTATCCATAAAATTTGAAAAATCTCAAATGTAGAAAGCTTTAAATATTATTTTTATCGTATCATACTATATTTTTTATATAAATGATATGTGATTTTCTGTTTAGTGAAATAAGAACAATTTGGGTGTAAAGTGTAAGCAAATACATATTTATTAGTCAACTAACTGTGCCCAAAAAAATTAAACAATATTAGTCCATACAAACTAAAACTAACTCAGACCCGCTTCAAGTTGTTGGCCCATTTCCATCTACCATTTTGATTTTGAAAATTTACAACGTTTGTTCACCAAATATAAAAAATAAAGAATAGCATACATATATATATAATTAAAAAAAAAAATTATTGTTTTCTTTCCTTTCAACATTTTTTAAAGAAAGTAGTATGAATTAATGTGAAAATGTGTATTATACAATTCAGACACAAACCCATTCATTTAAGTCAACAAATTTGAACATCTCGTTTTTTACTAATTATAAGAGAAATTCAACAAATAGACCAATTTAAATAAGAATTTATTATGCGGATAGAGAGCACCTAGAAGTTGTCATTCACCTATTTCTATCATTAAGTATCATTTCTATTTCCCCTTATTTTTTCAGCACATATATTTATTTATTTGTGATTAAAAATAACTAGAAATGGGCACCGAATGGCCTTAGCAAGTAATTATTTTTTAATATAATTATTTATTAAAATATATATTTAATAAGAAATCTAATATAGAAATGTTTAGTTGAAAGTTAATCTAATATAGAAATGTTTGGTTGAAAGTTAATCTTTTGACATTGTGAATTCTCTGCAATTTTTATATCGTTATTCTAAATAATAATAATAAGAAGAAGAAGAAGGCCCATTCTATTCAAATTCTCTTGAATATTCATTGGATCACTCTATTCAAATTGACGAGATGAGATCATATGACATTGTGTATGTATTGGATGAATATTAAAACTTATCTAATTTTATACCAATTCTAGAAGATAAATTGAAATGCTATGAGCATGTGTGTGCGCATATATATATAAATAGACACACATGTTAAATTTGTTGAATCATTTAATCCATAGGACTACGAGTTTTGGTTGTTTGGGGTTTGGAGGGGGAGGGTAAGCAGGTAGTTAAAGGA
>JAOTQH010000050.1:2158697-2179180 GCA_025631255.1 Cornus kousa
GGGTAGGTAAAAATACAAAAATACCCTCCAATATTCTTTATTCAATAATAATAAAAAAAATTAGAGAAGATGAAATTACTCAAATAGACATTGACGAAAACTACGTCGTTTTGGGCAATGAAACAAAGCCATTTTAAGGGACTTGCGACGACAATGAGCCTTGCTGTCGCCGGCTGCCGGATGTCGGTTTGTTCCTCCCAACCTCACTCGCATGTGCCCCAACTCTGTGTGTGTGTGTGTTTGTGTGTGTGACTCTGTGTAATTCAGATGAAGAAAATTGAATAGACTTCGAAGATTAGAAGAAATTGACAATAAGAATTTATGCAACTGACAAGATGGAATTTTGAATCTCTTTTTCTCTCTTGCTGCCCCCATCACCATCCCACAACCACGAACACACCGGTAACCATCGCAGTCGCCGCTGCAACACTCACCGGGAAGTGCCATCATCGATACACTTTTAAGCTTTCTAGCTTCTTGCTGATGTTGTACTTGCGTAAATCCTCTCTACTTCGGGTTACAGGGAACCAGAAATCGATCACCCCTCTGTGTCAGTGGTTGCCTAATATCGCCGTCGACACTTAAGTCGTCCTCGGTGGACTCGTCTGCAACGGATCCTTCGTTTGGAACGGGTCGTCCTTGGGGCGATCTCAACAAGATTATATTCGGTTTTTCAACGAGATGAGTAACAGTAACAGTTCATTGTCATCATCACCGGCTCGTTCTTCCATTTCCACTACAGCAATCAGCAATCGCAGGGACGAATGCTCCTTCTGCTCTCGCCGTCGATGACTTCCACTTCCCTGCGGATATCATATCCATCCAAGATCGCAAGGACGAGGCACTTCTTGGTCAGTCTGTTTATCAATAGTTTCAATTGTTCTTTGAAATTCTAAAATTTTGGCCACTTGGGTACTTCAATTTTTGCATAATCAATCTGGGTTTTCGTCGATTAGCTATATGTCTCTTTCAGGGTTTGATGTGTTGTTTTATAGAGCTTATTTGATGAGTTTCATTATTCTGTGAGATTCTCAAGTTTCCGCAATCTGGGTACTTTTGTATTTACATGATATTTATGGGTTTTATGATGTTTTCCCTTCAGGTTCTGTAGTGTTAAAGCTGTGACTTTTCTGGGGATTTCATTAAATTTGTTTAATGCTCATCACTTATGGTTATATATTTAATGGACTGTTTCAAAGATGTTCATATGTAGGCGTTGAATGATTTATTGAGTTGAATCCTTATTGTGTTTCCTTGATTCTCGATTTGATTACTCATAAATTTATATAAAAAAGAAATGGAATCGATTTGAATCTTGTACTTTCTGTCATGGAGGATTATGAAAGCAGAAAGACATCCACTCAACTAAGTCCATAGATATACTTTGGTTAATTGGGTCTGGTTTTTTTAGCCTTTTGGATTAAAAAAAAATTAAAAATAAAAATAAATAAATTGCAAGCATAAGGATCCAAGAATCAAAATATAGATGTGTTTTCTTTTTCTACCACTTTCTTAGCAGGCAGAGAAAATTATGTACATACTCAATGCTGCTTCGTTTATGCACTGCAGTTCTGAAATCTGATTTAATGGCTGCACTTAACAAGGAGGTCAAATCATTGGATGAAGATAGCTGGATGTTTGATGGACCTCGGTCACGTATTAATCGAATATCAAGGCGAGGTAAGTTCTTCAATCCATCAATTGCTGCTACGTGATGTGTTACATATATATTTTTTGGCAGACAAGTCAGACACACACACACTATTGTCCCACACATGCACAAATTATTGTCCCACTTGAAAGGAGGAGGAGATACCACAGTTATCCCTTAGGCTTCCACATAATGTTGTATTACTTAATGAAAAAAAAATAATAATAATAGAAGAAGAAAAAAGAAATTTCTGCCAATGAGGAGTGACCTTCTTTCTTTCAGCAAGTATCTCCTGTCAATTTTGAGTCATAAGACTTTCCCTCGAATTCAAGATGGGTTGGATATGAACTCCCAGATTGCAATGAAATTGTTTTTATACAGATTAAAAATATCATTGAGCTGGCTAGAAGCTGGAACATATTTGGGAACCAAAAACCTATGGATTAACTTTATTGCTTGTGCATAAAAACAGGATTACAGACATTTGAAAAGTGCTAACACTACTATATATTTAGGTGGCAATGTGGCATTAGTTACCATATACCAATAGATTAAATAATCTTAGGCATTAATGCGAGTCAAGCCAATGTAATGCCTTTGTACTCTAATTGACTTGCTGCCGATTAGTGTTTTGCTTCTTGGCACTTTAGGAAATGAAATTGACCCCCTCCAAGGAGTAAAAGCCTATGATAGACTATGGATAAGCCCATTCGTTTTTATTTTTTCTTTAAATATAAACCCATTCTAGTATTCAACTACTAGTAGTAAATTAAAAAGAGTACCTTGATATTGATGGTGAGTGCCAAATCTCGATAGTATTCTTGAGACAATGAAGTGTGTGCTCTATTCTTGTATATGAGAACCAATGTGGCATTGCTTGAAGCAACATATAGGATTCATGACAGAAGAAACTAGCGTGTGCACTTAGACCGAGACTCCGGCATGTGCTTAGACTCCAGTATGTGCTTAGAATATGGATGATAGTCTAACGTATTATTGTGATAAACAATTAGATTATTAAGGTTAAGTAATTTGATTTGAAGAGCAAGTATGCTTGATGCAAGCAACACCAAAGAATGTTCCTACTTCTAATTTGATTTGGAATAATTCTGCATATGATTAGGTTCATGGTGGCTAACATTATGAAAAACTTGCAAGTTTAGAGTTTTGGAAGGTAGAGGGAAAATTGTGGGATTTGTGGATTTATTAGGATTGGAATTAACTTTGTTTCCCCTTCCACATACGCCTTTGAGTTAGTGTAAGTTGAAGGTCAAATGACTTCTTTTCAAATATAATTTACTCAAAACAGATTTAAAACCTCATGCTCAGGCCTTCCCATGGCTTTCACGTTATATTTATGTTCTGTAAATAAGTAATACGTAATAGCACCCATGTCCTAATGGAATTGAACCCTAACAGAAGATACCAATCAAGCTAATAGCTAGTGGTGGGGGGAGCTATAAAGGGGGTTTAGAACTTTTTTTTAAAAAATAATTTGGCAAAGCAGCAAAGACCCAAAAATCAAACTCGTCTCTAGTAATCTATGACAAGTTCTAATTCAGTGTTTATTTAAAAAAGAAAAAATATATTATGGTGAAGTGCAAGGCACAATTGACTGCAGGTATTGGTTTGCCTGCAGGTCTTGGTTTGCTTGGACTCACTTGAACAGTCCTACAATGAGCTTCTTGTTGAAATTAAATTAGTCTACCAATATTTACAAGTAGGAAGGCTGAAAGGAGTGAATCTGGTTCCATTACCACAGGATTAATTTATTGCAGGCTACTGCTACAACCGAGAATGCTCTTTCACCATTTTTTGAGTGATTCTAGTGGACTTCAACTTTACCACTTAGCTTCTTTCCGGAAAAACTTTACCTCTTAGCTATCTCTGGTCATTTGGGCAAACTTTTGAGCTTCTAGTTTTACAAGAAACTATGGCAGCGATGTGCTCATGTGCATCATTAACTGTGGGCATTGCTTTGGTAAGATCCCCTTAGATTGTCTTATAATGGACTTGTAATTTGAAAATGTATTTTAATAAAATGTTCTTATACCCAATGCCAAATATTGAAGGCCGTCTAAAAACAAAGAGGTAAAAACATAGGCACTGTGACAGCATTTTTGTGTTTCTTTCAACATATTTAGATCTAACTTGGGTTGGACGGGCCATAGGTACCCCTGCTTTTGTACTTTCTCCTGTATACTGTCGTCATTGTTGCAGTGGTAGCTAGATATATACAAAGAGGGGTTCATGTTTAAAATTGGAAGAGTGCCTTGTAGGAGAGTCTAAGCAATCTAGACCGACTTTAACCTTTGAAAATTTAGCCGCGTTGGAGGGGTGCCATATAACTTAATGGGATCTGCCTTGGAGATCTGATCACTGAGAAAATCAAGATTTGATTGGCAGTGAGAGTCTTTCCTCATTTTTTTCTCAATAAACATACAAGGGAGTCTAAAATGGGACGGTTAGGCTTGTATTTAGCCTTAGAATCTGATATTTTTTCTGCCTGCTTTCTATTCTAAATCTCCATTGCTTCATCCTATCTTCTTCATTCTAGTGATGCTGGCAACTTTTTTCCTTATTCATTTTTGTATTAATTTGTGTTCACTCTTGGCCTTTATGGGTCCTTTTTCAGGTCCTCAGTACAAGCATATGGAAGTAACAAAAGATCGTCACATGGCCCCACCAAAATGATTCAGACTCTGCTGAGCATCATCTTGTACCCGTTGTCTGTCGAGAGCTGCTGTTTTTACCATCTAAGAAATGATTCTGGATGTTCAACTGGTTATTTGAACCTAGGAATGTATAGTTATGGATTGATTCATCGCAGATTGTCAAGGTACTGAGTGATTGTTTATGAAGTTACCGTGCCTATTAAGTCGATCAACATGCCGGATTTTAAAATTAAATGTGAAAGTGTCAACTGTAAGTTGCGTTACATTTTGGATTCTGTTTTAATCAAGCTATATAGGATTGTTGATTTTCTGCTGAGCGTCATCTTGTACCCTGTTTCTTCTTGAATTAATTTGTGATGGAAGAATTGATAGTTTTCATTGCATATTTTTTTTTATTGTTTTTGTGCATAAGCCCTGCAATTTTTATGTGATTAAATTGTATATAAACATCTTATATTAGACTACATAAATTTTCATGAGATCCAATCACCTTTTTGACACCAAATTAATGAAAACTGTACATCATGAGATTTTAACTTCTAGACAAGTGAAGCCTCAGTGTGATGCAGTTTATTGGTTTGAAGTTTGAACACGTCTAGTGTCAAATCCAACAGAGAACAGAATCTTCAATTAATTTCAGGAAACAAAAGAATAAAATAAAATAAAAATCCTAATTAAAATAAATAAATAAATAAAATTTGGGTCATTATGAGTCTGAAAACTAGGGCTACTGAATTTTAATCCTACCCACAAATACCAACTTTGAGCCATGATTTATATCGAAGGAAGAAAAGAAAAATGCATTGCCATGTAGGTGCATTTTCATTAAATTTTTAGAGTACCATCAAATTGATGTGTACCACTAAAACCCTAAAATTTAAAAAATAAAAATGAAATAAAAAGTTTTGGTGCATTTTAAATTAGGGTAGTATTGATGTTTAAAGTTGAAGCTGTGATGTACCTAATAAAAATAAAAGCAAAAACTAACTCAAACAACTAGTACCTAACAAAAGAGCCATTCATGTTCCAAACCTATATGGCTGGTTGAGTTGGTCGAGACCATGATTCAGAATAAAAATAACCTAATTTTCTTTCTATAAATCAATACACGAAATTTACGGGTAATTATTATGTGCATCAATTTCGTCTTCCAAATGAATTGGGGAGTCGACACTCGAGCAACCAAAAAAATTAAATGGAACCCATGAAAAAGGACACATGAAAACAGAAGTTTTACAAAAATTACATAGGAAATTTTGTGCTCAAACAATCCCCATGTTTGTATGAGAATATACTTTTGTTTTGTTAGGCAGGAAAGGAGGAAGAGAGATGAAAAAAAAAAAATTAAAAAAAGAGAAACTAAGCTTCTTTCGTTCGATAGAGATAATATAAGGAAATAAATGATAATATGATGGATGACCTAGGAAGTACGGACACTTTAATGAAGGAGTTATACCCGTGTTGGACACCGACACTCTTGGGACCCTCCTGGGACCCTCCTCGAATACGCGTCAGGCACTCCACATACGTGCCCATAAATAAAAATTAATTTTATTATTTTGAACACTTTCCGGATATTTCTAACACAAGTCTACCCAGTAATTTTGAAATTAATATGAATACTATGATGATAAAGTAATGAAATAATGGTATATATGATATAAAAATCATTACAATAATGATGTAATTTTATTTCTAGTTCATTTTAGAACAACTCTTAGTATAGAAATTATAAATGAATTAAAATTTTATTAAACTATTACTGAATAAATGTATAAAAATAAAATTTTATATTTATATGCAGCAGTGTTCAACGAAGTATGTATAAAAATAAAAGTTTATATTTATATGTAACCAGTGTCCACGACGTACCAATGTCTTACTTTTTAAAAATTTGACATGTCAACATATTATCGTATTGTGTCCGTGCTACATAGTGGATGAGTCATCCTTTATCCTTCACAAAATTTTCATCTATCCAAATATGGACGGAGAGAAGACAATTGAGCGAATTATAAAAGTTTTAAGTTATTATTTCATTCTTTATAAATATTTAATAAATCTCATAAATAAAGTAAGTGATGAATTTAATGGTAAAAAGAACTTTAAAATCTCTTTTCTTTTATCCTACCAATCAAAGTAAATGGTCAGTTTTTCTCCTCTTCCATCTAACCAAAAAATTCTTTTTTCTAAGAATATCTTATTCATCTCTTCTTCTTTTCCTTTCATTCAATTTTATTCTTTCCTACCATAATAACCCATTCATAGAGGGACTTGTTCTAAATTTAGATAATTAGTGAGCAATTTACCAATACGTTACATTACAACCAGTAAGATCAACTTGGAACAATTTATTTATATTTATTAGATGTCCTCGAAGGGACCCATAATAAAACAAATTATCAATATGACAAATGAGGTAATATTTTGAAGTGTAAGAAGCTACTTTTGAAGTGATAGTTTCAATGAAAAAATAAAAAATAAAAAAAAAAATTCAATTCGCATATAACAATCTATTATTATATATGATATATAGTTAATTTCTTCATTGAAAAATATAATTACTTACTTCTCAAAGAGGCCAAAAAATAAGGGGTGAAAAAAAAGAAAAAGAAAAAGAAAAAAGAGTTCAATTCAACAATCCAGAGCATAATCAACCATCTTTTCTGTAGAACTACTGTCGCAACATCTAGTCACAAAAGGGTGACCAAGAAGCTCAGCCACTGTTCCTCTCTTCCTCCAATCCTTCTCCAAACACCTCCAAACAAAACTCTGAAACTCCGGGGAAGCCTTCTCCGGCATCTCCGCCTTCTCCCCGAAGCAGATTGCACACATTAGGGTGGCCCAATCCGGTTTTTGCCCCGGACTGATAAACGGAAAATGTCCCACATGACATTCCAACACCACCACTCCAAGCGACCAAACATCTCCAGCGAACCCATCCGAGCAATCCCCATTCCACCTCTCAGGATCGAATCTTTCGGGACTCATGTACGCACACGTACCCATATACGAGTCGAGCGCCTCTACCGTGCCTGCCCCAACCCGGCTCACCCCAAAATCTGCAATCTTGGTCTCTCCTTTGCCGTTAATCAACAAATTTGATGGTTTGATGTCTCTATGCACTATCTGCATGCCATGCAGGTAGTGCAGTCCTTCCAACACACATCTTGCCACGCCCGAAATTACATTCTCAGGTAATCTCCGGCGTACATGCAAGACGTCGTGTAGTGATCCTGCTTCCATGTACTCCATCACAAAGCAGAGATCACCTCCACCATCTGAATTCACAAACCCATTCTCGAAAACCCCATGGCACCTAACAACATACTGTGAATCCACTCGCTTGAGGATCTCCACCTCTCGTGCAGCCTGTTGTCGAATCGTAACGGCATCTTCACCAAACCGAAGGACTTTCAATGCATAAAGGGATGAAGTTTTCTGGTGTCGGACTTTATAGACGGTGCCACCATTGCCGTGGCCAAGAACCGCCAGTTTCTCGAGGACAGAGAGATTGCCAATGCCGGGAGAATCCAAACCTGTAGAAGATGGTAGTGACGGTAACGGAGTCTGGTGGCTGAAGTCAGCTGCAGAAACAGGAGGTGGTAAGGACAACCATAGTGCTGGCTGGTGCCTCCTCTCTCTAACCAGTGTCATTTACACACACACACAATCTCTCTCTCTCTAGAAATCTATATATAGGGTGCAGGTTGTTTGTTCCCATAATTGGCGGGCAGGTGAGGGTTTTATGTGGTGACATCAGCAGCTATTCTGGCTGTGAGTTGAGTTAGGTTTCAGTGAGCTTACAAACTGCAACGTGTAATCTTTATATCACTTTTTCTGGTAACTAGATGCCCATTTTCATGGGATAAACATGTGCCTAAGGATCAATTAATAAGATGTGTAATACAAATACTTTGAGGTAATAAAATCGTGTGGGTTAGTCACAGGTGGGTGTAGAATGATCTTGGCCGTTGATACATTAGCTTTAGATAGATGTACACATCAGTGAAGTAACACGGGAAATACTACCAGAAACGCCTACGATTAGGGAATGTGTCGGCGGGGGCTAAAAGTTCAGATTCTTCGGATCATAGTCCGAAATTGATGCCAAAACCAAGTAACAGCCGATTTTCTGTAACAAATCAAAAGCACGTGTGATATAGATATACAAAAATATATACACACACACACACAGACACGTGCGTGTCTCATCTAATAAAAGAAAACTAATGAGCATGAAGTGATGTCTTTACAACTATATATTTAACGTCACTGCTGCATATGGTACTGTTACATAGATATATAAACCTGAACGAAGTGTAAATAACTATGAAGAAATGAAATATGAACCAAAAATGACAGAAGCATCAAAACACCACTAAGCCTGTCTTGTTGGTTGGGTTCATTTAGTTTTGCACCAAAATGAGTTGAAAGAACAAAATTTTTACATTAAAAAAATAAAAATAAAAATAAAAACCAGGTCCTCCGGTACGTGCAAAATATAGCCACGGTGAAAAGATACAAAAACTATAAGTTGCTCTCTCTATTTTAGATACGATGAGGACCACGATGATACAAACAAGTAGATTTTTTTTCAGGATTTACCTCGGATGGGGTGGTAGACAAAATGTACATTTGGTGCAACAAGATCATCATACTTTATTGTTATCTGAACTAAGATTGCCCATCTGTTCCGTAAGATGTTCCACATGTTGAGTTTTGTCCCATCCATTCTCTGATGGCTTTGCTTCTCCAGGAAGCAAAACCGAAGAGGGATGACTCAATGGGAAACTAGGACCTTCCACTGATGAAGACTCCATCTCCTCAGTGTCCAGAGCTTGTGGACTCTCAGCCAGAAACTGCTCCCAAAAAATATCACCAATACCAGACAAGGAATTGTCCCACTCCATATTAGGATCCGGAGACAAATTATCAAAATCTAATGAAAAATTCTCATTCAATCCCAATGAGGGTGGATCTGTGAATCCACCATTCTCTGTCTCAGTTACCCCGTAACTTCCTTTGGAAACATCAATGCCATTATCTGAAGCCATTTCTTGTAATGGGCAGAACTCAGGCAAAATTATGTGTGTCTGGGGAGGACTTACAGGGGGCACGTCTTGCGGTCCTACCAGTGGACTCATAGCCGAAAATGGTGTGGTCGTAACAATTTCTGAACTTGCACCAAGAGGAGAAGATTGAATCTCAGATACGACAGCTGAAGGGCCCTGTCCTGAAATCCCCGAGGCTGCTGCCAAATAAGATTGCCCAGAAGTTGGTAGGACCTCCTTCAGAGTAACTCCCGATATTCGGCTTGAAGAACTCCCACCATCTAATGCATCTGATGCTGATGTAATGTCACTAAGCGGGAAAGTATCAGAACTGTTACTGAAGGTTTCGAGGTTAAGAGAAGAATCCAGTTTTATGATCTGGCTGACCATAGCTTTTGCGGCTTCATTCATCAAAGGTTGGTACTTAACAATCTGTCCATCAGCACGGCCACCATAATGATCTGCTGAGACACCTTCCTCCTTAAGCCTCCGCTTTTTGTTGCCTTCAGTTATGCGCCTGTTGCTCTCATTTTGCTGCTGTACAAACTGCGCCAAGAAGCCAGGGCTATGAACAGCTTTTGCCAGGAATGACATCATTTGCTGTTGCCTCTGCTCCATCCCCTGAAGGCGTTGCACCATTGTTTGCAACTGATTATCAGTGGTCTGTTGCTGCTGCCTCAGCTTCACAAGCTCCTGCATAAGCACATTCTTATCCCTTTTTAGCCTCTCAACCTCTTCCTCGAGCCCAAATTTTCCCACCTCGACACATGCAGTCACTGATGAACTCTGTGCATGTGGTTGTTGTGATTGTTGCTGATTGCTTCCGTGGGCAGGTTTTCGACGACTGATACTTTTAAGCAAATGCTTCTGACCTCTTAAGAATCCCTCGTTCGCAAACTCCCAACGGTCTGGATCGACTTTCCTGAAACCCTGTTCGTCCACAGTAGCCCAAAATAAAAGGAATAGGGTGTGAAAATGAAACACAATTAGTCAGTAGAATCAACAAAGATTCAAGTATCCATCATGGTGAAACAAAATGGAAAACATGAATTTTCAGGGGAAGAAAAATTCAATGGTAACGCACATAATTCATGATTGCCTAAACCTTCATTAAACCAGAAAAAGTAACAATAATATATAGGACAACTTTTTATGGGAAAAAGATGGAAATTTTTCCTCCTCTTATAAAAATTAGGTGCCACAACTTCCGCTGACGAGAAAGTCCTTTGTTAGTCTTCATAGCAGGAAATTCCTAAATTATCTAATGATCAACTCATGAATCATCAAGTATGTATCTAAAAGCTGGATTTTAACATCTTGTCGTTGTGAGCAGAGAACACATTTGAGTGCCATGAAAGGGGGAAAAAATGACACAGGATTCAAAAGTACTTTCACACAATATAAAACTAAAATGAGCAATCAATGGCCGTTATTCCAAATCCACTGCTTCTGGTTAGGTTAGGTCAAATCCTGCTCTTATGAATTAGACATAGAATACAATTAAAAAAATTTATTTAATTCTATCAAATGAACAGAAAGAGAAAACTAACAGTTTTTCCATTCCATCTATTGGAATTTAGGAAATTCCTTTCATCTATTGGAGTTTAGGAACTTGATTGTCTAAATACCCCCGCATCCCTTCAAGAAACTTTTATGCTTCATCCAGTTCCACCTCTAAACAATAAAATCTCGGTTGCATAAATGACTCTGTCCACATATCCGGGGATTTATATGCTCTCAATGGCCTCTGTAACATATTATCAATTCCTTTTCCTTAGTATCCAACATATGTGACTCATGTACGCGTTATACACTTGCTGAGGAGGTCCAAATAACGTTGACAAAAACATGTAAAAGAACTCCTTGAAAACTTTGCCAGACAGATTTATATCGCACTTGATGCATCCCCATCAACAGTACTTCACAGCTACCCTCTGCCGTTTTTTTGACCAGGCCCAGTCCTTTCCTTTCTTCTACTTGATTACTTGGATCATTGTGGATTTACAAGTCTATATTTTAAAGAATGAAATCATCATACAGTTTTTTAATAAACTAACAATATTTTGTATTGATATTTTTTACTTTCAAACTCATTACATAATCATGAATTTTACTAGTTAAGCTGTTAAAGTTCACATTAACAGTTAAAACTACACGGTTAAATAGTTTACTGGTGCTAAGTGCTAAATAAGTACAGTAACTGCTAAGAAAAAATTAAAAATTAAAAGCAAAAAGTAAGATGATAAATTTAATAGAACAGTCAAAAAACTACCTCGACAAGTAAATTTTCCCTTTCAATTACTACTTCCTAACTACTTAGAAATAACTAGTTTCTTAGCAGTTTCTTAGTAAATTGCTAACCAAGTTTAACCAAAACTGAGGGGCAAGAGAAAAAATTAACACCAGAAAATATTATTCTTTTGTAGTTTCATTTTATAAGTCATTTTTTACTACTCCATATCACTACAAAACTTAAACTATAACCAAAAATACCTTTTATCTGAATCACCGATACTCTTAAATCTCAACCATAACCTTAGGTCTATCAAAATAACAGCCATAGATATCATTATTCTAGGCTCCATATCAGTAGATCTACACTATACCAAATCAACATATCTAACCCAACACAAGTTTATAAATGACGTAGGGTTGCCAAATCTTTGTTTCCTCCATTGACAGGCCATATAAGCTGTTAAAATTAACGGCCATTAAAAAGCAGCTCCAAAACTTTACATCCTTTATGCTCCCTCACCATTTTGCCAAAAAAACTCGAGTAAATTTTATTCCTATGGTTATATCAAGGTTTAATGCAATCGAGACCTAGAAAACCTGTTAAGTCAAAGGCCGGCATATTATACCATGCATGAATCAAACAACAAACAGAAAATCTGGATATATTTCCAAATAGCACCAACTGGTTGACTGGTACTGGTATAATTAAATTGAAAATCTTCGCAATCCACATACTTCCATATCCAATTCTACATAATGAAACATCACCTTGTCTTGACATGAAACTCCAAATCGAGTTCAGAACCTTCTAATCTAAGAATTTTCCATTACAATTATACCCTTATTACATAATTTGGAATTTTTTTACGAAGGATAATAATATCAATTAACATTATATACAATACTAATCCTTTTATTCCTTCCTCCATTCCATTAATTTTGGAGGGATGAAAAGATGATGGGCCAGAAGAGGGAGACCTCATCCATCTATCCTTACCTTCCCTCCAGCTCTTCCTTGTACCAAACGGTACAAAGAATGAAGTCTTGCTGCATCCCTCCTCTATTTCCTCCCTCCTTCCCTCTTCCCTCACTCCTACCAAGCGCAGTGTTATAGAAAATTTGTCATATTTTGTTGAAGATAAAATGTTGAACAATGACAACAAGTGTTTATTCAAAAAGTAGAAACTTCTGAGAAGCTTTACAATATGGAAATCAACTTTTCTTGACCAATAAAACCAATTCTTATGACCACTTCCAAGTTCCAATAGTTAGATCCCAAACTGACCCGCTTGCCAAAGGGGAAAGACCCTTTCCAACTTCCAAGTGCCAATAACGCATTCTCTTTGACACGATTCCAGAGTCAAGATACAAACATATGTAGAGGGTGTCAAACTGTCAACTCGTTTAGCAATTACTGAAATCTCAATAAATGCCTCATAGCTAAGCCTCATGGACTATTCAAAAGTAGGTGAAGCACCATGTCAGACACATAATACTCAGATATGTGTCCGACACTTTTGGTTAGACATGCATCTAAAAAACATATCCAATAATTCAATTTTCTTATATTGTTACTTCCAAATGAGTAAAATGCTTATATTGAACACTATGTTACATTTTTTTTTTTTTTTTTGATAAGTATATTAAACACTATGTTACATAAAGATATTATTTTTACTAGCACACATAAATCTTGGACATACCTGTTGCAAATTTCTCAATTTATTACTCTATCAAAACCACCTCATACCATGCATTTTACTCTATCAAAACTATGAATATTTAGTAGTGTCCATGTATCCTATTTGAAGATTTGACACGGCTCATGTGTGAATACATACCCCTACCCAACACACGCACCCAAGTCCTCGAGACAAAACCTCATAACAAAAATCGTCTAACACAAATTATTTCCTATCCACAGGACGCACATGTAGGTAAAAGTAGGTTTCTCAAAAGTCTTGGCCATAAAACCAAAAATATTTACTGGCCCACCGGGCCACCCCACAAAAATCTTTGATATCCAATAAAAGTGGGTTTCTCAAAAGCCTTAACCCTAAACCCAAAAATATTACCAGCCCACAGGCCCACACAAATATCAAATCTAAGATCCTGTACCATGAGCTGGACTTAAATCATTGTTCAGATACTAATAAAGCTGCAATCATCTAGCAGATTTCAAAGGATCACACCTCGGATAAGCCATATCCAAAATAAAGGCACAAAATGCAAATTGTAGTTAAAAAAAAAAAAAAAAAAAAAAAAAAGAAGAAAAGTAACACCTGCAAATCTTGATTACCAGCCCTCTTGAAGCATCAACAACCAGCTCCCCCTAAACCCACAAAAGAAAAAAAGAAAAGAATAATACTCCCTCTGTCCCAAAATACATGTTCTGTATGGGGAATCCAACTTTGTATGGTAGTAGAGTTTTAATAGTTTTTTTATTGAATTGAGAAGAGTGAAGTTTCAAATATGCCCTTACTAAAAGACAAAAATAGTGTTCCGTAATTAGTGCAGTTGTTCAGTTAAAAGGATACTTTGGGAATATTATAAAAAATAGTACATTCAATTTTGGAATGGGACGTGTTTTTTGAGACATCCCAAAATGGAAAGATGGACAAGTATTTTGGGACGGAGGGAGTAAAAAAGAACTAATTGAGGTATTCTCATACCTAATTTCATGTGGAAATAAAAAATAAAAAAATGAAACTAATATCAACCAATTGAATAAACCAAGGATACTATGAAAATACACCAATTTAGAATATCCAACATTTCACTTCAAGCCTTTCCCTTTAAAATATACAGTCAAATAACTCTAATACGCGGCTTTCTGGTCATACAAGTATTGTTCAGATACTAATAAAGATGCAATCATCTAGCAGTTTTCAAAGGATCACCTCGCTCCCCTTGGAACTAAGCAGCAAAATTAACAAAAACCAGAAAAACGAAGATGATAAGGATGCACAAATCCTTCTCTTGAACTTACCCACATAAGTTGATGAGAACTCCTAATTCAAACAAAATATTGTATTACAACTAAATTTCTTTATTATGGCCTAAACAAAAACAACATAGTATAACCAGTTAGACCATAAAACGTCATTGTAGAATCAATGTAAAGCTCATACTACATCCCGTTTCATGAAAATCCATTAATACCAAATCTCATATTCTGAGTCAATCAAATCCTTAATCCAAAGAACATCTATATGGGGTAATACTCCTGCTCAGGGAAATCTAATACGTGTTTCCAACTTAGTACCCAAAAAGATGTTTAATTCTCTTACGACAAAATTGTGATTCTCTCATCATAAACATTTACTAACTCGAGTCAAATTCAATGCTTCTCATCACAACTAGTACATAAGCCCAAACAACATAATCCATTTCCAAAAATCATTAATACCAAATCTCATATTCTGAGTCAATCCAATTCTTAATCCAAGAACTTCTATATGGGGTAATACTCGTGCCCAGGGAAATCCAATGCATGTTTCCAAATTAGTACCCAATAAGATACTTAATTATCTTTTGACAAAATTGTGATTCTCTCATCATAAACATTTACTAACTCGAGTCAAATTCAATGCTTCTCATCACAACTGGTACACAAGCCCAAACAACATAATTCATTTACCAAAATTAGATTATTTACAACCAGGAAATGCTTCGGATCTAAAATTATAGAAGGGCCCTGAACTCACTGGTCTTACACCCAAAGCTAGTTACTGATGTCCTCCTTACCCATGCTTGTAAGACTCAAATGTCAATCCAAAAAAATGACCTCCTGAAAAAGACTAATCAATAATGGCCACAAATGAAGGCTCACATTTTCTTTGAGAACAAAAGTTTACCTAAAAAAGAAAAAGAATTTATTGAAGTAAAAGGCTACTAAATTAAAGTAAGGGATAAATAACAAGAAAAAAACATTCAGACATTGCCTATCAAGAAACAGAAAATATACCTCAAATAGGATTCAGTGCTCATTACTACCATCCACGTCATCAAATTAGAATTACAAATATATCCTTAATTCTTCCAAATCAAGAAAACACAATATATATAACTATATATATATATATATATATGTATGTATCTTATACCAGTAAGTTTTGGGTGATACGAGTGTATAACTTGTATAATTTCCAAGTCTAGGCATCCATTATTTACATGATATATGTGGTGTAAGTTAAAAATGTCTATATGGTGTAAACATGTGAAGATATCTTCACTTCTTTTCAAACATCCACATAGAAGACATACAAAATTAAAATTAAGAAAAAAAAGTCTAGGATACTTCAAAAGCATGAGGAAGAATCTCCTCTATCCCTTTTGTTGACCAAGTATCACAAAAGTCCATTATTTATGATCTAATCATAGTTCGGCTTAAATCAATGACAAGTTCTGAAAAACGAACCCACATTTCAAATCCAGCTAAGTACTTCTCTGAAAAAGGTACCTCTTCAACAGTTCTGATTTCTTCAAGATTTAACGATGATAGAATCATATATAAAATATAGAAGGGTGATGTAAAAAACAAAGAATTATATATCTGAATTTCCCATCCTTAGGTAAGTGCCTTTTCCAAGCCACCAACCTTCTTTAACACCTCTCAATCATTTAGGCCAAAGCAAACATGGCTTGAAAGAGACAAGTAGAGACACAATTGCAAATATTATAGAAGAAAGAACCTGTGATGCAGTCTTAAGGATAATTTTTAACTCTAGCTGATTTTCAGCTTCAACCAAAACAATAAAATCAACCCGACTTGATCTACAATGGTGAAACCATGTCACATCTAAGCATTTGGTGCTACGATTTTAATATGAAACAAGCTAGAGTTAGATCCTCAATACTATAAACACGTAAAAAGAGAATAACTAGATAGTTTTACCCAAAGTTGAAAGTAATTGCAGCAGCTTAACATCAGTCAAACTCCCATCTAAACTTTCCTATAACAACTCCTCATCACCATCATCATTATCTTTGCCTTTATTCCATAGGGATGGGGTCAGCCACATGAATTCTCTTTGTCCATTCTTTTCTATTGTACACCATGTCTTCTCTTAGATTTAATTTCTTAAAATCATTTTTAACCAGTTTTGGTCGGCCTCTCTGTCATTTACCTTCTAGGCAAACAACTCTTCCTCTTTTAACAAGTGCATCATTAGGTCTACACTAAACATGTCCATACCACCTAAGTCTACTTTCCCTAATTTTAGCATCTATATGTGTTATACCTAGTGTTCCCCTCACACATTCATTATTTATCTTATCTCTTCTAGTTACTCCAATCATCCAATGTAGATCCTCATTTCCGCTGCATGAATGTGTTGCATTTGTGATTTTTTCAACACCCAACACTCCGCTCCATACAATATTGATGGCCTAATAACCATCCTATAGAATTTCCTTTTAATTTATTTGATATTCGTTTGTCCCAAAAGATACCAATTGCCTGCCTCCATTTTGTCCATCTTGCTCCAATCCTCCTTACTACTCACCATCTATCTCTCCATTTTTTTGTAATATTGATCCAAGATAATAGAAGTAGTTATTTTGAGTAACTCTTTGGCCTTGAATTGTAATACTTATATTATCATTGTTTTTTACTTTATGAAATTTACATACCATATATTACGTTTTAGTTTTACTCATTTTTAAGCCTCTTGATTCTAATGCTTTCTCCATATTTTTTATTTTATTGATAAGGCTTCCTAAAAAAGTTATCTACAAATACTATGCCATTAGCAAATAAGATACATCATGGGATGTTTCTTGAATATATTTTGTTACTTTGTCTAATACTAATGCAAATAGGTATGGACTCAACACCAATCCTTCATGTAGTCCTACTTCTATAGGGAAATCACTAGTTTCCCCGCATGTTGTGTTAATTCTAGTCAATGTCTCACCATACATATCCTGAATAAGATATATAAGTTTTACAGGTACTTGCTTTCATTGTAAGGCCCACCAAATTATATACCAAGGCACTCTATCACGTGTCTTCTCTAAATCCATGAAAACCATATCCTGAATAAGATTATAAGTTTTACAGGTACTTGTTTTCCTATAACTATCACTTATAAACTCATATTTAACTTAGAAAAGGGTGCCAGCAACCAATCTGAATTAAAATATGTATGTGCGTCTGTAGCAAGAAAAGGCAAACCAAATGTGAATTAGGAAGCACATGAGAATTGAACATTTCAAATGGGAAATGAGAAAGTAAATATCCAATTGCACTAATGTTTATAAACTAGATGTGAGAAAACAAGCCCTGTCCAACTTTGCTCATTCAGCCAAACTAGGTCAAACAAGTAGTTTCTTTGCAGAAAGTGCAAAAAGTAACAAAGAGGCAGCTTAACACATCAAAACATGGAATTAGCAATCACAAAGGAAAGCATATGCATAACAAAAAAACAACATAAAGATATTCAATCAAAATAACTGTATACTACTAATACCTGCAATATAAAAAAACATGTGTACATATAAATAATAATAATAAAAAATAAAAAACACACTTGTGATATAAGCATGAATTGCATACTGGCCGATGCACTATGCAATATTAGAAAAGCATGTTATCTCATATTTCAATCATGTCTGACAGAAATTTAATAACATTAGCCAGAACCGTTACAAAGCAGGTGGGAACTTACAAATAGTCAATTAATAACAAAAAAATCATTTCAAAAAATGATAATAAATGAACTTTAAAACATTAAAAAGAAAGTGAATATTTTGCTTCTACATTCACCATGCAAACCTTCTCTGCCTTTCCTAATTTTGTTCACTACATGTCTTTTAGTGATCCATTGTTATTTCATCCTTAAAACCCAGTTGAGGCTACCTCACCCATGCCATTGTATATTCTCTATGTCAGACAATATCAGGAATTAAATTTAAATATCTTGATTTAATTTCTCAAGTAAAAAATTGGATAGTACCGAGTTGAGTAAGGATTAACCTTACAGTTGACTAGATTCAATACAAACACAAATGTATCAATTTTGACATTCGCAAATTCAATAACATTGGCATTATGCAATGAACTAAAGAATTCACTGGTTAATGATAGAACAAGAAAGAAAACCCTAATGAACTAAAGAACACAGAAAGAAATTCATACGTTTTTTTTGATAAGTCACAGAAAGAAATTCATACGTAAGTGTTCAATTGCCGAACAAAGCTAGAGAAGTTGTTGTGCTTGAAGTACTTAGGCAAGAGGTCTCTAGCGAACTCAGGAGGGTCCCAGACGACGAAGCTGTTGTTGGTGGGGCTCCAGGAGACGACCTTATCGGTGCTCGGGGCGTCCACCATGTCATAGGTCTTCATGAGGAACGGCGGTGGAGCATTCGCGTTCGGAATCGGGGCCGGAGCCGGAGGGACGCCGCCGCTTCCGCCATGATCCGCGTCCATTTTGCCGGGAAAGATCAATCGACGTCGAAGCTGAAAATGAGCATCAATTCAAAGGGGTTTTAATATTTTACAGCATTAAATTAGACAAATTGAAGTGTTGAGATATTATAGGGTTTTGCTGGGTTTGAAAATGTCTACAATTGGTACAAATGAAAAACCCTAGATTGTAGAGACATTGTGTGCGTGTATTTTATTAGAGAGAGAATGTGGTGGCTGTACGGTCACGGGAAGGTATTGGGGTTTATAAATGGTGGAGACGACGGAAGAAACGGGCACGACCCGTTGGGGTGAATGAAATGTCCTCCTTATCCCTCAAACTCTGTTGGAACCTACCTTAGAATATTCTCTTTCTTACCCCAATTGTCCATTTTTTCTCGCACTTTTATCCCCAGTTAAGTGAAGCCACTTATTTTCCAATTAAAAAAAAAAAAAAAAACGAAAAAAGAAAAAAAGAAAAAAGGAGAGTACTTTCATAGAACATGTCTTGGTAATATAAGATATGTCAAATTTTTAGCACTTTAAAATTATAAAAATGAATCGACGGTTATTAGTTCAAATAATATGATTACTCTTTTCTTGATATTGAGTTGACGAGTTTTACCTTGAATAAAATAGAAAGTGTGAGTATTTGGTTGAACTTTCGGAAAAGAAAAAAAAAATTGGAAGGCAAAGAAGAGCCTAGCTCAATTTTATTGGCGGTTTACAATTATCATAAAAAGTGTTAGTAATCGCACTAAGGGAAGGGGGTGAGCTAGGTAGCCCAGTTGGTAAAGACACTCGTCTGAGTCGTGTGGGAGCTCGGATTTTACTCACCTCCCCCTCCCTTTCCCCCTCATTGCCAGTAAAATAAAAAATCACACAATGGAATGAAAAGGCAGATGAAATTATGTTGGAAAAAAAAACACAACCTACTACAATCCATTTAAGACGAAATTTTGGGTTTTTTCTTGCAAGTTCCCAAGGCAATCAAGTTAATACATTTGTGGATAGAAATTTTAACCCCTTCAATTACCTAGGGGTGGCAAAATGGGTCAGGAACCATCAATCCGCCCATATACGCCTGCTTTTTAATAGTTATGGGTGAACCATATTAGTTTTAGAGTCAATATGGGTTGGTTATTTTTAATCACTTAATTTTATGGTCAAGATGGGTTGAATATGGTTAACCATATTCAAACCCATATTTCACTCATCACATAATAAACACACAATATACATCTATTCTATATTACATCTAACTCATTTCTCTCTCTCTCAAATTCTCTCATAATCTCTCTAAATTTCTATCTCTATAAACTTCTTCTAAAAAATTTTAAAAAATTTTTTTAAAATAAAATAAAAAATTTAAAAAATAAAAAAAGTAAACAAATTTAAAAAATAAAAAATTAAAAAAAATGAAATTTTTTTTTAAAAAAATAAAAATTTTTAAAAATTTAA
>JAOTQH010000050.1:2179280-2189439 GCA_025631255.1 Cornus kousa
TATCAATAAAATATTTTTAATATTCTGGCCAAAAAAATAATTTATTGTTATATACTATTCCCTAACTTTTTATCTTAAAAAAAAAAAAAAAAAATTCATGTGGTGCTAATTAGGTAGTAAATTCATTTAGGATTTGAAGACGTGTTTAATTGATAGAGAAAAACAAAATTGGTTTATTTATTTATTATTATTATTATTATTTTTATGAAAATGTTTATTATAGTAATTTTACTTCAATTGTAATTAATTATTAATTCAAATAATATCACTTTCCCTAAAACAAGGATTATATTAGCTGTAGGATTAGATTCTACAACTATAACTAATTTTTTTTTGCTCACCGGAGAGCAATTGAACACTACTAATATATATATATATATATACACTATAATTTTACAATGATTTTACGTCATTTCAATGGTGCAACCACATTTTAATCATTTACTCATTCTTGATTTTTATTTTTATTTTTTTATTTTCTCATCCTTGCACCAAAAGAATGAAAATAAATTTGACAAGATTTATAATTAGGGTGCGTTTGGTCATTATATTTTTGGTAAATATCAAAACATCCGTTTTATTGTAGGAGTGTTTTGGGTAGAAATCGAAACCATGTTTGGTAACGAAAATTTATTTTGAGAAATTCGAAAATATGTTTTAGTTTCTCCGCTACAATATCAAAATACACAATATCACTAATTTAGTGTTACGAATTTTAACTAAAAAATTTAATATGTTATGAATTATTTTAAACCCATATTAATCGTTCCAAACATGATAAGACCCCAAATTTAAATATCAATATAAGAAAAATAATATCATAGCACATACCAAACAAGTCCTTAGTTTGTAACTCCATGTTAAAAATTAAATTTGCATGACAAGATTTATAATTTGTTTGTTACTCCATGTCAAAGGGATACATCATAATGTCACCAATGCATTGAACTAAAAAGATGACAAGTCAATAGGATTAAAGGTTATATTTGGAAAGAGGTCCAATATTATTATTATTATTATTATTATTATTAAGGTAAATTACACCACTATTATTATTATTATTATTATTTTTTTTTTTGAATTTTGAAAAAATTATATATGAGTAAATCGTTTAAGTTTCATAAGCTGAATTTGAGAGTGAAAGTCAGTATTGCCCTTTATATCATAATAACACTAAGGGCCTTAACACAAGGAATATTATATTGCATTTTATGACAAAATTGTCATTTTATAAATTGAGTACACACCAAATCTCAGCAAAAGAAGAGATTGTTTCTTCATATTCTCATGTTTTTATTTCAGAGGCGTTGCCTAGTGCAAAATAAAAACTAAGATTGAAACATGACATACACAGATTGGCACTGGATAATGAAAAATAAGCAAATAAGCTCAACTTTGATTCAACTGCTGACTAATCATGTTTTAAGTCAAAAAGAGAGGAAATAAAATGACGTCCTATTTATTTATTTGCAAGCTAGTTTCAACTTTCAGGTCAGACAAATAAACATAAACTTGTTTTGTAATTTTGAAAACAGTTCCTAAAAAATCAAAAAATAGAGAACAGTTTTCAGAGAACTATAAAAGACTGTTCTCTAAAAATAGTCCTTTTTTATTAATGAGTTCTCACAAAACAATTTCAAAAACTGAACCAAACAGAATTTTTTTTGTACAGTTTTCTGTTTTCAGAGAAAGAAAACTGTTTCATAATTATAAACCAAGCAATAATATCATTGAGGTAATATTTGCCACATACTTTGTCACATTTGAACCCCACATTCAAGTTTGGGACTCCAACTGATACAAGACTAGGTTGGTGGTAAAAATAAGGTTTAAGATAGTATTTGACGACACATTAAAGTTCAATTGAGCTTTTCACCTATTGTGAAAAGGTTAAAAAAAAAAAAAAAAAAAATGGAATTAACAACTTGGGCTAATGTGAGGGTGTTATATATCCCATGTGAGCTTGAGTTGCTTACCCACTAAAATTCAGAAGTTTCTAACAACCTGCAAAATATTCTTACACAAAACTGTTCAGAAAAGCTTAAATCAACAAAAACCTTTGTACCAACAATGCCAAATCTGTTATTTTGATGGGCAGGATCAGATGTGCGCAGCAATACCTCCACAATGTAGGTGTTCTTTGGAGAGGAAAAAGAAGAGAAAAAGATCTTTGGCCTGATGCCCGTATTTGGCAAGTCATACATAGCCTGCAGAATAGAAACGAGTGTCTGAAAGTTCCACGGATTAATATCCAGCTCCTTACTCAGTTGATCCAACCAAATTGAACCCCGCATGCTGCAATCATCGGAAATCTTTGTGGAAGTGAACCAGATAGGATATCCAAGCAAGGTAGTCGATTTTTGGGTACAAAATTGCACCAGACTTCCCCACCTAGGCTACTTGAAATGAACTGAAGAATCAAATATAACAGGTTCATCAGGAGCTTTACGACAAATAAGAAACTCCAGAAGACAACATGGGTACATTATATTCTTTTTCACATACCCTCAAGTCGTTGTAGGCTACGGCTGATGCTTGAAACCACAACTGGTTAATTAGTTTCGGCGCTACTACCCTGCATTCAACTTCAAGGCAGTCTGTATTTTTCCAGCATCTTTATTTGACCTTTCTGATGCACCTTCCGAAAACCTGTCACCAGGAGTAAATGAGCGTGAGAAAGACATATCAGGCTCAAACCAAACTTTTCATTAGACTTCAAGTGCTGGATGAAATTTAGTGATCGAGTAGCATTTAAGTATTATTTGACGTCAAAAAAGCATACATTGAACAAGAAACAAGCAAGTACACTGCGAGGGCATACTACTGACAAGAAGGGTTATTTTTCTATTCCAAAAGATAAATGATGAGATCATCACTCAAGCTTCTTGTATGAGGAATACTGGTCTCACCTAGTCAATCTAATTTGAGATTTAGGTAGTAAAGCTGCTCTGAGTTTCTCTCTCCTAAAACAGTTTGTCAACAATTCCAAACTTCTACAGGTTTGTTTTAAGGGAGTTAGATCACGTGTAGCATTCTATTGCTAATAGCGTGTATTATTGCTTATTTTCACATAATATTGTGCTCATGTGTCCTGATTATATCTTCTCTCAATGCAACAAATTCTCATTGATGCATTTTTGGAATCAGAGGTAAGAAGCAATACCAAAGGAGATGTAAGAACTCCAATAGAATAACTCATATCTAAGTAAGAGAAAGTGTGTGCCATGTAGTGAAGAATTTCTTTGTATGGCTACAGCTATCTAAGTATTGAAGCAAGTGCCGTGTAGTGAAGAATTTCTCTAAGCATGTGCCAAGTACAACTTTTTTTTTTCTTTGTATGAAGCAAGCACCTATTTATTTCTTTGTATGGCTAAAGCTATCCAAGCATGTGCCAAGTACAGAAATGACTCCCATGAATTCGTACTGAGATGTTGGAGTTAACCAAACCTCTCTCTCTCCCCCGCCTTTTGATCCTTTCTTCTCTTTTCCTTTTCATCATAAAAACCATAAACCTACTTCATTCTACCTCTCCTTTGCTCTTTTCCCATGTTAATTTCAGCAACCTTTTCCCTTAAGTTCCAGAGCATCTGTAACCTCAAACCTCATAAACTCTTCCATCCATAAGCATTGATTCCATCTCCATTTCTAAATCCAAATCATCAAAGCCCTACATCAACCTCACTCAAGAAAACACAAGGGGTGAGATATAGGGCTCAGTTTGTCTTGTGCAGGGGATGGAATGTGAACAAAAGATGTGCATCCGAATACTCTGAGGTTTGAACAGTCTACTGTTTGAAAAAAAGTAAAACACCGAAAGATAATGTGAATTATCAAATCCCTAACCCATTGACTATTGATTGTAGGCAGACAATTTTTCCACCATATGCAATTCTATCTTTAACATGGCTACCGGTGCTTAATAATAGCAGAATTCCTGTTTCTTTTCCCAACTTGAATTCATCTTTGAACTTTTACCATCTGCATCCTGAAATCCTTGAAGTACAATGTTAAACCCGGGAAACTGAATTTAATGCCAACATTTAGATTATAGTAAATGATACAAAAATCAAAATTTAAATACATCATAATGTTTGCAAAATGTAAACAATCACTTGAAAGCAGAACTTTGAGTAGTAAAATACCCACGGCTGCACAGAATGCAACTTGTGGAGTTCAAGTATCAATTTGGTAAATTAATCCTTGTGAAGGTAAGTTTCAAATGATCATTTACAAAAGATAACCGAATCATTGCAAAGATTCTGTTTATGGCCATTATGTAATATTATAACATCATTCTCAAAGAGAAGGTGGGAGAGTGCTGAGAACGATCTCGGACCATGGTAAGGTGTTATCAAGATTTCACAAGGGGCAAAAAAAAAAAAGACACTATAGCAGGCATTGGTATCTAGATTTTTCAACGAAGTATGCAAAATGACTAACCTTTGTTAGTCATTTTCTTTTTTTTTTTTTCCGGAAAATTTGTTAGTCATTTTCTTTCCCCATAAGAAATGAAGCAGAATTATCTGAATGGCAGATGTGGATGTTTGCAAAAGAGAACCAAATTAATAAATAATACAAAAATATATCAGGTTGCGTACCAAGGTGGCATTTGAGCACTTCCTGAAGCCATCCAATCTGCAGGCAACTAAAGTTGGCAGAATTCAAATTATCTGGCAATATAGCTTTATCGAAATCGCTATCCAGATCTCTGAGCCTGTTATAAGCAATGAAAGAGACAGCTGATTTATTATCTTCAAATATTATAGAAGGCACAGTTAACAAACTATGCACACTATTATTCAACCAAAAAAATTACCATTGTTCATTTCCCAACTGAGAAAAAATGGATATACTGATCTGCTACACAAGGTGACCATCTCAGCTCCATTCTGTGCAATAAAGATCCTTGAAACTGTACAAAAACAATCAGATCAACTTGCAATACATTTTAACATTGATGCATCTGGACAAGTGGTTCAACTTGTAATATGAAACATTAGAAGCTACAAGTTCAACAAGAGAGGAAAAAGAAGCAGTTTTGCATGATTTGTGATACTTCCACTTTGTAATGACGCTTGATACAATTAAAACCTTCAGCAGCAATGACATTGCACCATTCAAGTTTTGAGAACATTTGGCATTACATCATTTAAAAAATATTTGACCAGGTCGAAGTCATTAGGAATTACAAAATGAACAAAAGTTTTGAGATATGAGGGTTTTTTTTTCTTCTGTTTTTCTTTTTTTTTTGAGTGTTGTGTGTGTGTAGTGGGGGGGAAGAGCAAGAATGTGTACGTCTGAACAGGGGAGACAATGAGCTTACAACACATAAAGAACTTCTGCTATTCTATAATAATAGTTCTTACATAATTCAATAATGCGACAGCAATTTGATAAATTAAAATGTCACACAACAAAGGACAAATTCAGGTATTGTATTCTCATAATGAAAACATAGAATATAATCAGGAACTTCATGAAAAATTCAGAATTACATCACACTTCGCAGTTGAAACAAAGTTGATATACAAAAGTGGATTATAAGCAATCGATTTGGGAACTGTTTCAAGCAGGCACAAACTGTAATATGGATGATTGACAGCTTTCGAAAAAGGGGAAAAAAATACATCACAATAGAAACAATCTCAGAAGTACCAACAATTATCCAGCAGTTGTGTAACTAATGCCCTCATAGCTCGAGAGCCAAAGGGACTTTTGAAAGAGAAAAAAAAGAAAAGAAAGGCATATGTTCATATTGAATTAAAAACTCAAAAGAGCAAAAACCAGAACAATTTGATTATGCAAATAAAATTAGTTTCAGCTATTCGCATTAAGAAAGGGAAGAATTATTTGGAAATTAGACTGTTTAGGTAAGCAAGGACATAGAACGTACTAAAATAGCATTTAACAAATGGAAATATCATAATATTAAGAATAAAAATGGTCTGAATAGATACCATCTGGTTTTTGCTGAATCATTTCCTCTGCTTCCTTGCCTCAACCAAACCAGCGTCCATCCCTAGCACTAAAGTGGTAATTCTATCTGGAAAAATCCCCTCTTCCCTCATTTCTTTAAATACCTCATGAGCTCTATCCGGTTCTCCAAGTCTCAGATATGCAACAATGATAACATTATAAGTGACAACGTCAGGAGATATTTTCTTGATTCTCATCTCATCTACCAGCCCGTTGGCAATATCCATCCGCCCAACTTTGCAATATCCATCAATTAAACAAGTATAAGTAACAACACTAGGAAAATGGCCTCTCCGCGGCATTTCATTGAACAATTCCTGAGCCTTCTTCATCTCTTTTATTCTACAAAACCCAGCTATAATTGATGTGTAAGAAATCTTGTCTGGATATAAGCCCTTTTCAGTCATTTCCTTGAATAAATTATAGGCTTCATACATTTTACTCCTGGTGCAAAGTAGATTAATGAGAATTGTATATGAAACTGTGTCAGGAGTAACCCCTGCTCTTAACATTCTCGCATATAACATCAAGGCCTTCTTTGAATATGACTGTCTAGCAAAACCATCTATAAGGGTACTATGAATTACAATGCCAGGAAAAACATTAGTCTTAAGCATTAATGGGATAATTTCCCATGCTCTTTCTGACCTTCCTTCTTTGCAGAGCCTATTAACAACTGCACCATAAGTAAATTCGTTGGGAAAAATGCCTTGCTCCCTCATTTCATCCATAAATTGCAATGCTTCTTCCACGCGCCCTTCCCTACACCAACCATGAACAATAGAGTTGCAAGTGAAAGTATTGGGCAAAATACCTCCTTCAACCATGGTTCTGAAAATTTCCAAGGCTTTTTCTAAGGAGCCCATCTTGCAGTAACCATGAATCAGACTACCAAAATTTGAAGCATCAGGAGCCAAATTATTGCTGATCTTCTCCTCCAAAAGTTTATTGGCAGAATCCATTTCACCCTGCATGCAAAAACCATTTATTAATATGCCGTAAGCAACCTGGTCATATTTATAACCAGAAGTCCCAAGATTATGAAACATGTCCAGTGAGATTTCCATCAGACCACTCTTACAGAAACCTTTTATGAGTGAGGTATAGGTAACAAGGGACGGTTTTATGTTACTGGCTTCCATTTCCTCAATTAAATTAAGACCTCTCTCAAGATTTTGGTTTTCACAGAACCCTTCAATCAAGATGCTATAGCTATATACATCGGGTGTAATTCCACAGCCCTTCATTTCTTCAAAAACCCTCAAAGCTTCATCTAGTTCACCTTTTATGCAAAACCCATGAATAATGGCATTGTAACAGTAACTGTTGAGAGACTGCTTATTACGTCTCAATTTCCGGATAAAGTCTAATGCGATCTCAACACATCCAATCCTACAAAGTCCATGAATATATGTACTGTATGTTACAACAGTTGGACTTTCCCCACTTCTCTCCATTTCTTCCAGAATATCAGTGGCCCGTTGAATATCTACATCTTCCCCACTAGGTCCTTTACAGTAAAAGTTCATCATAATGGTGTAGGTGCGAACATTAGGCAATGGTCCAGAGTTCTTCATTTCCTCATATAAACTTAACAGATATTCCCCTCTGTTTGCTTCCATCAAACATTTAAGCAAGAAATTGCATGACATGATATTTGGTTTGAGCCCAATGTTCTTAGCCTGTACAAACACATCGACTGCATTTTCTAGCATTTTATTTGCTGCAAAAACCTTCATTAGTACATCAAATACGACAACCGATCTTGTTGCATTATCAGGTGAATCTAATAAATTCGGGAACAGCTCAAACAAATCTAAATCAAATCTTTTGTAGCAGGAAACAATATCTCTAAGCAAAGAATATACTTCCGAATGCATTCCTGCCAGTGCGAAAATATGTATAATAATTCTAAATGCAGTGGTTGAATGAGGAAATCCAAATTCAATTACGGCCCTCCCGAACCAAATTTCTCTTGCAGCATTCCATTCCAACGTTTTTAATACCTTAACCACAAAAGGATATAACTTGTGCTCTTTACGGAGAAATGGCATATTTTTTCCCTTTTCCCAGTAAATTTTACCGACATATGGCCTATTACTTTGAACAATATTCTCATTTGCTACACCAATTTGGACACCTGAACTAGAATCAAACATTTGATCATCCAATGACAATGCTGAAGAAGCACTACGATACATTCTATAAACCCATCTTTCTTTGGGAATGATTTGATTTCGGACTAAACCCAATTCGAATAAACTCAAATAAATCAAACTAAATGGCCAATTTCTTGATAATAAGCACATACCCATGAAACGCAAACAGAATTTGTAAAGTAATCAAACCCAACAAGAACTATCCCAACTCTTTGGGGTCGGTAAAACAAAAGGTGCTCCACCATTGCCGTCTATATAAGAACATGCCTTGGAGCTCAAATTCAAGCAATTAAACCAACTGATGATGAAGATTAAGAATACCCAAAATACGATTACAGATTATATGGCTTATTAAATGGTAGAAATCGAATAGTATGGAGCTATGAAAATGATTGGTACCTCAGTCTGAGAAACTTGCACCAAAAGTAGCAATCTTGACCAGTAACTTCAGTCACCCGAGGAGAGAGAAAGTGGGTGTAGATAGAGAGAGAGAGAGAGCACTTTGTGTTTGCTGAACCTACGGTGAACCGTCTCCGATTTTCTCTGTTATGCTCTTTGTCTGCGTGCCTATGTTTTCAGGGCTTCAGGTTGGGCTAGGCTAACCTATGGCTCATGAGAACCGAATGATGAATTTTAATGGGTTGAATTCAGACCCATACATGAGATTTAAGGCCCAAAATTAGATTTGGATTTAACATAAAATTTGAAGCCCAAAGGTAAATTTAACAATCAAACTTTAGCTCGAGTTCTCATTTAACCAAATGTTCAAAATTTGCTCTAAAGTGACTATAAAGGTAAGAAAAAAATGAGACTATTTTTTATATAGAAAGTCGAAGTTTGGCACTTTAAATTCCACCGCAAATATTAATTCACTGGACTATCGAGACATTTGTAATATACTATTGACATTTATTTTTAAAATTACACTTTGTTCGCTATACTATGATTCAATATTGACTTGATTAACTCTTGATTAGTTGAGATTTAGAAATATATAGAATCTTTATTGAGTATTAAAGACGGAATTACACAGAGAGTTTTGAAAGAGAATAGGGTCTATGGTCTGAACCTGAAGATGTGATGCCACTTTACTCTAAATCTGAAGTTGCAAGCTGCGAGGCCGTCCATATGATTGTAGGGGAGTCATTTCATGTGCATATGGTTTTTATTTAATTTTTAAATTTTTTTAATTTATTATTTTTTCTATATATTATCATTTTCATGTCATAGGTCAACATTTTTTATGGCACCTAAATGGATAGATGACAAATTAAGGTCTTGCTTATTCCTCTCAACAATTTTTTTAATTCTTTTATTATATATTTTCAAATTATTGACAGAGGCCTTGAAGTTCAAAACCCTCCGTTTCTTTCACTTCCTCCATTTAACAGAGTGAGCAGGCGGGAATGGATAGTTCGTTTGTCCCGCCGGGGCAAGATGGTGTACTATAGTAAAGGTAGATATGATATGTATGATTTACCAATTAAACAGGGTAGGATTTAGCCAATTTCGATGCCATCCCTATACATTAATAATTTGTTTAATGTCTAATAAATGCTTGATGACATTTTTACAAGTGAGGGATCCTTGCAAAACTGATGGTTAGTGGAAGAGTGATTCAGACACAATTAAATCAAGAGTGCACCACACTGAGGCTGAAAAAATACTGTATTTTCGATTTAAATTTTTTTCATGCATTTTCGATTTAATAATGTTGTCGTGTTTTAACTTGATATAAATAAATGTTTTTTTTATTTTTGTTTTTATTTTTGTTTTTAACCTAGCAATAAGAAAAACAATCATACTTCTACAAACACAGTCATAAATGGCCGTACAGAGTCAACAAAGCCCAGTCAGAAAAAGGCAAATAAATTATGAAGTAGAAAGATGAATAATATGCTCTAGATTTGTTGAGAAACGAGCCACAACTTAATAACGGACACCACCAAAAGAGAAGAGCAACAACGGGAATGACCCAAAGGTCAAACCATTATCTAGGCAACAATTCCAAGGCGCCGTCGACC
>JAOTQH010000050.1:2189539-2202768 GCA_025631255.1 Cornus kousa
GTTATAAAGTATGGACAAGGAACATAAATACGTGATGATACATTAAATTTAAAAATAAATTAAAACACTGATACAACAAGAATATGATAATAAAATAATTTGTATATAATAATAATGACTAATTTCTTTTTCAATTTCTCCACTATTTAAATTGGGCACATTAGCATTCCATACAAAATTGTCAAAATATATGGGTCCATCGGCCTAAATCTCATATAATAAATGAAGTGTTAACCTCAGGTTGAACATAGCTTTCTATCCAAACACTAAAAAGTCATCTTCTTATTCTCTGTGTAAAATATATACAGTATATATTAGAGCCGTAGCCTCTAGCGTGTCACCGACCTGTTATTCCCTTCTCTTTTTGTTTTGAAAAAATTTAGGGCACGAATGTGACTCGTTAACCAATTGATCAATGTTTCATACAAAAAAATAATAAAATAATAGAATAAAATAAATACTATTAAGTGACCTTTTGATATTTATTCCATAAATGTCCATCTTAGGAAAAAAATAATATTTATGGTAAAATTAAAAATTGTCACTCTCTCTGTCGACATTAGAAATTTAGAAGTGATTGGAGATGCAGTAAAATTTGTAATCTTATTGCAGTTCAATCAATTGTTTCCTTGATCTGCCATTAAAAAAAAATTAATTCTCTTTCTAAATTTGTTGCTATAGAGTAACTTTTTATGAGTTAAATTCACATAATTCTCACATAAAATCCTTAGTAGAATTAAAAGAAAAAGAAAAAAAAAAAGAAAAAAACACTGAAAAAAAAAAGTTATCAAGTTGCTCTCATACTTGTGACTGAACGTAGTTGTAAAATTACAAAATTGACTTTAATATTTAATTTTAAATTAGAATGCTGGGAGAAAAATTTTAAAATTATTTTTGTAATTTTAAAATAAAATGTCAAATTTGTAATTTAATAGTATTTAATAGTCCTCTATTATTTTTGTAATTTTAAAATATCAATCAGTGAATCAAAGAAATAAAAGGTTGATGTGGGGGTGCAGACACCACGACTCGTGCCAAATTCAAATTCGACCCATTTGCTACATGTTTTTTTAATTTTAAGATAAAAAAAGTAAATTAAAAATATTAAAAAATAGCAATTTTGAATTGAAATAATTGTTTTTGGCTTTTTACAAGAGAGGGAGTATTATTTTGCTATTATGGTTGTTTAAAGAGAATTATGTAGGTCCGAGAGTGAATTACATCACTCGAGTTCATAGCGTGCTGTTTACTCTCTCTGTTTAATATGACATCGAATGCATCGAACGCATGTCATATTTGTCATGCAGAGTCCCAACAAGGACTTTCTCGTTAACTATTGATCCACGTCGTCGTCTTGACCCCACCACGTGATTAATATATGATGATGATGACCCCACGCGCTTCAGTTGCTCATGGTGGTTGCTATCATTTTCAGGGAGTTAGGTAGACACGCTTCTTTAAGTCATAATTAGATGGGTAAATTGCATTTAACTTACCTCAAATTTTCCATAATTATATTGTCTGTCATTTATCATATTACTCCCTTTCTTATAAATATACTTATTAACATCAATACAACTTGTCATTTCATTTGTACTATTCTGTCGTAATTTTTTTTAAAATAATATTTTTAATAAATAATTAAAACAAAATTGATGTTTCACTTTTGATTTGTATTGCCATTCGCAACCACACTATTTTTTATGTTGCACCTTTTGAGAGTCGAAGGAAGAAATATTTTTTAACCCCTTCACTCTTCACATTGCTACGACATTAGCCAATGATATAGACTTAGCTTTTCTTCTTCTTTCCCCTCTCTCTCTCTCTCTCTCTCACACACACAGACACAAACATATATATATATATATATATATATATATTTGGGATAAATTGCATTGACACTCCTTGAAATTTTGATTTTTTTATTTTAACAATGATACCCTTGTGATTTCAAATGTCATATTTACCCCTAATTATTTAATTAATTTAATTTATAAAATATCAGCTTATTAATTATTAAAATTAGTCTATCATTAAACCTTTTTCTCTACCCTAATCTTTAACATTTTTTATTTTTAATTTTTTGTTCATTTTAATACCTAGCTGCCGACACGCCCTCTCCCTCTTCTCGGTCTGGGACATGGCTATTTTTTTTCCCCTGTTGTGGTGGGTCTGGGCTGGCCATGGCTTTTTTTTTTTTTTTTTTTTTAGTTTTCTACTTTGGTGGTGATTGTGATGGTATGGTGGTGTATAGATTATCAGTGTGTTTCAAAAAATTTATTTTTATTTTTTCTAGTGTGGTGGTGGTGGTGGTTCTGGTGGCGTTTGGGACGTATAAGTATGAGTTGGCCATGGCTGCTTTCAATTTTATTTTTTTATTATTATTATTTTTTCTACTTTGGTGTTTGAGTGTGGTGTACAATTATCTAGTTGTTTTTTTAAAAAATTAGTTTTATATTTTTATTTTTATGTTGTGGTGGTGGTTATGGTGGTATACGTACTATTATTATATATAAACTATATCTATATGGAAGAGATGAAGATGTTAGTTTGATTTATCAAATTTAGTTAAGAAGTTAAATTTGTAATTTGATGATTTAAATGGAGTTGTTGACAAGTCAAATGGTTAAAAGGTAATTTTATATGGTTTCAGAGGGGTAGAACAGTAGAGGGGGTGTCAATGCACATTTTTAAAACTTCAAAGGTTGTCAATATAAAAAAAGTCATTGACCATCCACTTAATGAGTTGATCAAAACCACATGGGGCATTATTGTAATTTTATTTTATTTTATTATTTTTATGTAGACACGTGTATTGCTTTAACCTCGGTGTTTTTGCAATCCATCACGGTTGAATGTAGAACTTCGAGCTTTGGGATGGTCGCAGGTTAACCTCTTAGGGTTACAAATTTACAAAATTATCTTTGTGTAATTGTGAAAAATGTCATAGGAGGTCACTGTAATTAACCATTTTTTTGTGTTAGGCACTGTAATTAACCTAATTAGAATATTAACAAAAAAATTAATTGAGATAGTAGAAAGTTGGAGCTCACTGTTCTATGATCCTGCTCCCATCACAGCCACTCTCAGAGAGAGAGAGAATCAGTGCTTTGTATAAAGATAACCCTTTTGCTTTCAGATGTTATGAAAAAAATGGAAATGAGAATTTCTACAAACTAAAAGAAAAGAAAAAGTTCTGTTGATGCCATTGTAGAGAGAGAGAGAGAGAAAGAGAAAGAGGAACCTTTTGACATCTGTAGTGGGGGAATCTTTGATGTTTTTACTTGGTGAAGTGTTCTCCCTCTACCTTGAAAGGTAAGCTCATCTTCTTCACTGCTAGTGAGCCACTTTCTATGGTGGTACTATTTCACTTCTTTAATCTCGTGTTGTTCACCATACCCACTATCTGCAACTTTGGCTTACACTTGTTCCACTTTTGTCGCTGACATGTCTTGATTTGTTGTTTCTTGCGCTCACCGTGTGTTCCCAAATCGCAAGTTGACCCTCTTTTTCTCTCACACACAGACACACACCAAAATCTTTTCTTTTTTTTTTTTTTTTGTTGGTGGGAGATGGGTTGATTATACATTTGCATGTGTTGGCTATTTGGATGATCTATTTGGTCCTTAAACCAGCTCAATATCTGTGGATTGTCTGGTTTTCTGTCAAATTGAAGCCTCTAGGTATTTAAGTCAGATTAATCTTCTGTTATAAGTATTTGTTTAAATTTATTTATTTATTTTTTATTCTTCATTTCACTATTGGATTGTATTCAGTCAAATTTAGCTTCTGTGTATTCCTAGATGTTACTAGAACTCCTCAGATTTCTTAAAATTTTCTGGGTTTTGCTAAAATTACCCTTCTGATAATAGATTTGTATATAATTTCTCTGTGGGGGCGATCTTACTAATAAGATTTTTATTTTTTATTTTCAATTTACTTGTTGAGCTGTGGATTACTTGTAAATTTGAATCCAAATATAAGTTCAGGTTGCAATTTCTGAACCTTAAAAAGCTTTCTGGGGGTTAGATCTTGTATTGTTATTCACATGTATATGTATATTGCTTTTGTTGAAATTCTCTCTAATTGGACTATGTATATGTTTTTAAGTTACTTTGAAATATTCAGTTAGTTCTTGCACTTTCTGTTCTGATTCTATCATGTCATGGGTTGATTGTAGAAGTTAATTCAATTTGTTCGATAAAGGAGGAATCACATCATCCTCTTGCTATTCTCGATAGAGCATTTGTTACATTTCCATGCTTGATAATGGCTTCAAGGTCATTCTCTAACCTCTTGGATCTTACTTCCGGTAATTCGCCAACTTATGGCCGAGGGGCAAAGAGGTTCCCTCGAGTGGCAACTGTTGCTGGTGTATTGTCTGAACTAGATGATGAAAATAGCAACAGTGTTGGTTCTGATACGCCCTCATCCATAGCTCAAGATCGGATGATCATTGTGGGAAACCAACTCCCACTACGGGCACATCGAAGATCTGATGGTGATGGGGGATGGAACTTTAGTTGGGATGAGGATTCCCTTCTTTTACAACTCAAAAATGGCCTTGGAGAAGATGTTGAAGTTATATATGTCGGTAGTCTTAGAGAAGAGATTGACCCAAATGAACAGGATGATGTAGCCCAAACCTTGCTTGAAACTTTCAAATGTGTCCCGGCTTTCATCCCTCCTGATCTCTTTAGTAAATTCTATCATGGATTTTGTAAGCAGCAACTGTGGCCTTTATTTCACTACATGCTTCCTCTATCACCGGATCTTGGAGGCCGATTTGATCGCTCCCTTTGGCAGGCTTATGTCTCCGTGAACAAGATATTCGCAGATAAAGTAATGGAAGTGATCAATCCCGAGGACGATTTTGTGTGGGTTCATGACTACCATTTGATGGTTTTGCCATCATTTCTGAGAAAGAGGTTCAATAGGGTGAAGCTCGGATTTTTCCTCCATAGTCCATTTCCATCATCAGAGATATACCGTACACTACCAGTAAGAGATGACCTTCTCCGAGCACTTCTGAACTCTGACCTCATTGGTTTCCACACTTTTGATTATGCAAGGCACTTCCTTTCTTGCTGTAGTAGAATGCTTGGCCTTTCTTATCAATCTAAGCGAGGTTACATTGGGCTCGAGTACTATGGTCGCACTGTCAGCATTAAGATCCTCCCTGTTGGGATTCATATGGGCCAGCTTCAATCTGTGCTAAATCTCCCTGATACTGAATATAGGGTCGCAGAATTACGAGATCAGTTTAGGAATCAGACTGTTTTGCTTGGAGTCGATGATATGGACATCTTTAAAGGAATAAGCTTGAAACTTTTGGCCTTTGAACAACTGCTCATACAACATCCTGATAAGAGGGGGAAGGTTGTTTTGGTTCAAGTTGCAAACCCTGCGAGAGGCCGAGGGAAAGATGTACAGGAGGTCCAGTCCGAAACTTATGCCACAGTAAATAGAATTAATCAGAAATTTGGGTTGCCAGGATATGATCCAGTGCTTTTGATTGATACTCCGCTGCAGTTTTATGAAAGAATTGCTTATTATGTAATTGCAGAGTGTTGTCTTGTTACAGCAGTGAGGGACGGGATGAATCTTATACCCTACGAATATATTATATGCCGACAAGGAAATGACAAGCTAGACGATGCCCTGAGACTGAACCCATCAACACCCAAGAAGAGCATGCTAGTGGTTTCGGAATTTATCGGGTGCTCTCCATCCCTCAGTGGTGCAATTCGGGTTAACCCATGGAACGTTGATGCTGTGGCTGAAGCTATGGATTCTGCCTTAATTGTCCCTGAGGCGGAGAAACAGTTGCGGCATGAGAAGCACTATAGGTATGTGAGCACCCATGATGTTGCATACTGGGCACGTAGCTTTCTGCAGGACCTTGAAAGGGCATGCAGGGATCATTTGAGGAGGAGGTGCTGGGGCATTGGTTTTGGTTTAGGGTTCCGAGTAATCGCTCTAGATCCAAATTTCAGGAAGCTTTCGGTTGATCATATTGTCTCGTCTTACAAGAGAACCAAGAACCGAGCAATTCTTTTGGATTATGATGGTACTATGATGCTGCAGAGCTCAACTTCAATCAATACGGCTCCCAATGCAGAGTCTGTGGGAATCTTAAACAACTTGTGCAGAGACCCCAAGAATGTGGTCTTCCTTGTTAGTGGGAAGGACAGAGAAACTTTAACCGAATGGTTTTCTTCTTGTGAAAAGCTTGGTATTGCGGCAGAGCATGGTTATTTTGTGAGGTAAAAACCATTATCCTTTGTTAATCTTGAAACATATATTATTTGCTTTCGAACTTGAATATGTAATTATTATTTTTTGATAAATAACTTGAATATGTAATTATAAAACTTAAATTATCGAGTGTGTACCAGTTATGGGCTTTAACGAATTAAGTATGAACTTAATGGACATCATGAGCCATGAACAAAGTATTCCATACCTCTAGAAGTTGGTAAAAACCATTAGCTTTGAAATGCTTAGCTCCATGTTTAGAAAACAGAAGCTCTATTTCCTTGGAGGGGGGTCGTGTGAGTATCAACTAGGAAAAAAGAAAAAGAAAAAAGAAAACAAAAGTTCTATCCGTTATCTGAAAATCTTCTATTTTGTTATGAAACAAAACATAGATTGGCAACTGGCAACCTTATCACCACGCTGATGCCATTTGACCCAAATACAAAGCTGATCATGTATACTTATATATGCATCATCTTTATTCTGGTTTAAATTACTATCTTATCATTTATTGAGTATATGTAATTTTAATACTTTAATATTATTATCTTCTTGGTTTGGCATGTTAAATAAGGGGGAATCCTTAATTTAATATTTATATTATGTTTGTGTTGGCAATTTTATTCGGATAATATTCTTAATCAGTTTGTAGGTTTTCTAGTGGGATCTGTAAATTAGTTAAACAACTAGCTTATAGCATCATCCACGTTGTTTCCTTCAACTGTGAAAGATAGTTCCCCCTAAATTTCTGGGATAATGTTTTCCCTTCTTTTCATCCATACTGAGAAAAAAAGTTTTGCAGCAATTTAGGAAGTCTAAAATCCTCAAATGATTTTTCTTATCAGAGTCTTCAGTCCTACAAACAGTGAATCAAGAGAATGCAATTCCAAATGTTTTAAGTTCATAATCTAGATTGGTCTATTTAGTTTTTGTCAATTTGTTAAGCTTTTATAATATGGCAGTGGTAATAGTTTTATGACCATGGTGGCGGTGCATTGGTGATGATAGTAGGGACAATAACAGTGTGGTGACTGTGGAGGTGGCATCTTGGTGAGGTGATCTTCTTGACGGTGGTAATGTGATTTTTTACAGTGGCATTATTATGTTGGTGTTATGGTAAAGGTGGTGAAGAGGGGTACTCAATTCCTCAAGGTCGATGATTTCTTAACTAGCACTCTGTAGGTGGGATTTTTATAGAGTTTTGTGTCCTCCAAATCTCTCCATCAGTCCATCAGAGAGTTTAGTAATCCTTTGCATTAATTACCCAATTGAAGAAATTTAGATTTTAACAAAATCTAAAGTAAATTCCTTTTCTATGTTTGAAGGCACGCTAAATTCATCGAAGGGTAGTGAAACCTGTGTCTTTCCTGAGATTTGGAAAGAGATATTCCTGTTACAAGGTTGTGTTGCTTCTGTTTGTTTTATGCTTTTGGTGGTTGGAAGGAGGCACTGTTAAATGATGTCTCATCTACCACTCATATGTGATGATCTACACTTATATTCAGCCTTTGTCCTACCTCTATACTGTTCGGGATATTTTATTTGTTTGGATTTTATAAGTATACGATGCTACACATACAAAATTTATAACAAGGTAAATTCGTATGTTATTTGTATATCATAAAGTTACATAAGTGAACAGATATAGAACTCATAAATTGACATGAACAATAGCAAACATAAACTTACACTAAATTTATACACGAGAGATGAGATATATAACTACTATAAATTACAGAAAATAAGTAATTTAAATAATAGAAATTTGAAAGAAAAAAAAAAACTGGCCTTTGAGATGGAGAGGCGTGCTAGGCACCGTCTTAAAATTGGTATAGCCTCCATGCATGTATTGACAGTCTACAACAACTCCAAGATACAATCCCAGTTGATCACGGTCGCGTCTCTCAATGAGCACGTTCACCAGAAGAGTTCCAAGTCCTAGTCCACAAACACGTAAAATGGATAAACTAAGATACACATATGTGTGTGTGTGTGTGTTATATATGTATCTGTATGTGCATATAATGGCTAGAGAAGGAGAAGAACAACATAGTATATAAAGTAAAATGAATAGGAAGGATTGTGAAGTAGAAGACTCATTGAGATATGGTGATGGCCTTTATTTATAAGGTTGGAAGTGTAACATCTTTTAGATAAACAAAAATACTAATAATTTTTATAATAAAACCACCATAATAATATATTGTGTACTGGTTTTTATTATTATCACTAACATAGACGACCTATGACTTTGTGTTGTCTTGATCAACTTGTCGAAACATTATTTTTCAGGCCAAACCATGATTCGGACTGGGAAACTTGTGTTGCTGTGCCAGATTTTTACTGGAAACAGATTGCTGAACCAGTAATGAAATTATACACTGAAACAACAGATGGTTCTACCATAGAAGCCAAGGAGAGTGCACTTGTTTGGAATTACCAGTATGCAGATCCAGATTTTGGCTCATGTCAGGCTAAAGAGCTTTTGGACCACCTCGAAAGTGTTCTTGCCAATGAACCAGTTTCTGTCAAGAGCGGTCAGCACAGCGTAGAGGTTAAACCTCAGGTTAGTAGTACATTAACTATAATCATTTCGTTGTGATATAATTACATTTTGTTAGTTGTGAAGAAATACTTTGTGGGAAAACTTCTAATTTGATCACTAGCAAATAATTTGTGTTTTGGTCTAGTTTGATTTATTAGTAAAAAATGAGGCAAAGATTCTCTAATGAAATTACATCTATCATCTTTAGAGTTCACCACTTGAAGCTTTAAATTGCATATCTCATTTGAACAGAAGTGAACTCATTTTTAAAAAATGTTACAAGGTCTTTCTGATTCTATGCTTGTGTTGCATGCATATGCATGCCCATATTTTTTAAATTAACTTGAATTAATCATATTATAAAAATCAAAGTTTTGTTACTCTCATAAACTAAAATGTATGGAGTTATGTTTAACAACCCTAGCATTTCTTTTTTTCAAGTTCAAAAAATATTTCGTTATTTCAATACAGTTGTATTTGCCCCATTTGTTTATTACACAGGAGGTGCAAAGTTTTCCTTTCAGTTTTATGTGGTAAAATAAAAATAAAAATAAAAATTGGTAAAATTGACCTTCATGCCTTAAAGCATATGCTGGGGCATTTTATTTTATTTCCCTTTTTCTTATTTTTTCCCAAATGAAGCTTAAAGTTAAAATGCCCATACAAATTCAAGATACTCTGGAAATGGAGCCAAAGTCCAAATTTGGTCATATGGTGCATGCTTAATGTTACCTCTATCCTTTCTATAATCATATTTCTTCAATTACATTGTCGTAAGTGTTCAAGCTTCTTTATTGTTCCAACAATTAACTGCAAGATTTTTCTCATCTGTCATCTATAAAGATTCATTCATGTGATGGATGATGAAAACCTATTATGTTATCTTCCACTTTGGGAATTTGATGGTTTTAATATGACCTTTAGGGTGCGACTGGAAACGAATTTTACAAAGATTACCTTTTATTGTTCTCTAGAGTCAATAATTTTGTGGATTTTTTTGCCTTCTACTGATCTGTAGTCTGTTTATGGCTTGTTTGGGGAATGTACACTCTGGATCTTGTTGAAATTTATGGTTATACCTTCCCAAATAGCTTAAGCTTTCAGAATAGGTATTTTTTGATGTATTACAGAACCAGGGTTAAAATCTCACTGCCACCATGATAATAATAATTGATGAACATCTCGGCCAACTCATTATGAGTTTGGCCCAAGGAGAGTGTTTTAGAATTTAAATAATTAAAGTGCACACCGAAGGAAAACGTAAGCAATTTTAATAAATTTTCAGGATCTTTTCCACGAATTTTCATCAAATTAAAAACATTGAGATAGATTTGATACCTTTGGACGACGGGGGATAGTCAATACGAGAACACTCTCTCTCTTTTGGCCTTGAACACCAGTGAAGCTTCACCTTATGACCCAAAGGTAGGTTTGTGGAACTCTCTCTCTCTCACTTTGGCTATTCTCTGTAAAAGAATAATGACTTGGCAATAATTACCTTTTACAATAAATGAGGCTAGAGATAAGGATCCAAAGGGCATCCTTATCCTAGTTCCGATTGGATATGATCGAGTTGCGAGCTTACCAGTATTTTATTTTAATTGCACTCTAGGATTTAAAAATTACAACAAGGCCATGCGGTATTAAGTAATTGCATATAAGCCCCTTCACTAACGGAAATCCATAAGTAAGGCTTACTTATATCTTATATTCCTTGAGTAACCAGTTTAAAATGTTATGATCACTAAATTAAAAATTCTTTAATAAAAGAATTTCCAAAATAAATAATTTTCTATATATAATAATACAAAAACATTTTGTTAAGCAATTTACTAAAATAACCTAGGCCAATTTCCAGTAATCAACTTATTAAATTGCATCAGGAGGATGGATATTCTCTTACTCTTTAAACAGTGTGGATTATGTGTTGAGTATTTGTGTTCCTACCTCTCCAACATTAGCCACCCAAGATATTGTAGTATCGATGTTAGAAGATCTCACACATTACAAGCGACCAACACCTAAACCTCTCAGGATTTAGAGCTCAATGCATTTAGTAGATTAAAATCCCACCAATATAGTGACAATAGTTTGTATGGTGTGATCTTATGGTGATCTAATTCTGAGTGCTACTATTATAATGGTCGAGACAAACCGTCCTATCTTTTAAGTCACCTATAATGCAACTTGAGGTCTATGATACATCTCCCGCAAATATCAACCGAATGCCCAATGAATGAAATATATATATATATGATATATGATCCACTTATGTCTCATTCAGTAAATAAAATAAATAAATAAATGTCAAAATAAAAAGGGATAATTAGCTTTTAGAGCACTTAATGCCAACACACACTCTCTAAATAGCTTAATGTCATGGATTCTTGTCTCACATCGGATCTGTATGGGAAGGGTCTTGGGCATATAAGGTAGGGTGGTAGCACCACCCAATAGCTTAAGCTTTTGGGTCGGATCGTGAAGCACTCGGCGGTTCCAGTCCATGACAATAGTATCAAAGCATGCCCAATCCTTGACCTGATGTCATGCCAAACGCCTACACGAAGGTGTCCGGGTCGGGTACGAGGTCCCCCGCCGTTAAGGTGGACGGTTAGGTAGCGGAGGTGTGTGGGTTCGGTACCGGGTCCCCCCGCCATTAGGGTGGACGGGTAGGCAGGGTAGACCAACTGCAACAAGGGCGTTGTGGGTTTGGGTGGGGGAGAATGTCATGGATTCTTGTTCTACATCGGATCCGGATGGGGAGGGTCTTGGGCATATATAAGGTTGGGGGTGTTAGCACCACCTAATAACTTAAGCTTCTGGGTTGGACCGCGAAGCACCCGGCTTGTGACATTAAGCTTGTATGGTAAATGTTTTTAACATCAATGTATTGGCTAGTGCCATCTTGAACATTATCGTCTATGCATCCATTCAAAATGAGAAGACATGATTGGGTTGTGTAGAGAATATATTCCAATAATCTCCTCATATGTGTCCTCTTATTGGTGGGCCATTCCAATGAAGTAATATAATGTTTTTAGGGAAGGTAAAGGTTCGAGCGCTTGACCTTATGGCTTTAACACCATGTTAACAACTATTTACACTAAAAGCTTAAGTAATCTACCCCCTATCCACGCCTTCAACAACCAAAAAGAAATAATAATAACATAAAATAAAATGAAAGAAGTGTTCCAAAAGTAAAAGAGTGTAGCTGCCTATTGAATTAGGATTCTTCATGGATATGATTGAGTTTTCAAAATGTGCAAGACTACTAATTTCCATTCCTTGGCAATAACTGTGTTTCAATTGTTTTTTTTAGTGCAAAGTTTAGATTGTAATTTGCTATGTTATTGAGGCCCATAGCCATATATATAGTTTAGCCAAGTTCATGGCAATACCTGTGGAGATTGATGCAATACCAACATGACTACAATGACATAGTTATCAAGGGGCCAGTGGGGCACTAACCCCAACTCAAAATTTTTAATTATTTATTTATTATATATATGATTTTCAGTAATTCTAATATAGCCACCCCCTAAAAATTCTTTAAAATTTATATGTTCTTTACCATATTTAGCCCTTATCTTTATCTACTTTTTCCTCCTCTCTCACATAGTTTTTGTCTGACTTTATTTTGTTTCCTCAAATTTACATCTTCTCTCAACTTGAAAAATAAAATTTTCATTTTAGTAATAATAATAATAAAGGAGTAGAGTTGCAAAAATAGAAGATTTTGGTTTAAACAATACATATGTTAGCTTCTTGTTATATATATATATATATTATTTTTTTTTTTTCTGAACTTTTTTTGCTAAAAGGTAGATCAATGTTATTTGTTGTCCATGCAAGAATCTTATGGTATCACTTGCACTCATATGAGAAATTGGGGATTTTAAAAAAGGAAGAAAAGAAGAAGATATATCCAGCATGGAGATCAGGAAACTTTTTCCTTTATAATGGTAAAAAAATGAGAGTCGTGATATTTGTTAGAGTTTCCTAACGAAATAAGATGAATTATATTGTTTGGAAAATTTTGAAAAGGAAAAGAGAAGAAAAAGAAATAATTTATTTTGAATCTAGGTCCAAATTTGATTATTCTGTTCAAATGTAGAGATATTTAGCCAATTGAATCATTGCATGAAGGCACTTGCCGTGTTGCCCGAGTGGTTGGGTTGCTCGGCTCCCCCATGTTGGGGAGCCTGCGTTCGAGCCTTGTGCCCTCCCCATCCCCTCTAACCACTGACTAACCTCCTAACATTCTTGCCTTTTAAAAATATATATATATATATTACTACATGAAGAAAGCTACCTGACCAATTCAACAGACCTTTAGAGATATGTGATAAAAGGACAATATATCAAAATTGGGGGGGGGGGGGGGGGGGGCCAAAAAAAAATTAAATTTTTAAAAAATGTGAGTAAA
>JAOTQH010000050.1:2231384-2248704 GCA_025631255.1 Cornus kousa
CTACTTTCCTTTATCATGTCATCATTAGTCTGTATTTTTTTTTTTTTGTCGTTGTTGCTGTTTGTTTTTATTGTTATGGTTGTACTAAAGTTTCTTTAGTTACATTTGAATTAAAAGTTTCTTTTGCTATCTTTGTATTAAAGTTTCTATTGTCATAATAAAGTCTAAATATGAACTTTGCAGGATATATATAGGCATGGATCTATCAAATGCATTGGTTAATGACGATGATATATGCTTTGCAAACAGTGGAACGACACATACAATTCTTTAAGATAAAAAATATTTTTCCCACTTAACATTGACTGAGGCTAGTGTTAGTACAATTTCAGGTCCCACAAGTTTGATTGAAGGCTCCGAAAAAGCCGATATTGTTTTATTACGTTGGACAATAGTACACATCGATAATGCCTTATATTCTACTAGCTACTAGATCTCGAAGAACTTTGTTGAGCTTTAAAGACTCACGTTAAAATGGGTATTATATTGAGACCACGAATGAAGGAAATGTGGAATATCTCTGCATTACTTCTAAAAAGCACGTACTTGAAAAACTTTCTGTTTTCTCTTCTGGGTTATACTACATAACCATTAAGACAGTTGAGTTAAATGCTGTGATACACCAAAAATCTTATGACCAAAACTTTTTGTACTTTGGCATGATCGATTTGGTTATCCGGGGACTACAATGATGCGTAGAATTATTGAAAATTCACATGGGCACCCACTAAAGGATCAAAAAATCCTTTTACCAAATAATCATTTATGTACCGTTTGCTCACAAGGTAAGTTGATTATTAGACCATTTCCTTCAAAAGTTATTGTTGAATCCCCCAATCTTTTATAACGAAGACACGGGAATATATGTGGGCCAATTTATCCACCCTGCTGAGCATTTCATTATTTTATGCCTCAACACGGTGGTCACATGTTTGTTTGCTTTCTACTTGTAATGTTGCATTTGTTAGACTCCTTACTCAAATTATCAAATTGCGGGCACACTTTCCCAATTATCCAATTAAGATAATCCGTTTTGATTATGCTGCTGAATTTTATTCTCAAACTTTTGATGATTATTGCATGTCAGTTGGAATTAATGTTGACCATCCTATTGCACACATTCATACTCAAAATGGTTTGGCAGAATCTTTTATTAAAAGACTTCTGTTAATTGGTCGACCTTTACTTATGCAAACCAAATTACTTGTTTCTGCTTGGGGACATGCTATATTACATGCTGCATCATTAGTTCGCATACGACTAACTGCTTACCATAAATTTTCACCACTACAACTTGTAATAGGATAATAATGTGAGAGATATTTGGTTGTTGTCCAAACACAAGTTGATAATGTGGCTCTTGATAAGGCAATGGTACCTGAAAAGATGAGATCTCACTAAATTATGAAATAAGATGGAATAGAAATGAAATTGTTGTCAACAATATAATCTCATATTCTGTTGCTCTTGATATTGAAAATAAGGATCCCGAATCTCGAAATGTCAAAAAATGTTGACGAATAAATGATTGGCCGAAATGAAAATAAGTAATACATGCATAGTTAAGTTCATTAGCTAAACGAGAAGTATTTGGACCAGTCGTCCAAACACTTGAGGGTGTTGATCCTGTTGGATACAAATGGGTATTTGCAAACGTAATTAGAAAAATGAAATTGTGATATACAAAGCTCGATTGGTAGCTCAAGTTTCTTATAGAGACATGGTATTGATTATGATGAAACATACTCTCCGGTAATGGATGCAAACACTTTTAGATTCATAATACATTTGACAATCACAGAAAGATTGCATATGCATCTAATGGACGTGGTAACGACATACTTATATGGATCACTAGATAATGATATTTACATGAAGATTCCTGATGGTTTCAAAATGCCAGAAACAAAACCATGTAGTATGTACTCAATAAAATTACAACGATCTTTGTATGGATTCAAGCAATCTGGACGCATGTGATATAATCGCCTCGCGAGTACTTAATAAAAGAAGGGTATGTGAATAGTCATCTTTGTCCATGCATTTTTATTAACAAAACAGAATCTGGTTTTGTTATTGTTGCAGTACATGTTGATGATTTGAATCTGGCGGGAACCTTTGAAGAACTCCTAAAGACTGCCACTTATTTAGCGAAAGAATTCGAGATGAAAGATCTCGGAAAGACAACTTTTGGTCTGGGACTGCAAATTGAACATTTATCAAGAGGAATCCACATCCACCAGTCAACATATACAGAGAAGGTTCTGAGTGTTTTTAGATGGATAAGGCCCATCCCTTGAGATCACCAATGGTTGTCCGATCACTTGATGTTAAGAAAGATCCTTTTCGACCTCCAAAAGATGATGATGAACTCCTTGGTCTTGAAATACCATATCTTAGTGCAATTGGTGCTCTTATGTATCTTGCAAATTGCATACGACTTGACATTGCTTTTTTAGTTAACTTATTAGCAAGATACATTTCTACACCAACCTGTAGACATTGGAATGGAATCAAACACATATCACGATATCTTCGTGGAACAATTGATATGGCATTATTTTATTCAAAAGAATAAAAATTACAGTTAATTGGATATGTAGATGCCGGGTATCTCTCTGATCCACATCAAACAGGCTATATGTTTACTTGTGGTGGCACGACAATTTCATGGCGCTCTATGAAACAGACAATGATTACTACTTCCTCAAATCATTCTAAGATACTCGCAATTCATAAGGCAAGCAGGGAATGTATTTGGTTGCGATCCATAATCCAACATATTAGAACAATATGTGGCCTTTCATCAATGCCAGATAGCCCCACAATATTATATGAAGATAATGTCGTATGTATCGCAGAGATGAAAGAGGGTTATATCAAAAGTGATAGGACCAAACACATCTCATCAAAATTCTTTTAAGCACATGAACGCCAAAAGAATGATGAAATTGATATTCAACAAATACGTTTATGTGAAAATTTAGCAGATCTGTTCACTAAGGCACTGCCAACCACAACATTCAAGAAATTGGTACACAACATTGGGATGCAATAACTTAAAGATCTGTGGCATTGATGAGGGAAGTACTTAATTGAAAAGTATTGACATATACTATACTCTTTTTTCTTCGCTTAGGTATTGTTCCAATGGGTTTTACTAGCAAGGTTTTAATGAGGCAGTTCTAACTTATGCAATACTCTTTTATGACACACAAGAATATTGTACTTTTTTTTTTTTCATTTGCTATAGTTTTTTCCTACTATTTTTTTTTTTTTTTTTTTTTTTTTTTTTAGCAAGGTTTAAACGAGAGATGTTCTTAGTGTAGTATTGTGGACCCCAAAAGGGAGTGTTATATATTATAGTGGGGCCTACAACTATATTATATCTATGCAAATGGATATGTGCATGAGGCAGTTCTAACCTATGCAATACTATTTTATGACACACAAGAATATTGTACTTTTTTTTTCCTTCGCTATAGTTTTTTCCCACTAGGATTTTTTATTTTTTATTTTTTTTTTATTTTTAATTTTTTAGCAAGGTTTTAACGAGACATGTTCTTAGTGTAGTATTGTGGACCCCAAGAGAGAGTGTTATATATTATAGTGGGGCCCACAAGTATATTATATCTATGCAAATGGATATATGAATTGTATGCCTACAACTTGTATTAGTAATGATTACACCAAAATGATATGCACGAAGGAATCATATTTGATTGGTGTAGTGATGCAATGGGTGGTGAACGCCGAAATAAAAGGCGGCAGGTATTTAGAGTACAAATTGTAATTGTACACTACTTCAGTCGGTTGGATGTTTATATATATATATATATATATATATATATATATATATAATTAACAAGCCAGTGACCTAGTAGCACCAGACTCCTACTTTCTAAAGAGAGGTCAGGGATTCGAGTATCGGTGGAGGCATGTGTGTGAGTACCATCTAAGAAAAGAAAAAGAAATAGATGTCTATACATATGTGTGTGTGTATCCTTCTGTAATGAGATACATAGGAATCTACTCAAATTTTCTCTTCAATATAGTCTCTCTATTGTAGCAAGTTAGTTCTCATATTTCTTTTACAATAAAACAAAATTAACTTTATATTAATAGAATACGTGTCTTTTTGGACAAAAAGTGAGGGTTCAAGAGCAATGCTTTGGTCCTATTCTGGTGGATGCCAATGCTGCTTTCTTCCTCTTCCCTGTAGCCACACTAAAATTGCTAAAAAGAAGAATATGCAATCAATCATAAACATGTCCAGAAGCTCACAAAAAACAATTCCACACAATGACACATGAACCAACATTTGGTTTGGTTTTACACATACACAATGACTTATTTGAACTTTATTCACCACTTCCTCACAAAAATAAAAAAAATGAAAATTTCTTTGTCGTCGGCTACTAAATTTTATTTTCATTTTCATTTTGTACATCTAAAAGGAACTGAGGCCAAGACAAGGATGCTGAATGCAAGTTCTATAGTAAATCATTTCCCAACATGTATACTTATTATTCTTTCGAGAAGGAATCACTGAAAATACAACTTCCATTATGACGATAAATCGCAAACATGAAAAAAAAATAAAATAAAAAACTGTAAGATAAGATATATATTAAAGGAAGCAGCCTTGCATAATTGTCTTTATTGTCGTTAGTTTTAATGTTGTTGCTGTTGCTGTTGCTGTTGTTGTAAGTTGATTAACTTGAAGTATGCTCCATCCCTGTTCTCTACAAGAGTAGAGTGAGTCCCTTGCTCTATTATTTTCCCATCTTGTATCACTGATATCTGGTCTGCATTTTTGATTGTGGACAGCCTATGTGCCACCATGATCGTTGTTCGGTTCTTCATCAACCTGTCTAAAGCTTGTTGCACCACTCGCTCTGATTCTACGTCCAGAGCACTAGTGGCCTCATCCAGCAGCAGGATTGCCGGATTCTTTAGAACAGCTCGGGCAATGGCTACTCGTTGCTTCTGTCCACCGGACAGTTGCACCCCTCGCTCTCCAACTTTGGTTGAGTAGCCCTCGGGCAGGGCACTGATGAAGCTGTGCGCGTTAGCTAGCTTAGCTGCTTCGATTACTTCTGCTTCCGAGGCTCCCTCTTTTCCATAGAGGATGTTTTCGTAGATTGAAGTGGCGAAGAGAGCAGGCTCTTGTTGGACTAGACCAATGTGTTTCCGGAGAGACTTGATCTTAAGCCTCTTGATGTCTTTCCCTACAAGAATATGCAATGCTTGTTGGACTAACCTCTCAATAATAGAATGAAACTTTTTGTAAAAAATAAGAGTCATGTAAGCCTGTAGAGAGCACTTACCATCGATCATCACTTTCCCTTCCGTTGGATCATAAAATCGGAGAATGAGAGAGAGCACAGAGCTCTTACCGGAACCACTTTGTCCCACTAATGCCATACTTTTCCCTGCACGCACTCTTACATTAAAGTCCTTAAAGATCACTACATCTGGCCTTGAAGGGTAGCTAAACTCGACCCCCCTGAGCTCGATTGTACCCTCCACTGAATTTAGCTCTTCCCCAACATCACCAGTGATTTCTGTCTTCCTGTCCATCACTTCAAAGACTGATGCAACCATTTGGTTCCCTTTTAGAATGTCTGGTGCCATTGCCAAAGTCTCGCCCATGGCTAATGCCGTTACAATTAGAACCATAAACGATTTCATGACAGATTTAAAGCCACAAAGCCCCTTCCCCATCAGAACAGAACCATACCTACACAAAATTAAACAAGACAAAGCATTGAAGTTAAGGCTCTTTCATCAAACAAGTTAAGAATAACCTATTTCTTTGGGACATGAACCCTCGACCTTCTACTTTGGAAGGCGAGGGCTTGGTTACTTCACTACTGTTTTGAGAACTCTTTGGAACATCAACATCTGTAGAAATTCACCGTTTGAAGATGACCATGTCATATGTCAAATATTCATGTCAAGGATTGATACATTTTCCATGGCAAAGATTAAAAAGCAGCAGCAAAAGCCACATACCATAAGGCTAGGCCATAGGATGAGAAGATGAAGAATTGGGAGACTCCATAGAATATGCCGGCAATCTGACCACGAGTAAATGAACGTCTTGAAGGCTCAACAAGTTCACGAGCATAAAGGTCGAGTATTTTTTCCTCAGCGCAGAATGCTGCAACAGTGCGCATGTTACTCACAGCCTCACCGGCAAGCATGTTAGCTTTGAGATAGGCTTTGCTCAAGTTGCCGCCATAGCCCTTCATAAAGAGTTTCTGAAACGACATGAAAAAAAAAAATCAATGCTAAATGATAGGAAATGCTTGTCTTTAAATCTGCAGCTGAAAAATCGGAACAAAATGAGACCTCACTAATGTGACCGCTGATGATCAATGGATATGTGGCCATGACAACGAGCGTGAGCCTCCAGTTCAAGATAAAGGCAATGACAAATGAGGTTGTGACCAGACCAAAATTCTGTATGAGAATTGTAGCACGATCAACGACAACAGTTCTCAATAATGTTGCATCACTCTCTAAACGGGATGCAAGCATAGAACTCGTGTTGGTTGTGTCATCAAACCACCCAATTTCATTTCGCAAAATGGCTGCAACCAGAGATCAAAGGAAATATAAGCCAATAAAGATCTTTCAAGATCCAAAATCAGAACACTCACTTTTGAACACCACTTGAATAAAATGTCTTTATTTTTTATTTTGTTTTTCTTGCAATCTAAAGGCTCCAAGCAATGAGGAATAATAATAATAATGAACTTATAACAAAAAACTAATTATAGACATTTGAACAACATTGGTTCTTAAAATCTTTGAAATCATCTACTGTTGCAAGAATCAATCAGTATTATTTATTTATAATAGGAAATATGGTAATGCTAGTTTAAAGATGGTTATGGTTTTACCAGAAAACATCATTTCACGCACACGAAGAGTAAGCCGCTCTCCCATGACTCCAAAAGAAAGATGTGTGATGGCATGAACAACGACAGTTATAGCAGCTCCCCCACAGAAGAGGAATGCAATCTTCTTGACTTCACGTTGTGTCGTATCCCAGTCCATGTAATAAGATACAAGAGCCTGAGTGACCCCAAGAGCGAAAAGAGGCATCTGGGCTCCAGCTATAATTGCACAAATGGTGCCAAAAACCCCGTAATTCCAGTCAGGACCCACCATGGAATACAATCTCCTGGCGGAAACATGTTTTGACTTGAGACTGTCTGCAGCATCAGCACCAATTCGGCTGACAGATTCCTTATCAGAACGAAAACTTGCACCAAAGCTTGTTGTTGTGCGGGATAATTCGCGTGAATACTTGATGCTGCAAAAATAATAATTGAAAAGAAAATCAGATTTTGATTCTTATAAATAGATTCTTCATCAAAGATATCGACATATGTTAGATGCGTTGTTGATGGGATAAACTCATTTGTGTCAGTAGAAATTAATGCTCAGAGAGTTACTAATATGAGATGGCGGTAACCAATATATATCTTCAAAAGATGACTCTAAAATAAAAATTGAAATGAAAAAAAGAAACCACATTTTTATTTATTTATTTATTTGAGAATTCTATAATAAAAAGTGTATTGTCAACATGTCATCAGTTTAATGCTCTTAGTGTACTGCAAACATAATGTTGGTGAAATACTTTCAAAAATTATTTTCAGACCAAGTTATAAATATCAAATGGAGCAAAACTGCCTTCCCCATTTCTGGTTAATGTAATCATGACAATGTTCCAATTAATAATCCAAAAATAAAAATGCTTCAGAGTGTGAATACCTGAGTCCCCGTCCCATGGTAGGCCCTCGAGAGGAGACACGATGCAAGGAAGCTGTCTCTTGAAGTTGCACGAGCGATGCATAAGCACTATTTGGTTTTGAAATGAGCTCCTCATGGCTCCCTGTTTCCACTATTTTCCCATTTTGAACAACGGCTATCAGGTCTGCATTTCTAATGGTGGAAAGCCGATGGGCCACAACTATAGTTGTCCGTCCCACCATCACACGGTCAAGTGCCTCCTGCACACTCTTCTCAGACTCGGCATCAAGTGCACTTGTAGCTTCATCCAGCAGAAGAATCGAAGGATTCTTCACTATTGCACGCGATATTGCAATTCTTTGCTTCTGTCCACCGGATAATTGTATTCCCCTCTCACCAACCTATGAATGAATGAACTAGTATCACTCTTTTCTTAAAGATAATGTATGTATTTACATAGACAATGCAGTATGAAGTCCTCTTGCATATCACTGTTGAGGTGATACAGAATAGAAAGACAAAGGTTTGTTTATTTTTCTGAAGACAAAATTATCTTCTCAAAACTGAAATCCTCAGACTCTATATTTTCAATTTCACCATTCTTTTTTCTTAATTTTGTTACCAAGAGACGGATGAAAAGAAGTAAAATTGGAATTATACAAGTCACAACTATGATTCTAACAACAAAATAGTTGAAAGACTATAAATCTCCTACTTTTTTTCCTCCATCTTCTTGGCACACATAAAGTGCCATCAGAAAGGTAATTGGAAACAGAAAATATGTGAGCTTTATGTGTTAATCGGCCTTAATGTTGTTACATGCATAAAAACATTATGTAGTTCCAAACAAAAGCAAAGTAAATCAATACCTGAGTTTCAAATCTTTCAGGAAGGTTGTTAATGAAAGCTATTGCCTCTGAAAGTTTTGCGGCTCGTGAGATTTCTTCGAGGGTAGCATTATCTTTCCCATATAGAATGTTCTCCCTGATGGTTGTAGCAAAAAGGGCTGGCTCTTGATTAACCAAACCAATTTGTTGCCTGAGCCACTTGAGGTCAAGCTCCCTGATATCAGTCCCATCTAATAGTATCTGTCCAGCGAGGGGCTCATAGAAGCGCTCGATCAAAGATATAACTGTGCTCTTGCCAGAACCACTTCCTCCCACAAGGGCTACAATCTTCCCTGCAGGGATATCAAGATTGAACTTATTGAAGATCATCACATCGGGACGGGATGGGTAGCTGAAACACACATCCCTGAATCGGATGTTCCCATCCAGTTTGTCTAGCTTCCTGACATTTTTTGAGCTGGTTTTGTTAACTGTATTCCTCTCAATCATCTCGAATATAGGATAAGCAGATGCTTTTGCTCGGATGAAAGCGGAGATGTCTGGTGCAGCCTGTCCTAGTGACCTGAGAAGTAATAAGAGCTTATAATATTGTTTGTGATGAAGCTTGGATTCAAAAGCATTTTACATAGTAAAAGATCTATCATTACACTATGCAGATCATACTGATATAACTTCAATACCTATGGCAAAAGCACACTGTAACTTCCTTCAAGTTCTTTGTCTTCTCAATACATTTATCAAAAAACATGGCATCTATAAGTCTATGAAAAGCCCAAAAAATGTTACTCAAAGCATCTCATTGTATCTGAATTATTTACATGAGAAAACCTATGGCTATAGAACCACTTTGATCTCATAACCTAGTATTATTCTTTGGAAGAATGCAGCAACTAAAAAAAAAAAAAATATGACATCATGGATATTAATGACATCATGATACTGTCAGCCCTTACTCACATAAATCACAAAACTGCCAAAAAAAAAAAATTCATACTTTCTTCACTATGATTTATCCAAATTTTCAGAACCCTTCGACATTCAATTCCAAATATGATCTAAGTCCATGCATATCACTCAGGTATTAATTTTCTTGTTCAAAGCAGCCTCGATAACCAGTTTTATGAGACTTAAGCAACATCCTTCCACAAACGACTAATAACCTCATATCAAATGCTACTAGGAAAATGAATTTATTCTAATGTAGAACCCAATTTCCATGAAGTAGTACTAAAAAAAAACAAAGAACCAACATGGACGTCGATAAGCTCATTTTAAATCCCATGAGAAACACTAATGAATAATTTGATTACCATGTAAAATACATTAATGGGACAATTTAATAATCTCGTGACATGAAAATGTGGTGTGAGGATGCAGACTTACAGGCCAGCGATAACGACGTTGAGCATGGTGGTGAAAGACTCTCCTCCATTGGCAATGTGCTTGTGGACAACAATGCTAGTGAACCAAACAAGCAACGACCACGAAAGGAAAAGGACACAGTGCAAGGTGCCTAGCCCCAAACCCTTGGCTAGACCTGCTTTCCTCCCATATTTGTAAGTGTTCAAGAGTGCATTGCTGTATGACTTTACTGCCTTCTCTTCTCCTGCAAATGCTTGGACAGTTCTAATGTTTCCGATCACCTGAAAATTCACAAAATAAGCATTCAACTTTTACAACAATAAAGATACACCCGTGAGGAGAGTTAGATTGATTTGCAAAGAGGCGTAAGAGACAAAGGGGTCGGCCAAAAGTAAAATGAAATGAAGTGATAAGAAATGATTTCCAAATAATAAATCCAGTAGAAGATATGGCCTATAATAGAAAAGAGTGGAAAATGAGAATCCATGTGGCCGACCCCCTTTTGTATGGAATAAAGGTAAGGATGATGATGATAAATTGTTACAACAATATACATAAAAAGGAGTCCTTATTCACATCTGGGAGGCACCACTTAGTAACAAATGTAAGAAACTCACAATCTTATGCATTGACTAATGCTCCACTAGTTCTTAATTTTTTAGATATCTTTCACCTAAATATAAAAAAGAATATCATGACCTATATCATTTGATAAATGATAGATTCCATTAAATTAAATAATTGTGTCAAAATTGTAAAATGATCAGACAATTTTTAATGATTTAAGAACCAAGTTTTAGCTTAGATTGTAGTTCCTCCACCTCCCAAAGAAGAGATTCAAGGTTCTAGTTTCAATTGGTACAGTAGTAGGTGTATGAGTGTGTCTTACCTATTAAAAAAAATAAATTTCTAATTAACATACAATATTAAACAAATTTAGGAAAATGGTAAAAATTTATGGGGAATTCAATGAAGACTGCATTTGCCTAATCAAATCTTATTAACAAGGCTAATCAAATTATTGTTGTCCATCATCTAATATATTATCATGTTTTTTATGATAACCATTTTTAACAAGTGTTTTGAATGATAAACATGTAATCAAATGTTAAAGACTGATACTTAATTTAACATATGTATTGATACTTTTTTTTTTCTTTATCACATCATGTGTCATGATCACTTTGAATGCATGCATGCATGACATGCTTTTATTTGTAATTTCAGAGGCCAAATTTTTATTTCTTTTAAAAGAGGCAGTCTCCTACCACCGGGCTCACCACAAAGTAAAAGATTGATGATTCAAGTCACTAGAGCTCACTATCATAAGTCACTGGGACTCACTCCAAAGTAAAAAATTGATTGATTTAAATTCCAAGTATGTCTCTAAGTATGTCACGTGGGTATACGAGTCTATTGCCAAAAAAAAAAAAAAAAAAAAAAGTATTGGTCCCGCAGTGAGACCTATGTATAACCTACCTCACATAAGTCACAAGCATAACATGTACAGGTTTTAATTTTAAGACTAACTCCTTTATACAAATAATGTCAAAAATTAATAGAAATGGAAATATTATCTCATGAACACCAGCAATATGACTAGCCATGGAATTTGGACATGGGTCTCTTATAAAATGCTAAATTGATAATTGTATTAGAGGGACAGATATAGAGTATATATAGGAGTATATATATATATATATATATATATTGAGAGAGAGAGAGAGAGAACCTCTTCGGCTATTTCTCCAGCCTTGACATAGGATTTTCGGACCCTGGCAATAAGTCCAGTAGCTATATAAGCGTAGACGCCACCAGCAATGGCAATCAAGGGTACAATAGACAATGTCACAAGACTGATCTGCCACACCCTTATGAACCCAATTGTAAATCCAGCTATGAATCGGCTAATGTAGTGCATGAAGTTCCCCACCTGCATCAACCACCCTTTTTTAAGATCAAACAAACATTAATGTGTGTGTGTGTGAGAGAGAGAGGGGTTGACACTTGACATACATAAATTGTAACTCAGAACTCAGTATCAGAAAAACAGATACTAGTGTAAAGGTATTTAATTGAATAAAATGATTTTCTATCTCAAATTCAATAAAATAACTTGGTAGTTACTACAGTATTTATTTATTTTCCATCTGTAGTTTTACCAGATTACCCTTTCTGTGGCAACTTAGCTAGTTAGAAAATCAATATATATATATTCATCTATCAACCCCCAAAATCAAAATATTAGTGCAAAATGTGCCACACACCTACTTTATCTAACAATGTACTTCAACTTTCCCCACATTTATTTTAAAATTTCACTGTTACTAAAATAAATTTCACAAATTTCAGAGTGGGAAGGGACGTACTGAATCCAAATATATGATGGTTAATTCTATACTACTTGTGTATAATTAATTAGTAAATAATTAAATTTGTGGTACAGAATGTTATCAAAGTTGTCAACCCAAAGGGTATTGGAATAGATTTTAAGGATTTTTTTGGAAAATTTTGAGCTTATAATGGGAGGCTTGAATGCACACAAGGTGCTCTCACATTTTATCAATTCTAGACTTGTAGAAGTATAAGAAATTTTTTTGCCAAAGGTTCTAGTGTATTATATACATACTTACACACACGTATATATACACACATATTACTACTCATAATACTAAAGTACCCCTTAGTTTATAACTATCTAATACCAAAGTACTATTCCTTAAGATCGTGGTCCCTTCTCTTAGAATCTAAATGTGCATAAACATCTTGCATCCTTTTTTATGGCACATGTTCTATTGGTATAGCAAAACAAAATGGAATTTTTGTAATTTACCCAAAGTAATAAATTGATGACCAAGATGGGCCTCTTCCATGGGCTATATTCTATAATTCTAAGGGCATTGAAGTTTTTCCCTCTGTTATATCTGCCTAATTTAAGACCTTCACATGTCTAATGTCCAATCCACATAAAGCCACTTCAACCTCTGACGGCCCAACCAAACACAAACTTTAATATACATACACACGCTGTATATGTATGGTATATTACTGACCCATTAATGGTGAGTATAAAGGGCCAAGGAGCATTAACTGATCTGCAAGTGGTTTACAGAGAAATAAAAGCAGCCCATGGACTTTTTTAATTCCCTAGAGATCAACACCAGTAGGATCCCACTCTCTCTTTCCAAAGAAAATTCCAAACCCTAATTAAATTAGTAAGAGATATAGAAGTGTGTTATTGCAATTTTAGAAATATTTTTCACAAAACACTCCATCAGTATTGTTATTTTTGTTATTTTGGTTCTCTAAATAAATAAATAAATAAAATAGTATTGGGTACCAAAAAGAGTAAGTAGTTAAATTCATTGGCATCAAATTGGTGTCACACCCTTTTAAGTAAAGGCATTAAAACGCATTAATGGAGTAGAAACTTTGGGATAAAGGAGAGGTCAAAAGAGGTTGAGACGTTGAGAGGTTGAGGAAGACTTTAATTTCAACACCAACTCTATTTTCTATTTTAAAGCTGGAAAATGATATTTTACACTATTTGTAGACCAAAAAAGACGTAACTGACTTATTAATTGATTTTAAAAAAAGAAAGAAAAAGAGTTGACATTATATATGAAATTTAAGTAACCACTTAAGTTACGAAATTACTTTGACACCCTTTATTTTATTTAAAAAATATTGAAATATATTAATTGTTAGTAAATCGAAATGAAATACGAGGGTTTGGATAAAATGCTAAAGAGGGACGGAAATGGAATGGAAAATGGCCACTCCATCCCCATATAATATATTTGTTTTTGGGGAAATGGAAATCCAAAAAAATTGCCTTTATAAATGAAACAAAATGGGGTTTAAAGGAAATTTATCAAAAACAATTGTGTCCAAACCACTGAACCTAAAAGGCCAAACAAGATATAGGGAAGATATAAGTATGTGTGTATACATACCTTCTCAGAGATGGCATCTTGAACAACAAGAATGTCACTAGTAATTGCTGAAATCACTTCCCCTGTGGAAGCTTCAGTGTCAAAGAGACTAATGTCTTGATTCAACATAGACCTCAGATATGTCATCCTCATTTTTGCTGCTTGCCTTTCTCCAGTATGCATCCAACAAGCCACCTCTATACATAGATACATAGACACACACACACACACCCACAAATACATACATATACAGACCACCGACTTGTCATTAATACTTGTTAAAAAAAAAAAAAAATTAGAAACAAAAACTAGAAGAATGAATAAATAAAGAGATTAATTTATATATACCAGTCCATGATGAAAATAATATAGCCACGCTGAGATACACAAAATCCAATGAATACTGCAAAACCAAATTATAATAAACAACCATTAAGCTATGATATTCAAGGCACCTCTTAACATCATAAAATTATAAAATATTACGAAAAGACTCAAAAGAGAGAAATTGAGTGTTCAAGCCCAGTTAGGGACAACTTTTAAATTAAAACGAAAAAAAAAAACTAAATTTTCGATTGTGGGTAACACTATTTTCACTATAAAATTAAATATATAGATCAGCCTATATCGAATTCATACTTGTTAGTTCGAGCTTTTATCGTTGCACTAAGTATATAGATTAAGATAATTTGAAAGCTGTTGAGAATTAGCTTAAAATTTGAATACCTGGGCAACTTTATGAGAAGCTTCTTTGGGAAAGAGATAAGCCATGCCGATGATGTTTATTAATTTTCCGAAGAAAATAAAGAATACAGGGACCGAAGCGCCATGAATACAAGCACCAATGGATCCAACAAACATTAGAAAGTAGTCATAAGCATCTGCAAATGCAAAGAGTTTGAGAAGTGGGACTTTGTGAGCTTTCTTGGCTGCTTCTTCTCCTTCTTTATTCTTTTCATCATTTGAAGTGTCGCCGTTGCCGGGAATTGGACCTTGGAAGCTCATTTTTGGGCAGCAAAATGGGAGGGGAGAGGCTGGAAAAAATTATTGGTGTCTCACTTGGATTATGTCAATTTGTGTGTGTGTGTGTGTGTGTGTTAAAGAAGAGAGGTGGGAAAAGGTTTGTGAATGTGATTTTGAAGAGCTTGAAGGGAAATAGGTTGTTTATGTGCAGTGAATGGTTGGGTGAGTCATTTAAAGCTGAAGTGCTAAACTTAGTTGCTTGACTGTTATCTTGGGAGAGAGTAGCAAATATGATGTAATGACACCTCTCTCTCTCTCTCTCTCAAATTGCAATAAATGGAGGAAGTTGGGATAATGTTACACAACTACCTGTTTGAACTTGTATCCATGAACATACAGACATAGAAGCATATATATATATTGTTAGCTACATTGGCTAATGAAGTGATTCTTGCTTCTCAACTGTTGGATGTTATTACGAGGGTGAGTGTCAATTTGTTAGCACAGTTCTTTACTAGAGATAGATAATCCACACCCTCCAACCGAGTAAGATGTCATGAGAAATAAGTTTGTATATCCAACAACTACCGTTGTATACCATCAATTAATTGATTTAAAGTCAAAAGTGGGACCTGGCCCCCTTGATAACCATTGATGTGTATTTCTAACAATTTTCATTTAAGCACCACCAATATCACATATAAGATGATGAAGTATAAGCCGAATGAGTTTGTACCGACTTTTTTTCAAGATGGGCCTAGTAAGATGGTCACACGTGGGGATGTCAAAACCCTCGAGATGCTAGACGTGGGGAATGTGTGGTAAAAGTTTCGTAATATTTGGACATGTAGTTATTTTTCTAAAAATCTTTTAGAGTACCTTCAGCTTAGTTTGTGTCATAGTTAGAGAACTAATTTTTATAATTTTGTTTGACTAGCTTTCAGACATTAAAAATTATGAAACTCTGCAGTTTTATACTTTCATGAGTCTATTTTCTAAAAATTAAGGCGTCAAAATTTTATCAGTTTTATAAATTAGTACCACGGTCAAAGTTTGTCACAGTTTCTAATTTCGGCACAATCAGTTTGGTCAACCTTTGATCTAAAAACTGATTTCATTGGCAAAGCTTGAGCGGTTGAGAGTGGCTCGGTCACATTATCCTTTGAGTCTAGTTTTTGAAGAATTTTAGTTTGCCCGTTTTGATTAAAATTGAATTTTCTACGAATATTTGTAACCGCTATGCAAAATTCTTTCCAATATGAGACAACGCTTGTCCATTTGCTTGTTTTGTGCTCAAATAGCGTTTCTTCACCACCAAGTATGAATGTAGGACCTATGATTTGAATTTTAGGGTTGTTTGTTACACAATTCATTGTTGTTGTGTTTGAGGTTTCTGAATCATTATTTGTCAAAGCCTGTGGTTTATAAGGGCATGACAAATTAAGTACCCCTTTAGAACAGTTAAGAAGAGTGGTTAAATGATTTTGAAAAGAAATGAGATACAGATTGAAAACCCACATTGATTTTATCATATTCCAATTGGCTTTCGCCGCTCAACCCACATTGATTTTATATCTCTTTGCCTCTCTTTTTTCTCGAATCGCATCCCACTTTACGAGTTAATCCAAAAGACCAGTGAACAAAATTCTAAATATAATTCCTCTCTTATATTGGTTCCTACAATTCCGGTGCTAAGCTTTTCAGCATTAAACCACTAGGCAATTCTAAAATTAGCGATCTTTAGGTTAATTATGGTTCTTATCAAGAAGAATATCATCGTTTTTAGTAGTATCCTTTTATATATTTTCTTATTTGAAAATCTCTATGTATTATTCTGACCTTCTACAATAATATTAAATTCCAAGTTCCAATTGAGAATTATAATATTATTTTTTTTTTTTATTTGTATAAGAAAAAATGAATTATTACCATGATTAAAAAATTGTTTCATTAATTACATTTGTTATGTTCAAAATAAAATTTCAAATTAAAGTACTCTCCTAATCTCAATCTCTTGAGCGGAGACAAGAGGAGTTCTAGTAAACGGGATCAAGAATGGGGTTTTGGCAACCCTAGGGATTGCAAAATCCCTATATTATTGGGACTCGCCTCGTTTAGGGCGGGTTTGGGGACAAATTTATGTAAATGGGGATGGAGATGGGATATATTTTTTAAAACCTAGCTGGGGGTGGGGCAGGACAGGGCGGCGATTGGGTAAGGGTAAACCTAGGGGTGGACAAATAATCCGTGAATCTGCAAATCCAATTTGATCCATGCAGATTAGATCGTATTGTTACATCCACGGATCAGTGACAGATTAAAAAAAATCGAATCCGTAGCTCGGATCGGATCACGGATTGGGCTGTTAAAAATTCGATCTGATCCGTAAAATATATATATATTCAAAGACTACATTAGTTAATTTAATTAGTAAATAATAAT
>JAOTQH010000050.1:2248804-2258918 GCA_025631255.1 Cornus kousa
ACACATATGGAATATTAAATTTTCAGTCCTCTGCAACGAAGTGAGCCACCTTAATAGTATTGGAAGTGAGCCACCATTATGGACTGTACCAGTAAAGGTGCCACACATATCGAATATTAAATTTTCTGTCCTCTTCAAATGATATAAGGCCAGGGTGCGGGAAAAGCACAAATGAAAACTACGTTTTTGAGACCGTGGCCTTGTATCATTTGAAGCGCACAATGTACTTTCCCTGTCCCACCTACCTCTTCTTAGGGTATATGATACAACTTGTAATGACTTATTTTATCAACAACTATGATATTGTTTATTTTGGTCCCAATTTACACAATTTTACTTTCGAATTTCATTTCAAAATATCTCGTACCATTTGGCTATAACACCTATAAAGCACTTTCCAATTTTTACATCCACACAATGTGAAATTATGTATCTTTAATTCATCCAGTGTGGTAATTTACTAGTGCCTCGCACCCGCCGGAACACATAAGTAGCCACAAAACTCGTGTAAAAGAATGCTATATTTTTTTTCCCATGTAAATCAAGAAATTTGTAGTTCTAAAAAAAAATATATATATATATATATAGGTTTGCTATCCAAGGTACTTATAATTGAGATATTAGAATGGTGCCACAAATATGGAATATTAAATTTTCAGTCCTCTGCAACGAAGTGAGCCACCTTAATAGTATTGAAAGTGAGCCACCTTAATAGTATTGAAAGTGAGCCACCATTATGGACTGTCCCTTGGCGCCAATCACCTAATGATAATGCAAGAAGCTTGCAAGCACAATGGCGACCTTAATTGAGTTTAAAAACCAATCATCGTGGATATTTTTTCCACCCATCTCATCTTTTTCTATAGTGCCCTGAAAAGAGATCATTGGTTTTGTCCTTACTAAGATTAAAAAAGAAGCCTATCATGATAAGAACTAGTTTTTCGACATCTACTAGTAGTGGCTCTTGTCTCATGCTTTTCTTTTTTCGGAGGTTTCCCATCAAATCTTTATCATATTATCCATAAACGTTAACATCTCTCTCTCTCTCTCTCATATGCGAAGCTAAATAAAATACCTGAATTGGAAAAACAAGTAATTCTAAAAACCGTGGACGTAAACATAAAGCCAGCAGAAATGATGGTTCTCAATTAAGAAAAGTTGAACACTACCCGTTCAACTTGCAAATCAACTAAGAGCTTTGTTAATTACAGTAAGATCCATGGTGGGGCTTACAAATCGAGAGACTGTGCTTGTGACGGCTTCACATTCCAATTCAAAGTATTCATTTAATATTCAGCTGGAACTCTTTCATCAAGTAAGCTTAATTTTTAAGTTTATTTTAGCGAATGAGTCGATTCCAAACATCGTTAAACTAAACTAGTGTAGACTCGAACATAGTTTCATGTAACACGTTCACTGGTGGATTTAGCTCACTAAATGCAACAACCAAACACCACATCATTCTATCATTCGTACCTTGTCAACACTGTTAGTCTCGCGAAGCTAATATACACCCACAGCAGAATCACCTTCTTTGTAAATTTCGGCAACCCAGCACTATCTAATTGTAAAACAGTCTTGGTGATGAGAAAATGCAAGTGCTTAATTTCTACACGATCTGTATGATGTTCACAACAGACCATGATCCCTTCCTGTTTGGAGGGGGTCCTGTGCATGGTTTTGTGCAAAAAAAACCCCACCATTTTGGAGCACGGCATGGAGACCTAACACAGGACTCCCGTTGGGCTCGGTACACCAAAACGATAGGATATCCACCTCCTGTTCACAATGGCATTTTAATTTTTAAGTAAATAGTTCTACTCGATCCAACACAAAACATTAGGGTAGATATGTCATTCCAACGCTAAATAATCTACTAATTGTTTTAAGTCAAACTACCATTGGACCTGTTTCCATATGCAGCATCAATTTGTTGATAATAATATGCAAGTATGAAGAAGCCCAGTTTGTCACCTGAAGCGTTTAACAAAAGAATGATCCATGCATCATGAGTTTAAACATGATTCGTGAAAAAAGGAAAATAGTTATACAATACCAGCAAAAGTAGATGTGATGAGAAAAACTGTGATTGAAAAAGAAAAGGTCACTATCCAATTTCGCTCCGGCCTATGCTGGGTGCTGGAAGCACCTATTTTACCAATTCAAAAACTTCATCAACATGCAGGATGGAGACAACAATGTGACAAGCATATTAACAGGAATACTACAAAAATCAGGAATAACTACCAATGAATTTAAATATTATCGTCCGATGAACTCAACAGAACCCTATGTAAATTGTTTAGCTTCCACTTATTTGCTATAGTGATCTTACAACAATATACTTCATATGCAATTAGTGCAGAAATAATTTTATCCATTTAAAACATTTGCCTACGCGTTCTCTCAGACACTATCTTCACGGAAATCAAAAGCATGAAACGTAAACCAGATCTGGCCTCCACCCCTCTCAAAAGCTATTATCCTATTACCTAGTGCTAGCCCTGTTGCTAGCCCAGGGTGCTACAGGGGATACAAAGAAGACCTAACCTTTAGCATTATTTTGTTTTTTTTTTTCAAAGCATTATTTTGCATAGATTAACCGCTCTTAGACTCAAACTCAAGTCCTCCCACGTTGATCTCCACCCCTCTAAAATATGAAGTTTATAGCCGCTTATAAATTGCTCAGATACTGAAACAACCCAGCTTTGATTTCTTTTAATTTCAAATCTTGACAAGCAAAGAAAATGGCATCTAGCCAGCACCAATGACATTGTAATTAAAAAATAGAAAATGAACTGTGAATTTTGTCAAATAAATTGGTTCAAAATAGAGATTTAAAACTGCACCACGAAACAATGAACTTAAAAAAATAGAACTGTTAAGCTCTCAACACATTCCACGACCAAAAATCTAGAATGACTCTTACTAATAGCAGCACATGGAAAAACTCACTTTGTAGCAATGTTGCAAGGATGCTATTAAGGAATATATGTAAGTCTAAAAAACATGTATGGCTGGACATACACCTAAAAACATATTTACTAATTTTACTATATTATATAACTGGACATAAAACTTTCTTTATCATTTTTCTTTTATTACCATAATGTTTCAGAATGAAAACCCATATTAAACACTCTTCAAGTTACTAGAAGCACCATTATATTCAATAAAATATGGATACTGAGAATACAAATTTCTATCAGTGTTACACTGTCCTTGGATATGGCGAAAACATACCCGACGGTCTGACACATGCCCACACTAGACATTCGTACATGATTCCATGTGACAGATTTGTACTGTAAAGAAAAGTTTCTATGATTATCACCCATAGATCAACTCTTAAGACCTCACTTTTTTCAAACCTCCAAGACTAAATGCAGCCCTCCAAACCCCCTTTATAATATAAAAACCATTGTTTAAATGGCAAATAAAACTTACTTTGTTACAGTTTCGGCAACTAAAAGAATAAATAAATACACAACTGACCTCGTATTTTTTGAACTAAATGGGAATGAGCAATCACACAAAAAAATTTACAACTCTAAATGTCACCAATCAAAGAAGAAAAAGGACCAACCTTCCAAGGCCAAGTCTATTGATTCTTCTTCACCTTTGAAGTGGAAGGTGGGGATCTAAGATCTTGATTGGAAGTTCTAATTATGAAAAGAAGTGTTTCTAGGAGCATTCCACCAACCAATCCAAGGATGCCACCAGCAGCATTCTGAAAAATGGAATTTAACAGATGAATAAAAAAGACTAGTCGGAAAGAAATTCTCAGAATATAAAAGCAAATTATGTTAAGCAGATCCCAATAGGAAAAATGTATATTAATTTCAGATGGCTCTTCCAATGGTACCATAATAGGACTGTGGCTAAACAATGCTCTGAATGCAGCATATCCAACCAAATAGCCAGTAAACATTATAAGCACAACGTGTATACCTGTAAAAGTTTGACTGATGTTAGATTCAGAACATCCAAACAAAAACATAGAGAATACAAAAGGCATCTCACAGGTGAAATGAACAGCTTGGAAGGAGAATAAAAATAAAAAGTTAGAAAAGCTGCAGTTGTAAAACGAGGAAAACATTTAAGCACAAGATTATAAAACAAACTCAAAGTCTATTTTGAGAAAAGAAAAAGAAAAAGGCAAAAAAATATTTATATCATGTAATTTCGGCCCAAGAGTCTGTGAATATCAGAATTGCTGATTCAAATCATCCAACAAAGAAGAATAGTTGACAGAAGCAAATAATTAAAAAATCTTCAACTATGAAAAAAGAAAAAATTACAACTCCCAAGCCAATACAACAATCATATTATAGTTGCAAATATCTTTTGATTTATCTCAAACATCCTCGTCAAAATTGTCTATATCACATCACTTCCAGTTGCCCTATTTCCCAAGATTCACAAAGAGTTATCTATTGTTCACACAAGGAATTCTTGATTAATTGGTCACCAATACAGTGAGTAATGAGCCAAAAGCAGCAAAACATCAGTAATATCCCAATTCCCAACCCAAAGAGTTTCAGAAAACATTTTTACTAAATAAAAAATACGACACACAGCAAGAGATAAATAAAGTAGAATCATCACTCTCTACAGAATTGGCATTTCTACAGAGGCGAAGCCAAGATTTTTCTTCAGCAAGGCCATTCAGTAAAACCAATAATATTGACCTTTTGGGCTATAGAACTTGGGGGGTAAAATCAGGGGGATACATCACCATAACATTATTTTTATAAAATTGAAAAAGTCAACTTATACTAAATTATCAGTAGATGAAAACTTTTTGTTTTTTTTTTTTTTATTATTGTTTGTATGGCACATGTACAGAACCACACCCACAATTGCATCCTATGGGGACTTGAACTCTCAAGATCTCACTTGTAAATTAGACGAAATATCACTAGAGCTAAGCTCTTGGAAATATATTGATGAAAGAAACTTAGATATATTGATAATATCACTTCTAAAAAGTAAATTCATTTCCAGTACAAATGGATAATATAGTTTTATAATTGTCCCAAACAAAGTTTTCATGTTTTGAACCCATGCATGACAATTGCAATGCCAACGCTATTCTAAGTGAAAATCACTATTACATTCTTGTTCAAACTTATATAAATAAATAAATAAATAACCTAAAGTCAATAATGAATCTACAAGAGAAAAGTTAATCTAATACACAATTTGAATCAAGCATTACTTCCATAAAAATATAATAATAATCTTACATATAGAAAAACTTAATCAATTCTAATCCAATGGCCAACAAGAGCACAAATGATAAGAACACGAACAAAAAGTTATCAAGAACAAAACCCCAAACTACAAAACCAATCCGGTCAAGAACAAACAATTATTTCACAAATGCATAGTTTTTCTATTACTAAAATTTTACCAAATTTAATTCAATCGAAACAATTAGAATTTGGGGTTCCACATACACAACCTCTCTCTCTCTCTCCCCCTCACACACACAAAATAGAGTTAACACTGTTTAGGTGTTTAATATGTTGCACTATCTTGTTGATATATATAAGTTATAAGTTATTTTCTATTTTATAAGATTTTCATACAACTTCCCAATATTTAACTTTGACCAGGACTTACCTTTTTCCAAGGATTTTATTTATTGATTTTACTTTTTTATAAGTAAGCTATTCAAACACCTACCATTGTCTCTAACAGGACTTGAACCCTCAACCATCAACCTTCCATTTATAAGTAGGACGAGATACCACTTGAGACAAAAAGCTTGATTTTTTCCAAAGATTTTGTGGGTTCATTTAACAAAAACCCCATTGTATATCAATATATTAAATACCCTCTTTTTCTTACCTTGATTGAGTCAAGATAAATACCCACCAAAGCCTGTGTGTCTCCACTCCAACACTTCACATACTTTTCTTTTTTTTTTCCTTGTGGAAGTGCAGTTTTTGTATGCCATGAGAACCAAGCTATGTGTTAAAGGTTTGTCCCACATTGGATCCATTTGGGAAGTGAAATGGGTATAAACGGGCTAGGTGTTAGCTCCACCTAAAAGATTAAGCTTTTGGGTCCGACAGTGAAACAACTGACCCGTTACAGAGCCAGACCCGGTCCTTGATCCGATGTCACGCCAAGTGCCCGGCCGGAACATGTTCGCGCCCCTACCAAAGTAAGCAGGGTGGCCCAAGCCGCAACAAGGGCGTTGCGAGTTCATGTGGGAGAGAATGTTAGAGATTTGTCCCACATCGAATCCAGATAGCAAGTGAAATGGGTATAAATGAGTTGGGTGTTAGCTCCACCTAATAGCTAATAGCTTAAGCTTTTGGGTTAGACTGCAAAACACCCAACCCATTACACTAAGTCACTTACTGAGGATAGGGGTTTGCACGGATCCGGTTCAAATCATGATTCGATTCGAACCAATCCAATCCATGCAGATTGGTTCAGTTTTGAAGGTAGATCGGTTCGGTTACAAATTTAATTTTAGTGGAACTGATCAGATGAATTTGGTTCACAGATTAGGAATAAAAAAATCCAATCTGAACTAATTTGATCCGATCCAATCCGCCATATATCTAAATACAGACTAGGCTTCATATAATTGGTCCACTATGTTTACTTAAAATGGGATTACCCAAACCGAATTACAATATATATATAAGTGTAACACCTATGTTGCCCTAATATCTTCAACCGCAAGCCCCCACCAAAGCATCCTCCCTCCTTCCCAATTCCCACAGTGAATTGTCACCAATCAAATCGCCATCGGCCCACCATGAACCGTCACCGACTTATAAAGCATAAACCACTGTGAAGCGTCACCATGGACCATTATTGTGAGCCTCGCATCTTCTCAATTGACCACCAACAATCGTTAACCACCATCACCCTCTGTGCCACCATCATCTTCATCCGTAAATCCCTAATCAATCGGTTCAAACCATAACTCCACCATTCTTTTTTCCACTGTCAATTACTCCTTGCAAGCACTCCGGGAGCCTCAGTAGAGAAATAACAACACATTTCATTGCCATCTTCAATATTTCTAGCGAGCAATTTTTCACTTTTTTCTGAAATTCATATTTTCTCAAATTTCACTCCAGGTCCAATTTGGTCTTGTACGGATTAAATAGCTTGGTTTAAAAACTCTCATCGGTTCAGTTTGGTTTCGATTATCCTGAGATACCGTAGGGATCGGATAGGTTTTACTTCTATGTCTAAACCGAACCAATCCGATACATTATGCCCCTAACTAAGGGTATCATTGGACAGCTTGTGGAAATTGAATTGCTTCATTTTGTCTTAACGTTCAGTAGAAATTTAGATCAATAATGAACCGCTATAAAAGAATGCGATTAAGCATGATTTGTTTGGATGACAATTCGAAAACGAACCTTTTTCTAGGGGTTGTATCACTTTTCATTAGCAACTTAATTCTCAAATATTTTGCACACAATTGCTGATTTTAGAGGAGAACAAGCTCTTCCTGGATCTACTTAAAGTTGTTAATCAAGTTCTGCTCATGGGACGGGAAGTAATCATAAAACATTCCCTTCCTTGATACTTGAGCCTCTTCGACAAACATTCATATTGTTTCGTGTCTCTCTCTCTGGGGTACGTAAATACAAATATAATTGTGATAATAAAATAAGTCTGTTTGCAAACACACTTTAAGTCTTTCCATGAAGACGTAAAATTGATTCTCTACCATCATTTATGGTGATGGCATGTTTTATAATGATCATATTTCATAAAATGAGTAGCACCATCGAGTGCTAAATAAAACACAATGAAACCTTTCAATAACTACAGGATGTCCAAGCAGGAGCTAGAACTTACTATGTTCCATCCTCACTCGTATTGTGCCTTTCTCATTGATCTATTGTTTACTTGTGCAAACTAATATAAATCATGCCATATTCTCCAAAACCAGTTTTTCCTCTTTCTTTTTGCAAAGCATTAATTAATCCATCATGTATCATCCTGAGTAATTAAATTATTCAAATATATTCAAACGATGTAGTTTCCATGAAATGGGCAAACCAATAACTTAGAGCTGTGATGAGTAGTTCAGACATAGCAAACAACACCAGTCACCACGATTCTTCCAAAAATAAGGGGAATAACAAACAGGAATTGTAAGCATTTCCATCAATACATATAAATTAGATGTGCCATCCAAAGTGGAACCACGCAGGATTCAGTTAGGTCAATTGACCATGTTGAATATCAAAAACTTAGAATATATATATATATATATATATAGAAAGAGGCATTTACAGAATATATTGATAAATTTTGGAAGCTTTATGTGTTTGATCCCACCAAAAGTTTGAAAAAGAAAAAAAAAAAAAAAAGGAATATAATCAATGTTTAACATTGAATACTTAAGATTTTATAAAACATAAAAGATTTAATGCTTACACAAAAGTATGTTCCCTGTTATTCATTTTCTGTGTTCGCTTTTCTTGTGTTGACAATATAATGATTTCCCTTTGTGTCATGAATGTTTATTTGATATATTATCAGAAATGATCTTCTGAAAAAATCCTTCCTAGTAACACCACGGTTTTGGAGCTTGGAGTGTTCAGAGTAAGACATGATAGCAAAATCAAAATATCACTGTATGCAGATAGAGAAAAAACATCAGGAACTTTCTCAGAAGATCTTGATGTTTTTCTTTTCATGAATTCAGCCAAGATGCAAAAGATGTCACACAAAAGTTAATACATTTCATAAAATCCAAGCCAAATAAAAGAAAATTCAATACTTATCAAAAAAAAAAAAAAAAATTCCAAATGTTAACTTTTTTCTTAAATTATCAAAATTCAAAAACCCACAACACTACAAATTCAGATATTTCAATTAAACATATGTATCTGTATTATATAAGCACTCTTCGTAATTCATAGTACAAAAATAAACAGAAATCCAAAACAAAATAACTAAATAAAACTCACCAAACCCAAGCTGATCCTTGTAAGAAGAGAAAGGTTCAGTCTCGCTCTTCCTCGGTGTAATGTCCTTCACAAGCTCCGCGTATGCATTCCTCTCCGCAGCCTCCGCTAGCTTCCTCAGCCTTGCCTTCAATTCTTCACTCTAAAATTCCCCAAAAAAATTGAAGTAAATAAATAAATAATCAAATACACTATTTTTCACAATCCAACATCGAATGAAGAAAGAACCCAAAACAGATCAAACAAATTTAATTATCAGTATTACTGATAATGCAACATCCAAACAACCATTTACAAACCAAACAACCGGATACTTCAATAATCAACATCCAAATAACCACATAATTAACCTCTATTTGGTCGCGATACACATAGAGATAAGGTATAAAGAGACACACAGACATATTTTCTCGGGAAGCAAACACACAGGAATTTTGGGTATACCTTTTCTCTGGGTTTAGGGCTGGTGAAGATGAAATGGGATCCGGAGAAGAGTTGGATCAAGTCGGGTCGAGAGGAAGGTGGGGATGCGAACCAGATGGATCGGATGGATTTGTAGGGAAGGGAGGGTTGGGTGGAGAGACTGGAAGCGGTGCGTCGGAGATCGTCGGAGAGGTAGGAGTCGTCGGAGGCGGAGGTGAGGAATGACCGGATGGTTTCGGTGTTCGATATGATGAGACCAGTGGTGGTTGGATTTGTAGAAGGGTCGTCGGTGTTCATGTTGTGTAATGTTTGGGTCGCAAAATCAATTGTTGCAGTATAACAATAGGGTCTTCGATGGCAATCGTAAGAGTGGAGATCACTTTTCGAGTATGGCTCAAGCATGATCCGATCAATCCGAGGATTCGAGTTTAACTCGATTAATTTTTAATTTAAAAATAGGGTTAATTTTATTTAACCTTCCACCTAGTCAGTCAAAATTAGACAGTTCCCTTGCCTCCAAGTCCGCTCTCGTGCATCGGCCTGATGAAGTAGGCTTCATGACATACCCAGGCCCACCACTAGTATGGGTTGTCACGAAGGAGTGCTTGCAATATATGACGATCGTTACTCGTGGTATAAACCGGTTTCAAAAAAAAAAAAAAAAAAAAAAAAGTTAAGAAAATATTGTAACATATAAAGCACAAAAGTCAACCGATAAATGCATTAAT
>JAOTQH010000050.1:2336084-2353594 GCA_025631255.1 Cornus kousa
GGTATAAATCAGAAAATCAATTGAGAAGCAAAAGGCTTCTAATTCTCAATAAATTCACTATTGACAATCCCCAAAGTGTCCAGTGTGAAAGGGATTGTAATGAAATTACAACATAGAATAGGGGGTTAGAAGAGAAGTTTCCATTTGAAGTGGGACGGATTATCCTGAAGAGAGGAGAGGTTAAAAGGGCACAACCCAGTGAGCTCAACTGTTTCACTACATTTCTGGAGTTTATGGTATAAATCAGAAAATCAATTGAGAAGCAAAAGGCTTCTAATTCTCAATAAATTCACTATTGACAATCCCCAAAGTCACATGAGCTTGAGCTAATCTAATCACCAGTTTCCTTGAGTCCATCCCACATTGGCTGGGTATAGAGAGTGTCAGCTGACCCCCAGAAAGAACTTGTGCATTGGTTTCAACAATTATGACACCAACAATTAGTGTTAACAATTAGTCACCAAGTGCGAATAGATTCCCAAAGTATTCAGCAACAGCACTACCACAGTAACAAAATATATTTTTAGTTTCAAATATAATAATTAATAAACAAAAAATTTTCAACAAATATGGCTCAAAATTAAAATGATTAAAAGTTGAACTAAGGGCACTTTCATCTCAAACTAAAACAACTTCTTGATTGGCATGGGACCAACGCATCAATTTTTGGGTCCAAAAGAGGGGGTATGTCTTCCTCATCTCATTTGAAACCACCCGCTATAGATCTAATTGCATCCTCGCAATATCAAACCCTAACAGCAACCACATCTCATACGTAAATAAAGGCAGACGTTAGGCATGTACAAAATCCATCCCTCCAAGCACCCAAAATTTTTCAGATACAGGCTTAGTGATGTCCTCCTCTACAAATATGTATTAAACACACCAAACCAACCCAAACCATCATAAATTTATTTTGGTTTGGCTTATTTGATTTGCAACACTAGCATATTCATGCCCTACACAGCCACCCTAATGCCTGTTAACACCTTTAAATAGCACCAACTCCAATTTCTCAGATACCTTACGCATTTCCCACCCACTTCAATCTGGAAGCTTTTAATATAGATAAACTATTGAGCTCTACTATATTTGGAAAGTATATTTACTTCTCAATCAACATCTTTCCAGGCCAAAGTCTCTACCGAACATATATTTCTTGCGTGCCCAGCACTCTACTCTCTAAGATCACTTATAAAAATGAGAACAATGGAGAAAAGAATATCTGCTGATAAAGCAAAATTGCTATGTGAAATTAAATGACAACTACAAATCCAAAATTTTCACCTTTTTGTGAAGACAAAAGAAACCCTAATTATAAGTCTACCGTGAGGTCCGTTACTTACTAGTTAACTACATCTGAGGGATAACTACCACAACACTTGAACTATACCAGAAATCAAAACTTATGCTTGCACACTATTTGAAAGAAGCTACCTCACTCATTTGAACTGATAAAATTTTGGTGAGAGTGCAAACCAAATAAAAGTTAATTCGAAGATTTCTAGCATTTAACGGTGACTGTTTTGGGCAGAGATTTGAAACGTCTTAAAGTTATAAAGCCCTCAGAGAACCAACATGTTAAGTCCCCCAGGTTATCTTTCGCTAGTCAGGCGCCCCATAACAACCTCAAAACACCGCTAAGATATGTACAAAAAAAATCCAAAAGACTGGGCAAATAATGTTATAGAATAATGCAAGCGCTTTGGCTCAATTGAAATCTTAATACAATTTTTTTAAAAAAATAATAATAATAATAATTAATAAATAAATAAAAGTGCTCAATCTAATTGACAAAAACACACATTATATTAATCACATCTGCAGATTGTGCAAGCAAAAATCTGTCAAAAGCTTTATCAGTTTAAACAAATGCCATCTCAAACAGACTGGTGCTTTTGTTTGTATACATGTTCCAGAGAAATGAGCATTATTTTATCGGGTGGCAAAGACATGGTAGCATCCATAACCCCAAGGCCATAGAATGCAGCCTTGCAGGAAAATCCCTAAAAGAAAATGAAATCCTATAGCAACTCCTTCTTATGAGCATGGGTACATAAGCACAGCGTTCCTGATCATTACCAAGGTGGCAACCTCACGGTACCACATAATGTCAAGGTGGAACACTTACGGCATCTTCAAGTAGCCACATGATTTATCTACAAGAGTTCACATAACTATCCTGTATCAAGACTGGTGACAGTCTCCAAATTAAATGAGCTAGCCTAGTGCACAAGGCTTCCGCCATTGTGGGGTCTAGGGAGAGTAAAATTTATGCAGCCTTACCTTTGCATGGAGAGGTTGTTTCCAGTTTCGAACCCCGTGACCTCCAGGTCACAATGGAACAACCTTATCGCCAAATTTTTACCCAAAAAGTTGGATGTTATCTCCAATCTCCAGTTGACACGTGGAAAGAACCATAAGACACGGGTCCTTTCTAAACAGGACATGTGCTAGGTCCCCACAGATCTCCAAAAGAGACCAAGTGGTCCAAGTCCTATAAGTTCAAGCTATTTACAGAAGCAATGTTATCCCCACTACTGCGCACCTTACATATTGGTTATGAACGAAGAAAGGCATGAGAGAAAAGCATATTGGCTAGTGATTATGAGGTCCCGATTCTTGACTGGAGGGGACAGCAAAGGCCTCTGCCCTTCCATCCCTTGGATAGATAGAGAGCAAGGGCAGAGCTAGTCGAAGGAGAGACACTGGTGAATGCGGCACTGGTGAAAGGCTAATAGACAAAGATCAAATTCCAAACCTTCATTGAAGAAAGAGTTCCCTTATTGAGAACTGAAGTCAGAAAAGAAAGGAGAGACGAGAAAACTCCAGATGAAGAGCCAGATGGAAGGTTGAAGTAGCACAAGCAGTTGAGTGACATTTATGCTATATCCATTCTCTTTCTTCTTTCATTAATTCTTCACTTCATAAAAGCTTTAACCCGCACACAAACAGACAAATCGGTAATTCACTGTCACGATCTTCTCTCCTATTTCTAAACAAACCACAGAAATATAAAAAATAATAATAATAATACCCGTGTAGTTGGCTTTCTAGATCAACTTGCCCACACTCTAGGGCTGAATAGTCGTGCAATCCATCTTCCCCGCATAAGAATCCCACAATGTCTACACTAGGTTTGACTGCTCACTTTGCAAAAAATGCAATTGATCTTTCCCCATAAACATTACTGCTGCCTTTGTTGAGTTGGCTCAAATTTATTGGTGGTTGAAGAAAGGCAAAAATGGTCTCAGTGCATGAATGAAAAAGGAAAGTTGTACACATGCATTAAATGCATATGGCAGTGAAGAGAATATGTGGGTTACATGTGGCGGTGAAGCTATGCTAATATGAAAGTGTGTGTGGTTACATGGTGTAAATGCATTGAATTTGTATACAATGAATGGTATATTTGCATGCATTGAATGTGAAAGTAAAAGGAGCAAAAGGTGTGTCAGCAAGACTTGGTGAAATGTATTTACAGTGCATTTAATGCACTGTTGTCTGAGCCGATGTGTTAAGCCAGCAAAAGCTCGCCTGTAAATATAGGCATGGTATGCAGAGAATAGTTAGAGAAGAGACGAGAGCAATGGAAGGGCGAGTGAGAAAAAGAATAGAGGAGAAAGTGGGTGCAAAGGAGGCACCGAGTGTATAGAGATGTAGTCTCAGAAATCAATGTGCGTGTGGGATGGAGATGATGAGCGAGTGGTAGAATACCTATGGCAAGTAGGGGCTCATGGAGTGGTAGATCGTGAAAGGCTCGGGTATCCAGCACCATACCTTGGGCAAAGAGTGTGTGTACACGGTTCGGTGTCAAAGTCCCTACCAGTGTAATTTCTTATGAGGCTGTGAGTGTATTCTCATTTCTCTAGAGTTGTAATATCTCTTTTTTAATAATGAATAGTGGAATCTCTTCCCTCCATGAACATGGGCCAGGTTGGACCAAACCATGTTAAAATTTGTCTTTGTATTATTGTTTGTTGTTTAGATCTCTACGTCCATTTGTTATATTTGCTTCCGTTGTGCCGAAATAAGGGGGGATTAATTCTTAAAAGTCTTCTTCACAAGCATAGCTCCACTGAAATATGGTTGCAGTTGCACATCTCCAACTGCACAATCCGTCCCCTCCTCAGGCAAACCTCAAGAAAAGATTCATCATTTCGCAGAGCATCTTGATACACCTCGTGCACTGCCTGTGCAGAAAGCAGAACTCAATAGGCTACCACTGCTTGTTGTGCTGCTATCAGAATGGCCCACCTCCCCTATCACGTCACAGTTTGTTGAGAGCCTGAGATCCCAGGGTACTTGGTTTGGTTGCTGATGTATCAGCCTCAATGACCTTTCCTAAAGTTTAAGCCTTGACCTGCCTTAAAGAAAGTGAAATACCTCATGATTTTCGAATGACATACATCATACTAACTTGGCAATAACAACTTAGTCCATACTTATCGTACATTTGCAATCTCTCATGGACTCCATTAACACATGAAAGCACCTCAGTGGACCATAATAGTGTCTTGCAAGAACAGAACATGTGATTGCCTTAGCAACACCTTGATACCGAAATGTTACCCTTAAATGTCGTATTGCCACCCTGCATGGCTGAATTGCAGCCTTCCCTTCCCCCCCACCCAACAAACAAAACAAAACAAAAAACCTCCATCTAGTACATCTACACATGGCAGCATCTCATCAAACTATAAGCATTGCCTTACCCTCACACATGTACAATAACTAGACATCTAATCTACATTTAATGAGGAAAATAAAACCTTAAGTACGACCTTCAGGTAGTATATTCAATTATAGATCCTCAAGGGCAAGGTATTGATCTTGTGAGTCTGGTAATCTCCCTCTCTCTTTTTTCCTGTGTCACACACACATACCAGTCAGCCTTGATTTTTACCTAACCCAATCCACTTGGAACCCCCACCATCTCACGTGTGATACCTCCATGCTTACCATCTTACATGTGATACCTCCATAGATAGATATCTAAAATTTCCAATTACTTAAAGAAGAAACAAAGACAGCTAAAGCTATTTAAGTATTGGCATGATCTCCAAAAGGGAAGAATGTGGTTAATGGTCAATTGTCATGTAATAGATAAGAAAACATTCCAAACACAGTCATGCAACCTGAAGATATCTTTCTTCATATTTTAAAAATATATTAGTTGTCAATAGCAATGACTATGGAAGCTCTAATTGGAAAATTTTCATGTCTCCTTGCTCAAATAATTCTAAAAGCGTACATAGTACACGTCTACTAAAAATAGAAATTAAATTAAAAAAATTGAGCTAATGATAATATACAATGTTAAAGGTTATACATATCCCTTGTCATACAAACCTCATATGTCACAGTGCCATTAGACATTGCTGGTTGGCGAAGGGTGACACGACGAACGGCACCATTTGCTGAAAGAATACATACAGTACGTGGTCCTAGTTGTGAAAATTCCATGATTTTCGATGCTATATCCTGTAAACCAAAAGAGAACCCAAATAAGAAGGCACATTGCATTTTGGACAATACCTCCAGTAAAACTTAAACTCATACCCCCGACTTGATGCAAAAGGCAAAAATAAATAAATAAAATCTCAAAGGAAAAAAATATATATAGTAACAATAAAAAGGAGGAAGAAGAAGAAAAAATGCAATTTTAAACTTAAAATAGAAAATAAAATAAAAACATATAAGCGAGGATAAGAAACCGACTAATTTTGTCACAACATAATTCTACATGACCACAATATAAATAATAATTAAACAACAAAAACACATGCATTTGGTTAAAATTCCAATAACATGACACCGTGCTCTATATTGTTGAATAAAGCATGGATAAATTTCTTTCAGATATACCTCTCTCCACAATACCATATATGTAAAATATTTTAAGAATGGCATTAATTTAAGTCGTCTTGTTACTTCAACAAGTTGCATACAACAAGCTGTCAATACCAACACCTATTAACAAAAGGCTCCACTAAATCATCCATGCACATAACCCCTCCCCCTTCAGAAATAAAATAATAATAATAATAAATAAATAAAATAAAGTAACCAAGCAAACAAGTCAAAAGCTAATAAAATAAGAAAACTAAGAAAAATGTATACACAATGAGGGAAATTGGCATAAAGTCCTCATAAGATAATTTTACACCAAGGAACAAAACAAAAATTTAAACAAGAGAAATTGTGTTTGTTTCAATGTATTACATGATAACCGCTTCCAACTATCCTGTCACACATTGCCAAAATGAGTAAAATAAGCTCAGCTTGTCCCCAAAATACCCACTATTAATATGTTCTGGACTTTTTAACTTGTGATAATAAAGCAGTAAGTTGAAGTCATTTTATTGTTTGAACAAATTTCATTCTTCACCCATCTCTTCTCAAAAAATCAGGACTTCTTGTCTTCTCAACATATCAGATTTGGGTTTGGCTCCTCTTAAGTGAGCTACCTCAATAAATTTCGAAAAGCATACCACTTTCAACCGTTTTGGTGTAAATGAAAAGAATTCGGGCTCCATCAATAGATGATCAATTGAAAAGGCTAGTTGATTGAATACAATTTACCATGCTATTTGCATTATTTACTTGAAACACACACATGTTTTGTCACTAATATTTATTAAGGTGAAACCATCGAATCACAAGTAACCATTTCACGTCTGATGTCCAAAAAAGGGCCACATCCCTTCTTTCTATATTTTCTTTTACTAGGAATTGTTTAATATTTCCCTTGATATCTCAATATTCTTCCTTTCTCTTCTCACATTTCTTACTTTGAATTCTCTAGTGGAAGCCACATCAGGTTAACGAACCGTATCAAAGATTACAAACTGCTGGTCAAGGCAACACCCGCACAAACCTAGGTATTTATTCTTGTATTTCAAATTTCAGTCCAAAAATGGTGCCAACCTTAAGCCAAATACCAAACTTAACAGCACACAAAAAAGGCTAAACTAAAGATATCTGCAATCACAATGCATCCTACAATAATATATATGTAAAGGCTAGATCTTGAAATATAATTGATGCCAATTGTTCATACTAAAATGAAAGCCACATTACCTCGCCAGGTTTGACCAATATAACATGAGGCGTAAAACCAACTCCAGAAGATCCTGTTCACATAAAAGAACTCAAAATTCACTCTCCATTCTTAAAAATTTATAGCACAAACTAAACATCAATGAATATAACTATATAAGCAACCACATAACAATCAAAACACATCCAAGAACAACAAAATGGACAACCACTACAAATTAAACACTATCAATAAAAATAAAATAAACAATTTATGATCACCTAAAGCATCCAACTGCTTTTTCCCTGAACCCGCTGGCCTTCCCCGACTCCGTTTGGCAGACGACGACGGCGACGCAACAGTGGAATCTCCATGGCCCACTGAAGAAATAGGGGTAGAGCCCAAACCCAGAGCAATGTTACCGTCGGGGGAGTACTTCCTCGGCCGTCCTCTCTTCTTCCTCGCCGCGTCGACGCTGAACCCACCTCGATTAAACCCAGAAGACTGCGATCCATTGTTATACTGTGAGTTCAAAGAATCCAAAGTTGTTGGTGCAGAAGTTACCATAGAATTGAAGGGAAAACGAGGGTTTTGCATCATCGAATTAGCGGTAGAATTGGGAGCCAGCGTGTTGTTGGGTATGTTTGGAGTGTAAGAGTTGGGTGGTCCCACCGCCATACCAGGCGGCCGAGTCGGTGGCGCTTCTCGTGAAGCCATTTTGCAGATTGAATCTAAAAACAAACAGATTCTGGAGGTGGGTTTATGTTAGTGAAATGCAGATTGGTTTTTGGAGACTGGCGATTACCAGTACAAAGTGAAATAGGAAACTCGGAGAATGAAAAGCGGAGCTGAAAAGTGTGTGTGCGTGTGACTTTTAGGACTTGGTGCCTGATGAATAAATAAAAACATACAAAATTTAAAAAGAGTTTTCAAAGGCATATGAAACAAATTTCATATGAAGGTTCTATCAAATTCTATTCTTTCATGATTTAAAAAATAATAATAATAAAAAATAATAATAAAAAAATCTATTCTTAGAAGATAAATTTCAATGGAACTGTTAGTAAAATTTTGCAAGATATTGGTAAAATTAATATTTCAATTGTGAATACCCACCCATCTAAATAATCTAAATAAGTTAAGTCATTGTTATAATAATTTTGTTTTTAGTCCACAAGATTTTTCATTTATTGTATTCATATTAATGAGTCTGTCTCTTCTAAATTTTTTCTATCATATATTTCAACTTTGATAGTTATTACTTGTAATTACATAACACGTCAAACTATCAATTATTATATTACCAAAGTTAATGTAAATCGTGACTATATATAGTATCTCTCAATAAATTTATTAATATTTCTATTAATGATATATATTTTTATGATTTCTCGAGGACCTCTATGATTTCAATTAATTGCATGCTAGTCAATTAATCATACATGCATACTCGCCTCAGTTATTAAGTTTTTTTTCCATAATTAAGTGTTATTATTTCATTCTTTTAAAAAGTTCAATTATCAAATACAAATTACTACCACACTTGCATTCAACATGCTCAGCAATTAAGTTAAGACTCCAATTGGATTGAAAGTTTTGAAATGAACATAATTTGTATTCAATCATTTTTAAGGGTAATAACTTAAATGTAGTCATTTGGGTTTGAATTTTATCCATATGAATTGATTAGGTGACCATTGTACATTTGGATCTGGAATAATAAGGTTAAATGAGTCATTTAAAATCAATGTCAACAAGAAATGTAAAAACTCAAAAATTGTGGAGTAATTTGGGACAAAATAGTTTCTCCTACCTTTAATCAAATAACCCCTTGAGTTTCGGGATTCCATCTCAATAAACCTCTTTCTTTAAACTCACATCCCTTAATTAAAAATAAAAAATAAAAATTCATTTATCCAAATGTGGGGCTCACATAATTTTATTTAATTGAAATTGTTTTGCTTTACTTCTTAACATAAAGTATCAATTGTTAAGGGTTCCGATATGTGTTATAAAATAAAATTAAAAAATAAAAATCTAAGTCACACAAATAAAAAATTATCAAACATGCATGGATTATGATAGTAGCACATTTTAAAAGAATTATGTGACCTTTTAGAAGAATTGCGTGACTAAAATTAGGACACACCTGTATGGTTTTAATAAATCAAAATAGAAAAAGCAAAAATGAAGTGTTAGCTAAAAGAGTCAAAGACCAAACACAGACTTGAATATCGTTTTACCAGACATAAGATTCGGTGACAAGTAGATATAACATATACTACTTTTGGGTTTTTTGTTTTGTCAAGTAAATACTAGTTTTGGTATTACTTACACAAATTTACTTCTCTCAGCTTGTCACTCTAGAAAACTTCATTCAAATGAAACTTTCCAAAAACAAAAACTTGATTCAAATGAATATATGTTTCACCCATCAAACTGAAACTGGTATTCATTCACTAATACCTGTAAGAAGTACCAAAATTTATCATTATTACAATAAATAGTGACAAATTAGGTAGAATTAAGCAATAGCTGTAATTGCAAACTTTACCAGCAAAAAAAGAATAATGATGAGATAATCAATTATCAAATTGCAAGTCTCTTTACAATTTTACTTTCGACATCACCAGTAAAACTCTCTCAATTCCCCTTTCATGTTCAAAACAAGTACAATATTTATGACAAGAAAACTAGGACAAAGAAAAGGAAAACACACACACAAAGCATCAGAAAAGAAAACTCATACTTTTCCAGTCCTGATGAAGGATTAGCCTTTACAGCACAAATTGACGAAACCAAATTTCTCGCCATGTGTTATCATCGACAGAACTGGGAAGGAAACAAGAAATGCCTTAAAGAATATAAGAACCTGCATCCTTTTCCAGGAGATCTCCATACCTTATCAGGGTAATTTATGCAATAATTTCTTTTAACCCTGGCACAATAGCTTCAAAATGTTACACCATTAAAACGACAAGTCCTCGAAAAAAAATTCAGAGCAGCATTCGTATGTCTCTAACACCTAATCTCATAAGAACCAGCTTTGGTTATATAACGAACCCACTCAACAGTGTTGTACCCACTCTTCTCCCATACCTGCAGAGAGCTTATAAAGTGAAGCTACATTTACAATAGCTAAAAGGTTTATATACCACCAACTCCAGTAAATTTACCTTAAGAAAACGGACACGTAATCCAGATGCTGTAAACATAGGAACCTGAAAAGGCAGGAATGTTTAATTATTCTACTATACAAAGGATGATGTCCACGCGCATGTTATATATAGTAGCTATGTGACAGAAATACCTACATTAAAATGTTAAAGACGCTATGAATTTTAAATACTGATGAGGATTATTTTTTACATCAAACTTGCTTCACATTATTTATTTTGTACCTTTTTCCATAAAGAATAAAAAAAGGAAATGATTGGTTCAATATGTAGATGGCTTAAGGAGACTCAAAACAAATGGAACTAGTACAAATTCTTTAAAATCTTAAACCAACACCAGCCTGCAAAAATGTAATCGAATCAGACAAAACCTCTGTGCCATTATGTGGACAATCTTTTTAAGGCAAGTCATGTAAGCTCGCCAAGGATTTGCATGAAACTATAGTTAGTCCCAATAAATCCTACAATTTCAGGTTTAATTTTTGTTTCTTTAAGTATGAATAACAATAGCAAGTAGAAATAACACCATTTATGATCTCCCTACTACCCACCCACCCCAAAGGGTGTTTTTTCCTTCTTTTGTTCCCTTTTAAATCTTTGGTTTGGGGGAAAGGAGGGTTGACGCAAAAGACAATATTTAAAATTAAAAAGAAATAAAATAGGAAAAAACAAAGCTCGAGTATGAACAGATCATAAGCTTTAGGAGAAGAGCATAAGATCCAGGAACAAAGAAACCCCAGATCCAAAAACTCTTTATTTTTGTTAGATCTAAATTTTATCTTACCACCACTACAAAAACATTGAAAAGAAAAGTAAGCCATTATTTTATTCATAATAAATGTATAAAGATTTTTAAACTCCTAATTCCAAAGATTACAAACTCAAGACAAAATCAACATCCATGAAGAGGGAGCTTTTATGGGAGACAAATAGAACACACACCGTAGATGAGAGGTAGGAACCATTGCTTATTTAATGTGGGGTAGTTAAGATGATCAAGGACCGTGCCAATGCATTCTATTCATTTCCATGAGACATCAGACAAGTGAACTACTATTAAGTAAAACCATTTTAAACAAGTTGTAATATGCAATCAGTTAGGCACCTGGAATTCCATCTGAATTGGTGGTCTAGTCCAAGACTTCTTTTCTGCCATAGTGGAAATCAACTCTATTTCCGCACTCAAGGTTGGCTCAGTTTGTCCAGGAAATTTTCTTATCCTAAAAATTTCAAAGAACATTACATAGATCAACAGCAGCACACTAAAATGAAAGATGAAGCATTGCAAGATGGAGCAAAAACAAAAGGTAAAAGTAAAAACTATTTCGTCATTTTTAGAAACTCCTCAAAATTTAAGAAATTGCGGTTAAGTTAATCGTGGAAGTTGTACATCAGACGTGCAAAAATACAGGACATTAGGACATATTTTGTAACTCCAGGTATTTGGCCAAAACATAATATCAACTCTAAACATGCATCCATGTAATCGAAATGGACATTAAATAGATAAAGTGATCAAGATTTAACAAGCAAACAAATTTGCGGAAGCATAAGAGCTCTTTGAATTAAAACATTGAAAAATAGAATATGAATGTCTTAAAAAATGCTATACATTGATATTAACGAGTCCATAATTAGCGTATGAAACAAAATATTCAGAAAATAGAAGAATTGTTTGCTGCAAATAATTAGATGAATGTAAGGAACATTTTCAAATGAAGTGTGATTTAAAATTCTAAAAGTTAGATGATCTGAAAAACAAAATACTATTTATGAACTTGTACAAAGATAAATAAAAAAATTACGCTTTTGGTATATGCTTATGACCAAGCATGCTATAACAGATGCTCTAAGATTTTTTTTTATGTTTCCATGAGCTTCAACCTTCTTATATATACATTGCACATACAACTATACATGTTTGCTTGGCGTCTCATCAGTATTATTATTGACGACAATCTCACTGTTAATGTTAATAAATCAATGCCTAAATGAGTGTTAAAGAAGTTCCTAGGCACAAATAGATATCATTGCACTAAACTCCATTACTGCCTTGCACCAACACCTTGATCAGGTAACAAGAAAAGGTCACACATCCTCTGTAAATCCATGTTTCAATCAGACAAAAATCAAGCACACACCTTCCACGTACAACATTATACGATCATAACATACTAAATAGACTGAAAATGGACTTAAGTGATAAAATTGTGCAAAAGAACTTATTCAAATACTCACTTCCAGACCAAGCAATCAATAGCTGCATTGTACTTTGCTCGACCTGACGTCACTTGGAAACTTGTTTTTGCCGTTTGTTTTGGTACAGGAATCTTAACCACAACTCCAAGCGCAAACATTTTAGCACCAAATACGCTTTTTACCTGAAAATTAAGAAATATTAAGACAAATGCATGGTTATAACATTTACAACCATTTCAAAATGTAGATTAAACAAATACCTTAACATTTACTTCCATGCGCGTCCGACCCAGTTCCTTAATAGTTGGCAATACCCGGAATGGAAGATTTACACCCTCGGTAATACGATACCTGCAGGAAAGACAAATAAGAGCACAAAACCGGTCATCATTAATCCACTTATGTATGCATATGCACCTAAGTATAAAGTGGAAAAAGGATCTTTATTCAGGCACCACAAAGGTGTATTCACACAAAAGGTAGTGCCAAAACAATTACAGTGATGACAGTTCAAAATGTACAAATTAAAAATACGAGTGTAACTCAAGGTAACACAAGGGATGGAATACAGAAGTAATTAATGTAATGACTATGAACCTTCAATCTAGTGAAGTTAGGAATTACATAGATTAAGAACAGAGGGCTAGATGTATGGTTAAGATATGCTGGAATTGGTAAAAATCGAGGTCATAATACATCTCATTGTGGACGTCATGAGCATTATCCACTCCAAATAAATTTCATGAGAATTTTTTCTGAGGCATCTTAATCCATCTTTTCCGGGAGTGAACAATGAAAAGGAAAAATAACAACAATTCACCTTCATCCATAATTTAAAGTTGTTTATAGTTCAACAATCATGTGTACATAAGTAACTTTTTACAAGTACACCCAGAATGGAAGAAAGTTTACTAAAGAAATATGTCATTACACACCCTGCCTTTGCTGATTTAAAATAAACTACTTCAAAGACCTAAAAGTAAAAACATATATAAATGAGGAAGGTTTGTGAGCTTACTTCATCAATTCAAATTCACCATCTGGCGGCACAAAACTAACAGTCTTTTCTGAGTTAAACCTTGTCAAATTTACACATTGATGGAATGTAACATCGTCGAGCTCAATAGTTTTTCCACTGCACAAGGTAGCATTGTCAAAGGCTGACCAAATCAAATACAAGGCAACCATCCATCATGCAAAGACTCAAACTAAGACCACATGTTTGGCCAAAGCACTTAACATGAGCAGAAACAACCATAAAAAAGGAAGCAAGCTTTCCTGAGATTCTGGGATGAGAAATGCAAATTTAGAAAATTTGAAGAAAAAGAAAACACACCAAAGAAAAGAGGAAAGGGAAAGAAAAAAAAAAAAAAGGAAAAAGAGTTACTGTTTCAATAGAAATAACAAAATAAATCAAGCAACATAGTTATGCAACTCGTATTGACTTTGATGTTGATCTTTTACAGCAAGGATCACATATGAATTATACAATATCATATTTGGTTCAACGAAGAAAGCATACAAAAACCAAAGTAGACTATGATTTTGGAATCAAACTCAAAAAATCAAACTAAACCCCAAAGGAAGTTATTAAACAAAAGTAAGGGGATCAAGGTACAAATCTACAAATGGATCATACCAATGGTATTTTATATATTGAAGATTGTATTTTGATGAAAAATACAAGCAATGTTCAGAGGGCAAGTGAACAAGTTACTACAAAGCCATTCTAGAAAACCATACATAAATAGATAATTGTTTATCTCACAAACAAACGTCAATGAAGTAAAGGACAAACAAGAAACTAATGAAGAAGTAAATAAAATAAAATAAAAACTGGAAAATATGAAAAATAAAAATTCATACGAACAAATGAAATAAAGAACCCTGAAGGGCCTCCAGAAGCTACCTCTTCGTGGGACGTGCTTTAGCTTGTGACTCCTTCTCAAGGCCAATTTTATCATTTAATCCCAACTTCAAATCCGGCATTCCAGAAAGGAAGCACTTCATAAGAATTTTCCCCGTTACATCACAACGCAGAACACTGCCTGTAACTCACCAAATTGTTACCAAGCAACAAGACAGAAATACATAAAGCAAAATAAATGAGCTCTGTTTACCACCTTTTGAAGACATAAGAAGATTAACACTTTCCACAATATCAAGAAACACCTGCTTAACAAATCAATGTTAAAACCAGCAGAAAAGCCATATTCACCAAGAAGAAGCATATAAGAAAAATAAGATACCTCATTCTTTTTATAAACAAGGCCCTCTCTGCGCCAACCAACAGCACCTGTAACTTGTAATGTTGCATTTGGGACTGGTTTGTCTGCAGGCTTTATATATAATAAATTTACATATGGCAGAAACAAGTCAGAAGAATTGTCCATACAATATTCAAAGGGAAGAAAAAATTTAAGAAATCACATTTCTTCAAGGTAAATCAGATAATATTTATTTAAAAGAAAAAAAAAAGTATCAGAAAAAAGTCTTAGGTAACAGTTGTCATGTATCTCCAAACTTTTATATGCAGAGAGAAAAATATATATATAACCATAGCACACATCTAACCTTGGATGAGAATGGTGACCGGACACCTTCCTGAGTAATGTAAAGCTTTAAAATTTCCGGAGAAAGATTTTGAGGATAACCAAAGTCCATGATCTCTGCGTTTTGAAAGTAAGTATCAAGGATATATGGAAATATATGGGGACTTTGATACTGAAATCTTAGACAACTTGTTTTGCCTTTCAACTTTTTCATATATGCAAGTGTGTGCATATCTTGTGTAGGTGAGTGAGCAGAAAAAACTGATTCTATGCACACAATCGGCATAACAACAATCCAAATAATCAGACATTCTAGCTCCAAAACGAAGATCATGGACTCCAGAAATAAATAAAGCATCAGATGATCGAAAGGGCAATAAATGAACAATAAAAGAGACTGCATTAGGTTCCTTAAATTTTTTGTACCTTGTGTAATTTGATGGGTGAAGAGTGATTATCTTGAGATTTTCCAGACAATCTAGTTTCAGGCATTTTTATTCTATTTTATATACTCCTTGTCCATTTTAATACTTATTAATGCAAAATTTACTTTTAACAATAAACTCAAACACGCATTCCAGTAAAACATGCTACATATCAACAGCATATCCATCAGCATTCAAATATATTATAAACTGAAAGACAATGTTAAGAGAAGCAGAAAGGGATAACCATCTCAAGCTCCATTAAAATAAATAACTTTAAAACATACCATCCAACAGCTCATAGATCAAAACAAAATTATTCCGAATAGCATCTTCATCAAACGCCCCACCAAAATAAGATTTGAACAGTGCAACGGCCTGCATACAAAATTAATTACACATATCAATTTGCACCAAAATTAGTAATCCTAGTATTGGTTATTAAAATGCATAAACAAATTATTTTCCAACTATGAAGAGTGAGACTAAAAATTTCCTGGTGAATAAGGTTCCAAATATTCATTTCGGATTATGCAAGGAGTATAGCAGATTGCCAAAACAATACGATGTACAATAAATATTACTTGAAATTTTTTGAGGATAAAATCTAAGCCAAATAAACAGATAGATCCTCATGCTTAAAAAAAAATAATAAAAAAAAAAATAAATGATATCACCACTGAAAACAGATATGTTCAAAATGAATAATTTAGACATAATGCAATTATACCTTCGAACCTCGTCTTGTTTCTTCCTTTTTTGATGAACAATTAATAGATTTATATATATATATATATATATACAAACAAACAAATATAGAAACAGGCTATGTATACACAAGGTATGCAAAACAAAACCAAAAAAAAAAAAAAATTTAAGAGCTCAAAAAATCAGCAAAGGAAGTGACTGCTCATGATACCTTTAGAAATTCCCACAGCAAAACTCTCCTTCAGATAAGAATTTTCAATTTTTTTCTCTTTCACATATTAATAAAATCTCCTACTCCTCTCCTTCAAACTGCACCCAAAGGGCGGAAAATAGACTCAAGTATCCATTTGGAACCCCCTTCTTGTATATATCCCAACCCCAATTTCCCCCATAATATCAATCAATGTTAACTTAGACAACAGCCAACGAACCATGAAATGGAAACAAAAAACCCATAAGGTCCCCAGCACCATCTTATGATACAAAATGAAGTATTACATAAAATCGCTCATATCCTTAAACGTGATGCATCTATCAGAAATAAATCAATTATGTCAATTGAAATGACTAACCTAAAGCTATCATCCTCCTCCACATTCAAGGATGAAAAGCTGCCTTCATCAAAATTTCAGGGCACGGAATGAAATATCAAAGCATGAATATATCAACTGATTTATCACAATTGAAAAAACCTGATATCTGCGTTTTTCAAAAAGAAAATAAAAAATCACACTGTAACTCTTGCCAAATTTTCCTTTAATTAAGCAGCACTTCAAAACAACCCCTTAACAAAACTCTCACATTCTTTTTTCTGTTACAAGGAACCGCTCTAGCCTGACCCTTTAGACTCGTGACTACAACATAAATCCCGAATATCCACAATCAACCATGAATATTGCTTGAACTCAGACTCATACTTGAGACCTCATCACCTCAAGGTTGCAACCCTGAGACCATGCCATCCGAGTAATCTTGACAAGTTAACTCTCTTATAAAATTCCTCTAATATATTTCTTCTTTTTTTATAAAAAAGGATAATTCCTGTAAAATATTCCTTAATAACAAATAACAGATTGATATAATATCAACAACATTTCATCCCAACCGAGAGCTTTTATCCCCATATAACGGCTGTTACAAGTCTAAGACCTCTTCCTCAGACATTCTCTCTAACCAATCTGACTCCCCTGCATCAACAAATTCCAGACTTAGAACATCAAAAAGGCCTTATATCCATCTTCTTTTAAGCACTTGCACACCTCAAACAACTCCTTCTAAGGAAGTGGATATATTCATAATATTTTTTTAAGGGCAAAAAGAGGATTGGAAAAAAAAAAAAAAAAAAAAAAAAAATTAAAAAATATTTTTAAGGGTAACAATGTCAAAGTAGTTCCACGAGTTAATTATA